>CM063257.1:18147587-18174308 GCA_032158295.1 Pycnopodia helianthoides | reverse complement strand
GACGGGGGCTCAGCACGGGGCGGGTTGAGTGAAGCGGCCTGGTGGGGTGAGGGGGATGCACGGGCGTCCCCCGGGGTGGGGTATGGTGGGTGGGTTTAATATCCGGGCGAACGGATAATTGATATTGTATCGCATTCGGGCGGCTGAGGTTTTAGTATCCTTGCTCTAAGGTTTTAGGCGGAGTACTTGTCTACACAGCCTTGATATCAAGGCTAGGCGAAACGCCGCAGATATGTTTGAGGACACCTCCTACAATGAAACCTGTCCCGATATTCCATATGGGTCATCCGATGACGATCGAATTATACCTTTTACCAAACTTCTTCCCACATTCCAGGCAGGTGAAAATTCTTCTCTCGCTAAGGATTTCTTTCAAATCCTGGAGTTCCACTCTCAATGGGAAGTCCATGTCTCTGTACATTACCAAAAAAAATAATAAAATACAACACATCATTAGTATTTCTTACAATATTAACTTATTTCTTATATTACATTAAGCATATTCCATAAATCTCCTCGGAGGTTTCCTTACTCTCTCCGGATTTCTCCTCTGATTTGCAACATCTTCTAAACTCTGCATACTTTTCTTAGTGCATTCCTTTATAGGTAAACCTTCATAGACGTTCAACCTATCTGCATGTACAACAACGAATTTACTTGGTCTCTTCTTAATTCGGAAGACTACATCAGTGAGCTGCTTCACCACTTGATAAGGTCCTTCCCAAGGTAAGTTAAGTTTACTACATTTTCCTTTACTCCTAATGGGGTTATGTAACCATACGTACACCCCCTCTACAATTATACAGTCATCTGCTGTACGATTGTATTGTTGGTTCTGTTTTATTGCTGCATCATGTAGGCATTTCCTCGCTCTATCATGTGCCTTACAGAATTTACTTCTTAAATCCTCTACATAGTCACTATACTATCATTCTCTAGTTCTCCTCGGGGCATCTCTATAGTTAAGTCAATGGGTAGTTCTACATTACGTCCTAACATCATCATATTAGGGGTTTCCTGCGTAGATTCCTGCACAGCACTTCTGTATGCAAACATTGCATATGGTATTTGCTCATCCCAATCCTTTTGATTTCTCCTGGGTTCCACTAATGTCGCCACAATGTTCATCAAAGTCCTGTTAAATCGTTCTACAAAACCATCCGACTTTGGGTTGTACGGAGTAGTTCTAGTTTTCCTAATTCCTAGCAACTTACATACTTCAACCATAATGTTTGACTCAAAATTTCTACCCTGGTCACTGTGTAATAATTCTCTGGGTAAACCAAAATGACATATGAATTCCTCCACTACTTTCCTAGCTATTGTTTCTGCTGTCTGGTCCGGTATCGGATAAGCCTCTACCCATTCGGTAAAATAGTCTCCAATTACCAAAATGTACTTACTTCCTCTGTCAGTGACCGGTAATTAATGGTCCTAAAATATCCATGGCAATCCTTTCCAATGGTGCTCCAACCATGTACTGTTGAAGTGGGCATTTCTTATTCCGTAATGATTTGCGCCTTGTACATAGACTACATAATCTTACAAAAGACCGTACATCCTTACTTAGTGCTACCCAGTAATATCGGCTCTGTACTTTCTCCTTTGTTTTTCGAATTCCTAAGTGCCCTGCTGTCTTTGAATTGTGAAGTTCATCCAGTACTATTTTACGGAATTTCTTAGGCAATACGACCTTGTATTCCACTTGTTTACTATTTTCCGATTCCCATTTCCGACATAGTACTCCTTGTCTAACTTCTAATTGTTTCCACTGTGACACATAAGTTTTTAATTCAGGTGATATCCTGAAATTTCCTTCCATACGGGCCTTTCACCATCTCGTTCCAAAGTAGTTAGTATTTGTCCCATTACTGAGTCTTTAAGTTGGGCTTCCCTCAGTCCTTCCAAAGTTATCTTAGCTTCAATGGTTATTACTCGAATTCGACTAAGTTTCCTTCCATCATTGGCATTGTCTTTGTCATTCACTTTAAGTTCTTTTATTTCTGATATTTTTGGTTCTGATCCTTTATTTTCAGATTCGTTTCCAGTGATGTATTGTGTTCCAGCTCTTTCTGTTGTCATCTGATTTACATCTCGGCATTCATCACGACCACATTGTTGACACTTACGGGAAAGTCTATCTGCATTGCCATGCTGTCTGCCCGGTCGGTGTACTAATGTCACATGATACTGACTTATTGTCTCAAGCCATCTTGCAAGTTGTCCTTCTGGATCCTTAAAGTTCGTCAACCATCTGAGTGCTCCATGATCAGTCCGTACTGTTACTGCTCGGCCAAACACATAAGGTTTGAAATGCTTCAAAGCAAACACAACTGCCAGTAATTCTCTACGAGTTACACAGTAATTCTTCTCTGCTTTATTTAGACTTTTACTAGCATATCCGATTACTTTCTCCATTCCCTCTTGGGTTTGTGAAAGTACTGCTCCCAGTGCATATCCGCTGGCATCAGTGTCCAATATGTAATCTCCTTCTGGTAAAGGATACGACAAGATTGGTGATGATATTAATTTCTGCTTCAACTGTACAAATGACTGTTCACATTCCTCTGTCCACGCAAACTGTCTGTTTTTCTCCGTCAGTTGATGAAGTGGTCTGGCTGTACTTGAGAAGCTCTGGATAAAACGACGATAGTATGATGCTAATCCTAGAAAACTTCGTACCTCAGTAACGGTTATAGGGCGTTCCCAATTTTTCACTGCTTCAATTTTATCCGAAATTCAAATTCGTACCTGGTTCCTCTCACAGGTCGTCTTCATTAGCGCTGCCACCAGGCGGAAAATTTAAAGGCCTAAACCACCGGAGTTCCGCCTCACCGGTTTAGATTCTCGAATTGGTAGACTAAGGTCCGTCGTCAAAATATATGACCAAGTGATAAGATAATTCAGAGATGAAGACGAATAATTTAATTCAAACACAGAATAGTTTAAATTCTGAAAGATAGTCAAATCGTTTTAATTCAGCTCACAAACTCCTCAAATCATTATTTACAACATCCATCTTGAAAGTTAAGATTGACGAAAATAACCTATAATCTGGGGGCATTTTCGTCACATTATTATTATAAAGGTACACTGAGTTGACATTGACCTCTTTTTGACCCTTTAGGGGTCTACTTATAAAACTGGAAATCAGTGACATGTAAATAAGAGATTGTTGAACAGTGGACTAGAGCTGAAATACCTTTCTGTACAAATATGTTTATTTACTGTTGATGTCGTCTTTGAATGAACCAGTAAATGGGACTTTAAATTATTAAAACTGTATATATAAGATATAATAAGATATATATATATATATATATATATAATATATAATTTAAGATATATCTTAAACTTGTATGTGAAACACAGGGCAGATCAGTGCTCTTCCTGATAAATTAAAACAAATTATTAAAATGCATATCTACCGTTGTTGTACAACTGTGCAGCCAGTTGGAGAAAGGTTGAGTTCCTTGGAATTTATTAATGTAGGTCAAATCAATAAGAAAAACAGAAACTTTTTATAATAGTAATGATAATATAGCAATTTGTATATCGCATATCACTGCTAAGTCCCTACGCTTGTTAGAATAGAGAAAACAACAAGTTAAAAATGAAGTACAAACTGAAAAAAATTACTGATAAACGGTGAATAGATGACTTTTACGGCTATTTTTGAATTGCTCAACCGTGGCTGCCTCCTTAACAAACTCAGGTATGCCAGCATTTCCACAGTTCAAAATGACTGAGCTCCCTAAGATTTTGTAACAGGGGTGGAAGTGACTAGAAGGGACTTTGATTTGTAATGTACATTTCTACAAAGGAATTGTGAACTAGGTCGTGAAGGTAAACGTGGCTGTGCCTTGTAAACAATGAAATAATGGTTGTTTGAATTTGGCACTTACAGTTTTTCTCTTAACATAAAAACAGAGTGAAGCAGAGTGAAGACCTTGGGAGTTTTTTTTAAAGATAATGATCTCATCTTCATCTAAGCGCTACCCATAGTCATTGGCCATGCACAAAAAGGTTGAAGCCTGTGGTTTAGACAGTTTGACAATCTTTGGATCCCTTTTTTGAACCCTAATTCTCCTTTACTTTGATCATTTTTTATTTCAAGTGTCCCTCATGTTCACCAGCCTCTTTGATTCTGATGCTCATAACCGTGGTAAACCAAGACCAACAAGATCCTAATGAGTGTCAGATTCCCATGAAGCAGATGCTGAGGAGTTCAACGGTAAAGCTTGGAAGACACCAGGGAGAGTTGGAGATTTACATGAAACAGGAAGCTCACATTGAGAGGTAAAGGAGATCCTTCATTTGCTATGATTAATTGTTTTCATATCAACATTTGTTTCATTACAAAAAGCTGCAGCCATAATTAAAGGTAATGTACAGTTTTATTATTACATGTCTGTAGCTGAAAGTTCTTTTTAAAATTTTAGATTCAATACAATGGATTCTCTTTTCTTTTTGATTATTTTTGTTGACAAATGCTTTGATGACAGGCACTTTATAGGTATATCAAACTTAGTTATTATTAGGTACCTGGCTGAACGGCATAGCAAAAAACTGTTGGAAAAACTACATTGATAAGAGGCACATGGAATATTGTATAAACAATAGTAAATGTACAGAAGGCCCATGTACAATGTATGCAATTGTTTGAGAGTAACAAATTATAACATGTTATAAGTATGAACAAAAAACCCTGACAAAATATTACTGAATTATTTGTTTTTCCCTTAAAAATAATTGTTTTTAAAATGCTATTTTGTCCGGTTGGTTGTAAAAATTTGTTATTGCAAACTGCAGTGAGTATAAAGTTGAAGATATAAAACAAAACACTGAAGTCGTTTTTTTACTTACAGAAATGCTTTTGAAATGTTTCAGTTTTTAAATTGGGGTAATCTTATTGCTAATGCCTTGGTGCCCTTTGAAGTTTTTACATACACCCTTTCTTCCTCATGTTATGTAAAAATGAAAATAAAGACCTTCCCCAAACATATTGTAAGGCGTGCATACCCAAGATTTTGCTCCTGTTAGCCTAAGTTCTTTCTGTGGACAGAAACAGAAGACAACAACCCCTTACTTGGAGTCAGCAGACTTAAATGTTTCTGATATTTATTGATTTTGTGTGTTTGTTATCATATCTGACAATTTTGGAATACTTACAATGTACAATAATTACATGCAAGTTTGTAATTAATTTATATTTGACATTTTACAATAGCTATGATTCTAAGTTAATTATTGCCATTCTCTTATTAGCCAACAGTAATAAAGTAAATGTTCTTATTCTCTAAACTGAACTTGCAAAATTTACTTTCTTGAAGTAATTACTTAATTTTCCTGCATATTGCAAGGGGAAAAGGTGAAGTGTGAAATTACTCTACACCAGAGGTAATCAATCTTGGTACTTTTTGTAATTCCTTCTTCAGCCTGTCCAGATTTTCCAATGAGCCTGATCATTACACCTTATGCTTTGCAGCAAAATTATGCAATAGTATTGTTAATGTAAAATCAAATAGTATCTTTAACTTATAGTCTTTTTAGTGATTACAAGACTGAAATAAGAATTTGTTGTAGCTAAAATAGCCTCTCAAAAATTGTATAATTAGTTCTGGGTTCGCCAAAAGTTGTCCTTTAGTTTTGAACCTTGTTATGATCCAGCATTATGTTTTTTTTAAATGCTGTCTTTACTCATGGTGATAGATTTGAACTGATTTGTCTGCAGCCACAACCAGATCACCATCTGGTGTGAGTGTGATACCCCATGGATTAGTACAGTTCTTAATGATACATCCAATGTACTTGCCATCAGGACTGTACTGATGGATCTCACCTGATGAACCCTCATTCCATAAAGCAAGATAGATGCTACCAACATTGTCACAACACACACCATAGGGCCTCCCAGGTTGATTAATATCTACTGAAAACACTTTGTCACCTTCGAAGTGTACTGACACTAGCTTACTGGTACGGCAATTGATGTAGACCAGTCGTCCTTTGCAGATAGATAAGTACCCCCCAATCCCAGGAGCAGCCAGTGTTTTGACAAGGGAGCCATCTGGTCTGTGTAAAGTGATTTCATCCTTGTTATAATAACTCACTGCTATCAAATTGGTGCCATACACTGCAACACATGATGGATTGCTGCCTGATGTTCCTGGTATGAACTGCTGAAGGGGCTGATAATTCCTGTTGAAGATCTTGACTGTTCCATTGGCTAGAACAATGAGCTCATCATTCTTGTTCACCGTCACTCTGCTGGATTTAGTAAGACCTACAACTGATAGAGCTTGTGGGTTGGCAGAGGATTGAGGATTACTCTTGGCTGGTATTGCAATCAAGTTGTTAATGTTTAAATCTGACACAACGATATCACTATTGGAGAATGCAGCAGCATCCCATGGAGAAAACTCTACCATCTGTAGTTCTGTATTCATGTATTTCTTCATTTCTGTTTTCAGTGTCATTGTGTATTGCAACACCAGTTTTCCTAATGATTTCTTGCCTTCTGTAAAGTTCATGAACATTAAATCATCAGACATTTTTGTTGGCTTCATCTCTCTGTAATTTTTTAGGTTTGTTAAGACTTGTTTTATGTTATGCACAATGTTGTGTTGACTTCCTCGATCCATGAGTTGATTAACATTAGCCAACTTGTGATCTTCTTCAGTCATCGCTTTGCTATTTGTAGCTCGTGCAGTTTCCATTGTCATGACTCTGTCTTTATAAATCTGTTCTGCCTCTTTTATCAGTTTACCCTCTTCCTCTGTGATCTTGGCAATATTCTTGGCAATCTCCTCCTCAGCCTTCTTGGTGATTTTCCTTATGGTGGCAGCAAACGCATCGTCTAATCTTTTGCGGGACATGTCTATTTCTTGAATAGCAGTCTCGAAGATTCTGATACTCTCTTTTACCTTTACTACAAGTTCTGTAGCATGTTGTTTGCATTTGTCTAAAGCCTCATCAATTTCCATTAGAGAATGGAACTGATGATCCCCTTTTACAATGCAAGTTGGGCATATCATGTTGCTGCATGTGTTACAGTACAAGACAAGATCTTTTTCGGTATGCTTGCTACATTTAGAATGGTGCTTTCCTTGTTTCAGTTGAGTTTCCTGTTTTTCAATATTTTCTAACAGAGAAAGGGATGCAAAGTTTGTTTTCAGACCAGCAATGCCATTTTCTTTTAACAAAGTTTTTTGTCGACACACTGGACAGCAAAGTTTTGTCATGTTTGTAGTACCAGAACTAGCCTGTTGGAGTTTTTGAAGGCATTCAAAGCAAAATGAATGAGAGCACCTCAGTAGTTTGGGCTGCTTGAAGCGATCACTGCAAATTAAACATTCAAGATGATGCTGACTAATCTCTGCTAGCACAGATTCAGCCGTTATATTGGATGCCATTCTGATCGAAACCACTTCCTGAAACAATGTTAAATAAAGAAGAAAATAAACTAAGCAGTGTAATAGTAGATCAATTCTTTCAATGAAGTTTTGATCACAGGTATGAAATTGTGATTACAAAGTGCACATAATCATTGGCTCATAAAAAAGGTTCTTACTGTTTGCATGGATTCACAGAATTGCTTTTGCATATCTCGGAGCTCCTGGTTTAATTTAATGTAGGTTTTAAAAACAGGTCTCCAATGTAATTGTTTGGCAAAAAGATACATTGAGTATTTCTGCTAGTACTGACTAATCTGATATTTGGCGCTATGTTGATTGGAAGTGATTTATAAAATGTTGATCTGTGATTTAAAACAGAGAAATTATTAATTTAATTATCGACCACTTTTCTCACCAGTACATTAGCATCGAATATCAATGGAAGATTTTATCACATGGTCATACTTATACTTGACATCAGGCAAGAATCTAGTGTTCTTACTATCACCATTTTTATGATTTACATGTAGCATGTCAACATATTTAATCATCTTTAATTTTTAGTTTGCTTTAATTTTTTGCTTATTATGCAAAACATTTTTTTACCAATCCTTACTTGTTACCAGATTATATTACTATTATAACCCATAGAGTCTTTGCCTGAATTCTCACATGTCCTTAAAAATTCTCCAGTCTATGGTAAATCAAAACCTGAATAGTTGGGTTTATACAAGAATGGATAGCCTGTTACAATTATAAGTGATTTTTATTACTGACTACATTGTGGTTTGGTTTATTGTTATTGTTAAAGTGTTATTGTTAAAGATTTGGGACAGTTAGGTTAAAAGATTTAAGTGGATTTTCATTTAACTTTCCATATTCACATAGATGGCTAGATCTAAACATTGTTATTTGTATCTCATTCATGGGTTTATTGCATTTTCATGAAAACATTTTTTTAAATGTGATCATATGACGTCCGCCTTGAAAAACATTAAAACAAACACTACAGGTTGGCATTAAAGTTCTTTCAGATCAATGTGCATTTGAGATTTTTACGAAAAAACCTGTAAAGTTTTCAAGCCATGGTTTTGTAAATTAACTAACAATTGTTAGTTTTACAATTTGAATACTTTTTTAATAAACATAAATACAATGTATAGCTCTCTGTTGTAAAATGTCCCTCTCTTCAGAAACAAAGTGAATTTGGTTTTTGTTCTAGAATTTGGTAGTTAGGTAGGGATTTTTCACATTTTAAAAATATTGTTTACATCATCACATTCTTTGTTTTATGTTGACATCTGAACCATACTTTCATTTCATTCAAGTCTTTTTATGTTTTTCCCTGTCAGTAGGAAGGGTTTGTTGTACACATGAAAATGGTTCCAACAAAAACATTATATCCTTGAATGTCACAGGAACTTTTATGTAATCACACTGACTGGCTGTTCATGTTACAATGAGGACACAATAATCCCTTTTAAACTATTTATGTTGTGCACCTAGGTGTATTTTCAAAGCAATTTAAAAACAAAACCTGTGATTTCCAGTTAACTGTTTAACTGTTTCTACCATTCCAATCAAATTATTGATTGGTTTACATGTATGTCTTATTTGTACTAGAAACCGCGCGGTACTATACCCGTAGCAACCGATGTACTATCCCATGGCCAGGTCTCCTCAATAATACAGTATTTGGAAATGTACGGGGTTTTATAAAAACAAATATTGACAACTTTTACTCATGCTAAGGTTAAAACTACGATGCCCTCGTAGAGTATTTTTACAAGTAAGTTTAACATCACTCCTTGGTTATCTGAATAATTCACTGGTCCAACGGAGTGAAATACTTGCAATTTGGGTTTGGAGTTAGCCCACCTTGTTGGGCTGTCATCGCTCTCTTTTAACATCGGTCATATATATAACACTCACCATTACAGCCCACCATGTATACGCACCATAAAATAGCGAAAGTGTTTGCCCGACACTATAAGTATTGGGAGTTTTTGACTGCTAATTTCTCCCATTTCTAAACATCCCATACTATTCAAACCAACTCATATTATTCCTTACATTTCCAAGTTTACTATGATACATGACAGGGCTCACCAAATGATACCATTGTCCATATGTGATGATTTGAAAATGGCACCAAAAAAACGTGTACAAAAATTACATTACATGTTCGTCGTGACTTGGGGGCCGCCATCTTAAGTAGGAGTCTCTGCCTGCTGATTGTGAGAAGTCAGGGCGCCCGGCTGATTGGGCCGTGTTTAGGGCAAGTCATGAATATGCATAAGACGTCTCGCGGTTTATATAACGAATAGCCGGCCGCGGGCGTCACGGGTACTGCATGACGTAATCATGCATATTCATGAAATTCACTTGCCACACACACACACGCACACACACACACACACACACACACACACACACACACACACACACACACACACACACACACACACACACACACACACACACACACACACACACACACACACACACACACACACACACACACACACACACAGCAAGATCAGCCGGGCGCCCTGACTTCTCACAACCAGCAGGCAGAGAATCCTACTTAAGATGGCGGCCCCCGAGTCACGACGAACTTGAATGTAATTTTTGTACACGTTTTTTTTTTTGTGCCATTTTCAAATCATCACATCTGGACAATGGTATCATTTGGTAAGCCCTGTCATGTATCATAGTAAACTTGGAAATGTAAGGAATAATATGAGTGGGTCAGACTAGTATGGGATGTTTAGAAATGGGAGAAATTTGTAATCAAAAACTCCAAATAGTGTCGGGCATACACTTTCGCTATTTTATGGTGCGTAGAGATGGTGGGCTGTAATGGTGAGTGTTATGTTATGTTTGGAGTATGGCACTCTCACAACCAAATGCCCTGGATGCCCTTGACTAAGCTTTTAAATCAACTTACATAAATTACAGCAGAAGAAGATGGCTTGAAACCATGGTCAGTAGACACAGCATCAAATCTGTTAGTTGAGTAGGAGTAGTCTATTAAAGCAATGATCTGTTGCAGAATATTGCATATATTATTGAATTCCGCTTCGAGCTCAAAGGTTAAACCAAGGCACACAACTTCATGTATTACTGTTATGTGGAAAGTCCAATTGCTATATTTAGCTCTGTGTGATATGCTTTGTCGTGACTGAAAATTCGAGGGTGACGGGCTAGTGCAAGTCATTAAAAATTACATGCACCCACACAACAGCAGCACCCAGGATTTTTTGATTGTTGTTGTAACTCCCTGTGGGGTCCAGGGGGCGAAGTCCCCGGAAGCTCTGAGCTTTTGGCGTTTTGGGGGTTAACAATCAAGCCTACGTATGCCTAAACACAAAACAAACACACTTTTAAAACACTTCTGAACGAGTGTAAGCTGTACATCGTAACAATACTGCGGTCGTTGTTGAAGAGAATATTCCTGGGCGGTGCATCCTTCTTTCCATCACTTTGCGAAAAAATTTCATGCGTGATGGGCGGCAAACCCAGATCCTACTGATAATCCTTTGTTTTGCAAAAGTGGTGTCACATAATCATTTAGGTCTATATCAGATTACTGTTAAAAATGAAATTAAAATTTTACCTGGGCATAAATGTGATGTGTAATTTGGAAAGGGTAGAATTGCAGGCCTTTTTAATCCTGCACATATCCGACTTAAAGAAAAATGTGAAAGTGCGTATCTGGTTTCATGCATATTCTTTAAAAACATCAAGGGTAAAAAGTACTATCAGGCATTTTTTAACTTCAAATGTAGTACTCTCTTTGCACTTGTCCGGCAATCCCTTGAAAAGGGGAAAAACACTTGAATTCATATATTTTATCACGGAAAAATCGGCACGTTGGTTTCAAATGCTTATGTTTTTGTTGCAAAATATTTAAACATGTGAGATATAAGAGCAATTTTGGCAGAAAGAAAACAATTCGAATGGCATGAGATGAATAAGAAAATCCATCCTGCCGCCGGGAAACAAAACTACACACACAGACTTAAAACGAGGGGTGGGAGCCTGTGTCAGGGACGAAACTTGTCATCCTTGTCTGAAACGGAAATTAGCTCAAAAACCAATTGCACGTGGTCCATCAAAAAGAAAAGAAAATAATAAAAAGTACTTCATCGCTTGATCGTTATTCTTTTATTTGAACAAAAATTTAAATATTAAACCAAGTAAATAGTGTTTATTTTTCTATTTTGTTGCATAAATTTCTAATTAACAATAAAGCAAAAACTGGGGAGGGGGCATCTGATATGCTGCCCCCCCCCCGTCTAAAAAAGGGTGGGAAAACATGTCCCCCATCACCCATCGACGCCCATGTGTAAAGTCATAAGATAACTGTACAGATTTACTAGACTGCAAAACACACTGAAGTAGTAAATTATTAATAAAGCACAAATACAATAGGGTTAACCAAAATAATAAATGAATATGCGCGTAAATGAATCATAATGAGGGTCACATGAGGGCAAGGTCAACTGACGGGCCAATTAGCGAGGAGGGTATGGTTTGAATTGGGCCAAGTGTTTTGGCACCTTGTTTTAAGGCGGGTAAGGCAGCTCTGCATGTAAATACCCCCCCCCCCCCCAATATTTCCCAGTCCGTGTCCACGCTGAGTAGGGTCACCCTTGAAAAAACTATAACCACCCCGGCCTGATTTTTGTAATTTATTTGTTAGCTCTCGCAATCAACCATTGTAACTTAAAACAGATTGGGACGACTTTAATTAATTCTAAAATGAAGTTCAACCGTGAGCTCCCTGTTGAAATGATTAATTTTCTCCGTGCCAGTCTTTATCTTTATGCGAACAACTTTAAAAATGATTGAATTCTATGGTAACGTAGTGAGGTGTACTAAAGGCATGAGCAATCGTATCCTCATGAGTAACCTTCAATTTCTACTTGGGATTGATTCTTATAGAGTAGAGACTGGTCTTGGTCTCGAGACCAGTCTCGAGACCAAAATTGTGTGGTCTCCCCCTCGGACTGTCGGTTTTGGACTTAGTTTAAAAAAATAGAAGTAAGAGATTATGTCCCGTGCAAAAATTGAACAACCTAAAGAATGGCACTTGAACATGAGTAGAACAATTCTACAAATATCAGCGAAAGATCAATTACAAGTTCTGATGATTTTTACCACTATATTTGGAGCCGGTCTTCATTGCATGGTAATGAACATATTAAGCAGAACGAATTTACTTTCTGCCACAGGCAGAACTGTTTATCATATATACAGGCAATTCATACAGGCAATTCACAGGCAATCCACAAAATCGAGAGGGGTTAGTCCATTTGTTATCAACTTTGTCTAACTTCCATGGTTATGATTCTGCCATGGCGGCATTGATTGCAATCATCTGGTACTCAAAGGTGATCCCTGTTGGCAAAAGTTAACAGTACCATTTGTATTAAATTAGAGATAAATCACCAAACTTGCTTCTGTAAATCTTGTATTTAACCAATACATATTAAATCACAATCTCAATGTATAGAACCACAATCACGCTATGCAACAACCATGGGGCAAGGTACATTTAGTACCACATTCCAAATCTGCGTTAACCCCAACACTTGGTTCAGAAGCGTTAGTATTTGATGTGACAAGTTTTGACTAAACGTCTGCACAATCGTTTATGATAATCATACCGGTCGTCTACATGTAGTCTCTTTGGTTGAGGCATTTCAGCAATCAACTGGAGCACTAAAGCAATCTTTTTCTGTAAATGTAAAAAAAAACTTTAAGATAAAACATACATATATTCCAGTACAAAGACACATAGTTTACGCAAGCTTTTTGCAAAGAAGTGTTTTGCTTGTGTAATCCCGGCTTTAATGAGTTGGTAAAATAGCAGGAAGAAATCCAATCAAAAGAAAAACAAGAACAAAAGAATAGGTATTGATATGAAGTCCAAATGCAAAAAAAAGAGGCAAAAACCCCTCGGAGTCATAGGTCTGGGTTGCATTTGTACATGTATGTACATTAGTTTAACATTATTACAGAAGTGTGGTTTTTGAGGCCTTGCGTGGTGAGGTATCGATGTATATTCGATTTGCGGTAACACCATATATGTGTACTTTGCTGTGTAGATTTTTGTTCTTTAGAGAACTTGTCTTGCTTTTTTTGGTTCTACTACCGCGGAGTAGATTTTTGTAATTTGGGATACTTCTCAGTTCTGAAAAGAACTGTCAGACTGCTTATTAACTACTACCTAGGCGGAAGGAAATAGCCCAAACAACTACTTTCGCCTAGTGGATCAAGGGGATTAACTGCACTGCCGCGGAGTGAGTTCTTTTGGTCTCAAAGTTTCGACTAACTTGCTCTAGTCATTGTCAGGAGACTGAAGAGTGTGAGACATGTTAGTCTATTTATAGGGGTTCAGAGGTGTCGGCGTAGTGTCAGTCACTGTTCTGATTGGTTCTTCTGAAAGAAGAACTGTGGTTGGAGGGCTCAGAGTTATTGTGTTGGTTGGCCGTTGTGTGTGAGTGCCCTGTGTAGTGGGGCGTGTCAGTAGACTTTGGGTCATCAGTAGAGCAGGGTGGTAGGATTGTGTGCCAAATATTGCTGATGAGGTGGCCAATATCTTGATGAATTGTATTGTGCTTGTGTATTTCAATAGCTCCCCTGTTACGACGTGTATACCAATGTCTCTTAGGAGCTATGATTCGAGCTTAATCCCAATCTATGACGATTATCTAGATCAGCAGAATGTTTGACAATGGCAGATTTGTCATATTCCCCTCTGCGGCCATGAGCTTTGTGTTCTTTCAGCCTTGTATTAAGGTCTCTACCCATCTCGCCAATGTACACTTTACCACTTTTGACAAGATCATTACAAAAAACGTAGCGAACAATTATGGATTTTAAATGGGCAACATTAAAAACTAGTTCTCAACAATTAATTGCCTTCTCAGTTAAAGGAGTATGTGGTCAGAGTCTTAGAATGGAGGATGGTAGCATCCCTGAAGACAGAATCACAACGTCCTCTACTGATAAAAAGCACTGCCGCAAGAACCCTCTGAGACGACTAGTAGATGTGGAGGGTGTTTGGTGTCCCACATGGAGTGTCAAAGACAGTGCATGGTTCCAAGTGGATTTACAACATTCAGCATTGACTCAAGGTGTTGTAACACAGGGCAACGACTATACTGGGTGACAGAGTTTCTGGTGTCTTATGATGAGCAAGACTGGCAACACATGTACATAGGAGGGACATCTAAGGACAATGCACAGGTTTGACATCATTCATAATATTGGAAGAAGTTTATTTTAAAATAATTTTGAAATATCAACCATAATCAATAAATGACATGGGTACTGCTCCTTCAAAGTCAATACTATATTTTTTTTAAATGTAAGGAAGTCAATGAATACAATAGAAACTGCAAAATAATAAGCCATAATATATTTTTTGCACACTTAACCTAGAAGCTTTTACCCTTCAAAATACATTGTAGAAGCATATCTGACTCGAAGATGATGTGTTGTCAATGAGCATCAAATTCGTTTTCTTCATAGAGATTCCCTGGAAATAGTGACACAGACACCAGAGTAACCAATATGTTCAATGAGGAACTCAGAGCACGCTACACCCGCATCATACCAACTGAGTATCAATTAAGGCACTCGCCCTGGACTACATATTGAACTCATCGGATGTAATGGTAAGGTCATTCTAAACACCCCACACAATTGAAATATTTTATATATTTGATTTTAAATGAGACAATGCTTATTAAACACCTTTGTTTAAGTGTGGGGTCATTATCAATACCTATACACTTACTCGAAGAAAAAGCAACAACTTTGTTTTTTGTAAAAAAGAAATCTTTTTGAGCAACTAGGGAATCCTTCATTTCTTCTTCACCAAAATTGTAATGAACTTATCTTTTAACTTTTTGTGAATTGATTTTATTTTGATCTAGAAGAAAACCATTTTCTTAGACGCCATTCTTAATCGTATCCAGCAGGTGGGACGGCAGAAGTCTTGCCCCCCCCCCCGCCACAAAAATGAGGATGAATACAATGCACAAATATATGGTTCTATACATCGAAAGCTCCTTCCCTATGTCTTTTCCTATTCTTGCTCCACCCACCCAACCTGACTACAATGTTATGTCAAGGAAAACATTAATCGAACTGCTTACAGTGTTACCAAAACAAATTAAGTAATGTTTTGAAATAGATGTAGAGGCATGGAAAGGAGGCCGGCTCTCTAATTAAAAGGGAAAAGCAGTCACTAAAATACCACAGTGAAATCTACAAAGTGGCAACTTAAATATAAAACGATCTCCCGCACTTGAATTTGTTTTAATCCTCAAATCATAGACTGTGTAAATAAGTTGACCTCAAGACCATACAAGTTTTCTGCTCAAGTAGTACAATTGTGTAGCAGCATGAAGTGTGTCAATTGCATGAAGTGTGTCAATTGTTTTTGAATAGAACTTGTATTGTTGAAAGCTCATTTAATGGTGACCTTATCATCGTGAGACGTACACAGTTTATAGCAAATCTTCATATTATCCATGCCTTGACCCAGGGACCCCATACAGCGACTATGATGATATACATCAACTAGTTTCAGCAGGATCAAAGGCAAGAATTCAAGAAAAAACAGAACTTTAAAAAAAAATTGTTTTGCTGTTGCCCACTTCAACAGACGCCCAAGAGAGCTGACAAATAGTTGAGTGCCAAAGTAGCCGTTGTAGGTTTTGTTTGAACCACCCAGTTCGTGCAGTCAATGCAATGAAACATGGCAGAAATCTGTTGCTGTCCCCTTCACCTTCAGTAGACTATCCAGGACACTACAAAACCTTCAAAGAACTGTTTGACTGACCAATACAAGAAACAGGAGAAGCAACACCGTCTTCACGCGATAAAGACCTATGAAAGTGCCTGCAATGTCCATGCTATTTGTTTTCTTCCAAGGAGGACAAAAGGAGACACATGAGCATTATCCACTCTTAGACTCCCATAGACTTTTATTTTATTTCAGTTATATAGAATCTATCAAAGTCAGCAAAGAACAAAAATTGTGTCCGTAGGAAAAACCGATGGAGATAATCAATACTTGTTATAAATTGATTAATTCGTTTGAAACGTTTGTGATATATCACAAAAAAACTTAATATACATTCATACGTATTTTCCTTGTTACAACTGGGAGTGGGTATTTATAAGAAACTTTGCGTAACGTCGTTATCATAGAAGCAACGCACCATGGATGATGTTGAAAGCAAAGTTAGTTGAATTTTGCTCAATTGGCAGCCCAAACCTGCCAGACAAAATTTAAGTAGCATTTACGTGTTACCGTGTCCTGTTCACTTTTATTAGTACATGTATTTTTTCTAAATCTGTTATTGGTATATCTTTTTTATAACATATGTTTTTCATTTAAAAGTAAGGAAAATGCTACATTTTTAGCCATCAAAGGTGGTTTGTAAGTGATTATCAGTAAAACAAACCAGGAAGTATAATTTACATTCCTTTCCTTTTCTTTCATATAAATGAAATAAAGTTGTTAATAGTATTTTACTTTTCAATTAGGCAGTATATTTTCATTAAAAGTTAAACAAAGAAATGCTGAGATTGAAACAACGTGATTCATTGGTTCTATATATGGAATTAGATCTCATTTTGACCTGATGGGACCACATTCAATGTATTAATAAATGTTTATTAACCCTTTAGGCCATAAGCCTATACACAATGTATTTCTTTAAAACTAAAGTTTACACGTTGCAGTTTTCTTTGAACAAACTGTAGTGGTGTTAATTTTCTGTGTAAGAACGCCCTCACGAGTTACGTTTTGAACTGAGTAGTTTTTGTTTGTTAAACCTTTTTTTGTAAAAAGACGACTGTGCATAACTAATTATCTACTAATTTTGATAGTTTTTGTAGATAAAACATCGGCCTGAGCAATTTATGCCTCTATTTTCGAAATATATTGTGAATGTAAACAATAATAATAGTTTTTACAAACGGAAGGTTCCCATTGTTATTACCAGTAATGCTGAAAATGTTTTTCTTGTCAGTGATAGTCGCCGTCATGATTTTAAGTTTGGGTTGTAATGAGTGTATAAATACAAAAACGATTGTATAGGTGTTTGTGCAAGAGTGGATCACTGGTTTCTCGTCCTCCCAATTCCCTAGTGAAGGGGTTAGGGCATCTTGAAGTTTGATGTTGGTCACACCACTTGGTCGAGAAGCAATACCAATGAATGCATGTGCCAGGGCTAGCCTCATGGCAAGGAGGTACCGAGAACGGGGTAATGACTCGTCACTGGTTTCTGCCTCACGAAGAATGTCATTGAAGATTTTCATGACTTGGTCCCCAACAAGAATTTTCTTGTAGATCTAGCACGGGGCGATCTCTCTCCTCGTCTTTGGAGGCACGACTGTCACGTTTCTTCTTGTGGTTGAACTCTGCTAATCGGCCCTTGATAAATGCGGCGTACTCATTAGACATCTTCACTGAATGCATTGTACTGGCATATCTTGCAGCTCGGCCGAGATACACCAGTTTGTTGTATAACGATCCTGAAGTACAGCCAATGGCCTGATACCTTGAGACCCATTTGTTGATCAGTTGCTGTTGTACCAGCAAATTCCATGGCACATCTTCAGTGTAACCTGTCTTTAGAAAATTATAATCACCATATTTACAGTCGATTGGTGCCAATCACGGCGAATTAATTTGTAAATTAAAAAAAAAAAAGAACTCTAGAACTATATAGGGGAAGGAAAACCGAAACAACTATCATACTTTGTAAAACACTAGCAGCATTATGCTTTTCTCAAAACACCGCACTTGTGGCACTGGTATGCCTTGCCACGAATCATGTCAGGGTAGCGAATGTGCGGTAATAATGGCATTATGTACCGTCTCACACAAAATATACACACAAGGTGCTTGCACCTCATCTTGAATAGCATTTGGGGAAAGTCCTTACTTAGTGTGTGACCAGTTATACAGATGGGCTGTCTAGCTACGGCACCGCTCGACTGCATGGTGATAGGGAATCGGTGATAGCCAAGTTGGCAATTCCGAATTAGTGATAAGTTGTAAGATGGGGGGGGGGGGGGCTCTCAGTTCCCCATATAAACAGTTCCCGGATTGTATTGGCTGTGTCCTGGCATACAACTGTACACAAAATGTGGGGGAGGGGTCAGGATACAATACCAGGGTGGAGACGGCGGCCAATCTCGTAACCGCTCAACACACCCTTGGTTGGGGACGAGGTTGTGTCTTGCCCGCTGCTTGGGATATTAACGTTTAAATTTTGGAGGGCGTCCCGATTTGTAGTTATGGAAAGGGTTAAGAATAAAAGTGACGAACAAATTAGATCCTTTTCGAAAAGTGTTTTTTTATTGTCATGGTCAACTCATTTTCTGTTTTAGTTATCGAACCTCAATCCCCAAACAGACTCAACGTCATTGGCCCAATTTCATACAGCTGCTTCAGCATATAAATTAGCTAAGCACTTATTATTGTCTACATGTATATAGGCACCAGATTAAGTTTACCAGTCTAAATACCATTTCACATGTATCTTCGTTGACTGGTATCCTGCTCATTGTTGCTTAGCTCATATTTCTTAATCACCATCGTGAGCAGCTCGATGAAATTGGGCCCTGCTTGGACACCAAAACATAATATGAAAGTACCAACTCTTTAAATAATTATAATATAAAACTTTGTATATAAAAATAACACCAACAGTACAAAACTCTTTCAATAAAATATATTATCCAAGTATAAAACTTTTGAAAGAAAATAAAAACATTTTTAAATATTATGTGATGTGATCTCAAGCAAAATGGGTCACACTAGAGTTGTCAATATATCTTTCCTTTATTGATAAATAAGCCGCTCTGGTTGGCATGGGCCGCAAAACTTACAAAAACCTTAAATTTTGACTGGTATCTACAGTGCCGTCCAACATGTTGAGATCCTGACATAAATATCTCCGGAGGACGACATCCTAAACGAAAATAAGTCGACATACCGAGATAATGTTGTCGGGATGCCGACATCCAAAGAGTAGGATGTCATCTTCCTGTGATAATTTATCCCTGGACTGTGATAATTTATCCCTGGACTGTGATAATTTATCTCGGGATGACGACATCCTAAAAGTAGGACATCGTCTTGCTGTGATCATTTACCTCGGATGACGACATCCTAAAAGTAGGATGTCGTCTTTCTCCCAACACGCCCGACATGAATGATTACCTGTTGCGATCCAATGTGTTGTTGATTTATCGAAAACCAAAATGGCGTCACTCATTCAACTATTATACAAAGTGTAGACGACATCAAAATTGAGGATGTCGACACCCCGAGATAAATTAACAGGAAGGCGACATTCTACTTTTAGGAAGTCGTCATCCCGAGATAAAATATCACAGCAAGACGACATCAAACTTTAAGGATGTCGTCACCCCGAGATAAATTATCACAGGAAGACGACATCCTAAAAGTAGGATGTCGTCTTGCTGTGATAATTTATCTCGGGATGACGACATCCTAAAAGTAGGATGTCGTCTTGCTGCGATAATTTATCTCGATAATTTATCTGTCGTCTTTCTCCCAACACGCCCGACATGAATGATTACCTGTTGCGATCCAACGTGTTGTTGAATTACCGAAAACCAAAATGGCGTCACTCATTCAACTATTATACAAAGGGTAGACGACATCAAAATTGAGGATGTCGATATCCCGAGATAAATTAACAGGAAGACGACATTCTACTTTTAGGATGCCGTCATCCCGAGGTAAAATATCACAGCAAGACGACATCAAACTTTTAGGATGTCGTCACCCCGAGATAAATTATCACAGGAAGACGACATCCTATTTTCGTTTAGGATGTCGTCATCCGGAGATAATTATGTCAGGATCTCAACATGTCGGATGGCACTTCAAGAGCTCCGTAGGTATCCTGCTCATTGTTGCTTAGCTCATATTTCTTAAGCACTATCGTGAGCAGCTCAATGAAATTGGGCCCTGCTTGGACACCAAATATAATATGAAAGTACCAAACTCTTTAAATATAATATAAAACTCTTCAATGTATATAACAGTACAAAACTCTTTAAATATAATATATTATCCAAGTACAAAACTCTTTAAATATAATATATTATCCAAGTATAAAACTTTTTAAATAATAATAAAAACGTTTTTAAATATTATGTGATGCGATCAAGCGAAATGGGTCACACTAGAGTTGTCAATATACCTTTCCTTCCTTTGTTGATAAATAAGCCGCTCTGGTTGGCATGGGCGATCAACTGGTATTTTTCTTTTATTTGGCCTAACAAAACTCTTTAAATATAAGTAGCAAATTAACTGAACTCTGAACAGGAAATAAATAATCAAACACCTGACACGTTAAAAGATTGTTGGGTAATTGTCGAAGACCAGTATTCTTGCTTGGCGTGTCCCAATTTATGCATAAAATAACAAACAAACCTGTGAAAATTTGGGCTCAATTGGTCATCGAGTTTGCAAGAGAATAATGACAAAAAATATATATATTACTTTGTGTGCTTTCAGTTGCATAATAAGACTTCTACATGTAGCAAGAAGTCTTTTATTATTTGAGTGAGAAATTACCTCTTTCCACAAAAATACGTTACTTGGCAGGGAGGTGTACAAAACTCTTTGAATACAAGTAGAACATTAACCGAACTCTAAGTAGAAAAAAAATAATCAAACACCTTACACTTTAAAAATTATATTTAAAGGCACTGGACATGTTTGGTCATTGGTCATATTTTTCTGTATAGATTTTAAATTATCCCTGGAACAATTTTTTATTTTATATATGAGACAAATACGTGATTGCACTGAAAATCAATTACTGATTTTATACCCCCATCACAGATAATCAAATCAACATCTCATCAAGAAAAGACTCATGAGTCATCAGATGAAAAGTAGTGAGGTAGTGATCACTACCTCACTACTTTTCATCTGATGGCTCCATTGCTTTCTTAATACTTGCAGCTGCTTTTAGTACGGACACATTTGGCGACTCCATGTTGTAGTGTATTATGTGGCAGTATGTTCTGAATGTCCGAGTCATCATACGAAAAGTAGCGAGGTAGTGATCACTACCTCACTACTTTTCATCTGATGGCTCCATTGCTTTCTTAGTACATGAAAAGTAGCGAGGTAGTGATCACTCACTAACTACCTCACTACTTTTCATCTGATGGCTGCATTGCTCTCTTAATACTTGCAGCTGTTTTTAGTACTGACACATTTGGCGACTCCATGTTGTAGTACTCTGTGGCAGTACGTTCTGAATGTCCAAGTGTCCTTGCGAGGCCCCTGCAACACAGAGACAGAAATAGACAGATGAATGTCATGTAACAATTTCTAACCACCTCACAGGGGACCGACTAGTTTTTCGTTTGTCATCTGATGTCTTTAACGCCATCTGGATTCGGCTGCAGTTTTCAACACTGTCAGGTTGTAGTACATCAACTGCAAAAACTGTATGGCCAAGTGTATACTTACAAAACTCCTGCAACAAAGAGACAGAAAGAGACAGACAAAGACAGATCAAACCTCTCAGATAAAAATCCTTGCTACACGTACCGTCTGTCAATTTCCGCGTCTTTTGCCAGAAATGTGACAACAGCTTTACGAAGAGCCGTAGCTCTCACTCCTGTGTAGCCGGAGACTTTTTGAACCGCCTCAAGGCCCTTTGAGAAGTTACTGCTATCTATGGGAGCCCCTTCACTGTTGAAGAATAGATAGTCACCCTTTGGTTTGCAGGGTGCTTTGGGTCTAATTGACTTGATGAACTGCCACATGATGTTCTTGCTTGTACCCTCCAAACAAATTCTGTTCAAGATAGCAACAATAAAATGAAAAGGGTTAGATTTTAAAGTTTGCAAGGTGCATTGATAAATGGGAATAAGTTTGGGGTGACGCCACTTTGGTGAGTTAGTGGGGTTCTGAAAACAACAAAGGAAGCACAACTTTTTCGGCACTTTGCTCTCTACATCATCCGGAGAAAGAGCCATAAAAATGGCATTGCCATCTGTCTACTGCGACACATATTTTTGAAGAAAAAAATAGCTGGTTAGTAGAAATAGCAGGTACTCTAGTCTCCCTGTGGTTCAAATACAATCATAGTTGAGAGACTCACCTCAAGGAACCATGACTGCTCGAAGTCTTGTGGACCCAGTTCAAGAGGATCACTGGTTTCTCGTCCTCCCAATTCCCTAGTGAAGGGGTTAGGGCATCTTGAAGTTTGATGTTGGTCACACCACTTGGTCGAGAAGCAATACCAATGAATGCATGTGCCAGGGCTAGCCTCATGGCAAGGAGGTACCGAGAACGGGGTAATGACTCGTCACTGGTTTCTGCCTCAAGAAGAATGTCATTGAAGATTTTCATGACTTGGTCCCCAACAAGAATTTTCTTGTAGACTTTCCGCAGATCTAGCACGGGGCGATCTCTCTCCTCGTCTTTGGAGGCACGACTGTCACGTTTCTTCTTGTGGTTGAACTCTGCTAATCGGCCCTTGATAAATGCGGCGTACTCATTAGACATCTTCACTGAATGCATTGTACTGGCATATCTTGCAGCTCGGCCGAGATACTCCAGTTTGTTGTATAACGATCCTGAAGTACAGCCAATGGCCTGATACCTTGAGACCCATTTGTTGATCAGTTGCTGTTGTACCAGCAAATTCCATGGCACATCTTCAGTGGTTGCTAAGTTTTTACCTTTATTCCCGAAATAAAGATACTTACTCACCACCTGGACCACTTCGTGTGGATGATTGGATCTGGGCAGTGCTCTCCCTGTGTCCCGAACATATTGCTCCTACCGTCAACTCCTGCGGTTGGAGACTGAAGCTCTGCTAAAGCGTATCTCCCTCAGTTTTGTGAAGACCTCCCTCTGGACGTTTTCTTTCATATTTTTGAATTTCTCCACCATTTCATCCCCTTCATCCACGACAAATTCGCCTGAAGAAACTTCTTCACTACTACTGTCGGAGCTGGTGATAGGTGTAGTCCGACCTGCAGAGCAAAAAAATTATAACTTTTACTGGCAGAATTTCAATCAATAATGGCAATTAAGTGAGAAGCGCAGGGCTACAAATCAATCTGATGTTACTTTTCGAGCCCCAAAAATGCACATGGGTAAATAAAAATATTAAAGCTGAACCCTATTAGACATGTGCGTAAAAAAGTATAAACAGACGCACGGTGGTGGTTTCTGTTCTCCAGTAATGGACGACCTAAAAACAAGATGGCGGCCCCCATTAACTGTACAAAATCACAATGAGGCCCCCCCCCCCACCCCTTCCATAAGTAAATTTTAAAAAGCCCGGTCCTGGTAGGGTTAACTCTACTTTACCTTTCTCTTTATGTTCTTTGTCTTTTTCTTGTTCTAACCCTTCGTCTGAAGAAACTTCTTCACTACTACTACTACTGTCGGAGCTGGTGACCAGTCTAGGTGTAGTCCGACCTGCAGAGCAAAAAAATTATAACTTCAGTCAATATAATTTCAGTCAGTAATGGCAATTAAGTGAGTAGCGCAGGGCTACAAATCAATTTGATGTTACTTTTTGAGCACAAGAAATGCACATGGGTAAATAAAAATATTAAAGAAACAAGTGCAAGGCAGCAGGGAAGTATCTCATACAGTGCCCGTCAAGCTGAACCCTATTAGACATGTGCGTAAAAAAGTATTAACAGACGCACGGTGGTGGTTTCTGTACTCCAGTAATGGATGACCTTAAAACAAGATGGCGGCCCCCATAACATTATACAATCACAAACAGACGATCTTCATTAAAGGTATTATGTTAGATGTACTTAGTCCCAAATTATACTACAGATTTGTGATAGTTAAAGGCTCAAAACAAAATCAGCAGAAAACTTTTAAATTACGGAGGGGGGCACAACTCTACTTTACCTTTCTCTCTATGTTCTTTGTCTTTTTCTTGTTCTAACCCTTCGTCTGAAGAAACTTCTTCACTACTACTACTACTGTCGGAGCTGGTGACCAGTGTAGGTGTAGTCCGACCTGCAGAGCAAAAAAATTATAACTTCAGTCAATATAATTTCAGTCAGTAATGGCAATTAAGTGAGTAGCGCAGGGCTACAAATCAATTTGATGTTACTTTTTGAGCACAAGAAATGCACATGGGTAAATAAAAATATTAAAGAAACAAGTGCAAGGCAGCAGGGAAGTATCTCATACAGTGCCCGTCAAGCTGAACCCTATTAGACATGTGCGTAAAAAAGTATTAACAGACGCACGGTGGTGGTTTCTGTACTCCAGTAATGGACGACCTATAAACAAGATGGCGGCCCCCATTAACATTATAAAATCACAAACAGACGATCTTCTTTATCATGAGTTTTTAAATTCTGCGTTTATGTCATTAAAGGTATTATCTTAGATGTACTTAGTCCCAAATTATACTACAGATTTCTGATAGTAAAAGGCTCAAAACAAAATCAGCCGAAAACTTGGAAATCACGGAGGGGGGCACAATGAGGCCCCCCCCCCTGCTCCCCATAACAGCATAAGTAAATTTAAAAAAGCCCGGTCCTGGTAGGGTTAACTCTACTTTACCTTTCTCTTCTTGTTGTTCGTCTTCTTCCTGTTCTTCGTCGGAGTCTGACGACTCTATATCATGTGTTGCTGAGAAGCAAAATCTCTGTTTGCTTCGAGGTACATGTTGGGTCAACTCTTCTTTACCATCGTGGTATTGTTGTTTGTCTTCTTCTCCATCCGAGTCATACTCCGAGCGTGAATATTCTGGATCGGACGAATAGTCCACCAGACTACAAAGGCCCACTGTAAGACCCTGAACACTTTGACTGAAAGAATGGGTGAAATGAAAAATAAAAAAATAAAAATAAATACTATGTCTAGGCCTATACCTAGGTCAAACAATGGTAAACACGGGATTCGACTTGAACCATGGTGGCCATTATCATTTTAATATCTTTTTTAGGATTATTTTGAGTTAGATACTTGGATTTTTGTCAATGAGCGTTTGGTAAACAAAAATGCCCCATATGAAAAGTGTTGGTGAACCCATTTGGTGAGATTTTTTAGTGGACGTACCTTTGATCTTCTTGAGCGGAAACTCGTAGTTTTGATTGAGTCAGCACAAACTCCTGATCCTCCTGCCAAAAAATAAACACATGATTTAAGTCATCAATTTGCTTTTGAACTGCTTCTGCGAAACAACACGAAATATTATAATCGTTCGGCATGTTTGTTGAGTCCGAGTTGAATAATAAATAAATAGGGGGCCTAAAACTAGCAAACGTATCAAATTAAAGAAAAGTCTGCCGAGGCACTGCATTCGTGTATTTTTTAGTTATATTCATTGCTCATTAGTGAGCCTGCGCTTTAATTTTTAGAAAGCAAGCACCCGAGGGGCAGTTGTACAGTGAGGCTAATAGTTACATTTACATGTACCAGTAGGCCTATGCATGGTGAAGTACATCACAGTTACAGACTTTAGTCACACTTTTAACTTGAGTCAACAATAGGCCTAACAAAACTTTTTTCTTCGAAAACTTTTCTCTGCCTAAACGTCAAGAAATCACATCAAAATAGTAGCAACCTTTGGAGAGAAGATCTCGGAAGTGTTGGTGTGGACGCACTGCAATTTTCAATTATTTCGCAGGAAATGTACACTTCAAAAAATGCATTTTTTCTGGCCAAATACTAACCAAATTTACATACACGAAACGTTCCAAAACATGGCTGACTGGGCGTGAATGAAGCAAATGATTGTGGGATACATTTCTGGTCTAAAAATAGTCGAAAAGGGGATTCCCCGTGAAGCAACAACATGGGCTAAAAAAGAAACAAACGAAATGTCATGTCTGATCGATCACACCACCAGACCACCAATCATGACCACGATTTCTTGCAAGCGTGTTAGTTGGCAGGACAACATTTGACAATGCTGTTTTTCTGACCTATTATTCTAAAAAAGTTTTCATGAAACTTCGAATAGAAAGGCATTTTGTTCTTACATACCGTCTCATAATTAGTTTTTCTCCTCTTTTTCTTTTCCATGACGACAAGCTGGAAGGAATTATGGACCCCAAAACTCCATCACCCTCTCACCTCTGTTCCGTCCTCAGGCCATGCTCGATCTGCGTCACTAGTTGGAACCGGTTCCTACTGAGTACTGGGTACTGGTCTGTGTGACGCCAGATGTGTAACCGCGTCCCCGAGGCTGTGTCGAGCAGAACTAGGTTTTTCGAAATAAAGTAGCCCATGGGGACG
>CM063257.1:17808249-18147487 GCA_032158295.1 Pycnopodia helianthoides | reverse complement strand
CATGTACATGTACAATGTACATTGTTTGAACAGTTGATGATGGAAAGTTCAACTAATCACTGAGTGTTCAGGTTGTAAATTCAGGTGTTCAAATTTAAAAAATTACCAATCCTGCTCATACATGTACATGTAGTTTGTCTTATTTTGAATGATGTTTTTAATCTTTGGGTAACAATTTTCCCATTTTATTATTTACAAACAGAATTCAAGTGATGCAGTGCAGTAGGCAGCTTACCAGTAGATGTGCCTACTCTGTATATCAAAATGGATAGTGAAAGCAACATCAGTCCATGTCCTTCAGAAGAATGCATCGATGGGACATCAAAGAGCTTTCAGCTGCAGACTGGCTCTGCCCGAAACAGCGACAACTTTAAATCAAAGAGTGCGGACATCTTTGGGTCATTGGAGGTTATGGAGCAGAAGTACGAGTCTGAAACAAAAAGTTTCAGTGTCGTTGACGATGATGAAGGCGGTGATAAGGAGGAAAGAAGATCCATAGAGAGAGGTTGCATCTTCAAGAAGCCTAAGGGATCTTTATATGACAGTCTGTCAGGGAAAACTGACTTAAAAACAAACCAAGACAGAGATCATTCAGAACGTTACAACAGCCTCGTCTCCAAGTCTAATCCTCCAATGACTGAAGCTAAGCAGCTGGTAAGATCAACTTCATCATCTTCAACACAGGATACTAAAACCATCTTCCGTAAACCTGGCAGCCACCCAAAGAGCAAAGAGTCTAAAGAAGAAATGACTAGATACACCAACAGATCTCCTGGTTGGAGTAGAGGACAGAGGCAGGGAGCTTGGCATGGAAGGCCTAGAGGTGGAATAAATCAACCAGCTGACCATCTTGTGAATCCTCAAAAGTACACCAAGTACTCACTAGAAGAGACTAACATGTGTGGAAATGCAGCTAATAGAAGTGTTGCATTAGGTTTTCTGAACGATTTAAAAAAGAGGAACAAGAGTGAGTCAAAGTCATCTGAGGTCTGTGAGGAGGGGAAACATGTCTTCCAGAAACCAACTTTATCCAAAGAGCAGACGGAACAATCCTCTAAGAAAAAGGTTTATGGCAGTGTGTACAAAATGGCAGACTATGAAGTCGGTATGAGTTCGTCGGTGCAGAAGCCAAAAAAGCTCAAGTTGATGGATTCGCTGAAGCAGCAGACAGATGATACTGTGGATCATCTCAGCCACAACACAGAGACTATTGCCCAATCAGAAGATAACATTACACAAGAGGAATCAATGAGTAACCACTTACAGCAGGATAAAGAGTCAAGTTTTAAGAGTAGGAAATTTAAGCAGAGAAAGCGGCTGAGGGAAAGGGGTGATGATGATTAATTATGAACTCTCAGTAATATTTTGAAGCCAGCTGGGTAACCAATCCAATTTCCAAAATTGTGGGGCATTCTGGACCCAACTTAAAAGTATCTTGAAGTGAAACAAGGTCCTTGGAGTGTTTTTGGCTGGAAGTTTTACAAATTACACCAATGATTTAGTACAAAATTAAATGAGTCAACAAAATAATTGTATTGAAATAAACATTGGATTCATTTATTATAACATTAACATTATTGAAGACATACTGTGAGGTCAAAGGTCGGAATAATATACAATTACAAATTACTTATCTTTACTGAATTTAAGTGATAAATCCTACAAATGCGAGTGGAAAACTGCAAAATACACATCGTGGCACAACTGCGTACCATATTCAGTGGCGCTGAAGGCCTAGTTGCATAAAATGGATGCAGACAAACTCGATTGTGGATTAACCTTTGATCACAAGTAGGTCTTGTTAAAGCAAACTGAGAGATATGTAGATGGGGTATTGTGTGGCTGATGCAGACTTAAATAACTGCAATCTCAGACTTGATATAAAGTCTACATAGTGATAGTGTACATGTTATGTACATGTAAGATGTTCATTATACATGTAGTTGTTCTATGACTGAACAGTTTACAAAAATGCACGTGGTGTCAAATTTTAAAACAAAGTACTCAGGGTTCTGCCCAGGATTTCTTTAGTGGTGGAAAAATGTTTCCCTGGAAACCATCGCGAGATGGATCAGTTACACGGTAGATCATATAAATAAACTCAAAACAAAGAAGTACTCATAATTAATGTCTTCAGATACCATTTTTACTGGTAAATACCCAATTTTACATTTCGTTGAAAACCTTTGAAAAGGAAATTGCAAGTGTAATTAAAAAATTTGGAAAATGTGTGGTGGTCGGAAACAGAGAAAATTCTGCCAGTGGTGGTTGGGGAATCCTGAGTGCCGGGGGGGTTTTCCGGCACTGACCACTGTGGGCAGAACTCTGAGTACTTACACTTTAGTAATGTTGTTAAACTGTTAAATACTGGCCTGTCTTTTCCAAAGTTAGTTTTAGGATCGTTACTCTGAAATTGGGACTATCTTCATGCTCAAAGCAGGCCTGTGGCTGTACATGAAGTAATGAACTCTCTCCCAGTCACTGACCATAGATTCAATGCGATGAGAGAGTGTGTGCGTGCAGTAACTGGGTAAGTGTTTATAACTCTACATATGTATGTACAGCCACAGGCCTGACATGATCATGACAGTAGTCCCTCCTTGAATAAAACATCTCCCTTTTCACTTGATCTTAGAACAAGCCATACACATTGGGCATGTGGTTCACTTGAATACTGATGGCTTAACTTCACCTTGTGATGGGGTTTGCCCCTGTGTTTCTGGCAGTGGCTGCTGAATGCGCCTCAGCACATTGTAAACCCTTATGCTACATAGTTGGTCTCGTAATTCAAAAGTTTCAAAACCCTGCCTTATTTCTCTTTGTTCAAGCGCCTTGAATACCTTTATTATTGGTAGATCGTGTAGATAAAAATGGTACTGTCTAAATTTATACATTGAACATGTACAGTGTACCTGGTGGTTTGCGTAAATATTGCATCAATTTGGTTTAAGAGTGAGGTCGAACATGTAGGTTGCATCTTTCATGGAAAATAAATACCCCCTTATGGGATTCTTGCATAACATTAACAGCATCGGAGTACATGTACAGTCTTACTTGAGTTGGGTATAATTTGTTTTGTTTTAGGGTGACATTTGAGGGTAACTCAGCTATCACATAAATGACTAGAAAAGTTGTTTTTGGCACTACACATGTTATGCTGATGAGCACTAGATAAAACCTGCTTGTTTATAATGCACTGCTTGTCAGTTTAAGGCTGTGTACATTTTGCTTCAATCATCAATTTTAATTTTTACCATTTTGCTCATCAGTCTAGGGAAACACTAGGTGTTAGTGCAAAACCATCGTACACATTGTATCTCAAAAGAAGTCAATTCTGTGACACACAAGTTTGCAGGTGCACAAATGTATCCCGGATGTTTACACAAAATCTTACATACCAAGATGCAACAACTTTGCACAAAGTTTCTCTCAAGTGAGAAACAACTAACAAAATCAAGATACAACATTTGTGCACTTAAACAAGGATAATCTCCTGCATCTTATAACAGTGCAACTTTATGAACATGCATTAGATTTTGTGTTAGTGGTGCAAAACTTAAAGGAACATCACAGAATTGGTTTTTGCTAACAAAACGGTTGCTGGCAGTGTAAGCACTTTATGTAATCCACCATAGACATAAACTGACAAACCTGTAGGAGTTTGAGATCGATCGGCCATCTGGGTCACAACAAAAAAGTGAAAAACCGATTACACATTTGCATGAAATCATATAGGTTCAAAAAATGAATAAAACGCTCACTGAGCGATAAACTCCAATCGGAAAATTAGTTTATTCCTTTCTCATCAAATATCCATTTCAGACAGAAATATTTCAAGGAATGTTTTCTACTATCATCATCATTAGACCGTGTCAGTTTTATGTAAATCTGTGATCAAAAAGTATATTTTACAAGTTTTTTCCTTACCAATTCTGTAATGTTCCTTTAAGCAATAAATGTTGCACTGTTGTGTAATATTTTGTGAAATTGGAGGCTGGTCTAATTTTAACACATTTTGCAGTGTGTAATACATTTTTTTTAAACCTTGAAAACATCTATAGATACAAGCATCCAGAAAGTGCACAATTATTAGCACTGATGAAGGATATGTTTAGTTCAATACAATCTTTAAAAAATTTCATAACAGTTTATTAAAAGAAAAAGAAAAATGAAAAGGTCTACTACATTGTTGTACGTACAGTAAAGAATAAAACAAAAACACATCAACCCACAATAGATTAGGTGCAAGTCTAGCATAATCAAACATTTGGTTGCCTTACTATAACATGCGAAGTAAACAACTTCATACACTAACCTGATCCAAATACGAGCCTTGCATACAGTCTACAAAAAATGCAGTACTTTAAGTACGCACAGAATTCTGTGGGTAGGGCCCATAGAGTCCAGTACTTTAAAGGGCACCGTAAGCACAGAATTCTGTGGGTAGGGCCCATAGAGTCCAGTACTTTAAAGGGCACCGTAAGCACAGAATTCTGTGGGTAGGGCCCATAGAGTCAAGTACTTTAAAGGGCACCGTAAGCACAGAATTCTGTGGGTAGGGCCCATAGAGTCCAGTACATTAAAGGGCACTGTAAGCACAGAATTCTGGGGTAAGCAGTGCCATGAATTTTGGCTTTGATCAATCATCAGATCATCGCCAACTTCAGTTAAGGCAGTAGTTACCAGCGCCAAAACCATATTGTTTGTGACTCAGTAGGCAGCATACTTAAACTTGTAACCATAACAGCTGGAGAAAACGCAATAGGGTTGGTTGTTTATGGTCGAACAATTTAAAAGTATAGCTAAAATTATGACGGTAAGAAAGTGCTGATACATGTAAAAAGAAAAACTAAAACAAATTGCACAAGATACATAAATTACATGACAGAGCAGCAAAGCATCTTAAAACTTTTTTTTTTTGAAGACACTATGAAGAAATAAAATTTACCAACAACTTAGATGTGACACGCTCTTCATTAGACCTTTAGATAAGTCGTTAAATGTTTGTTGCGGTGATAGCATGACAGCTCTCATGTGATTCTCACAATACTGCTGCTGTTCTAATGAGACTGTTGGCTCCTGGGAAACTTCTGCCTTTGTGACTACAGCCTGAAATGGGGCAGCAGTTGAGAGAGCAATATCACTAGAGTTGCATGAGAGCCAATACTATCACAATGACAAACATTCATCAACTTTTCCACAAATCTAGTTCATATAATCAGATAGAAACACTGTCATAGGGGGGGGGGGGAGTAGATTCTCAAAGAGATGTGAAATTATCACAATGACGTTTGTGTTCCTTTAATAATTGGACCTTCCATTATGGACTGAAAGATCGTGATAAATCATTTCATTTTACCACACCCCAGAATTCTATGGCAGTAAGAAAAGAGTTTGAGATTGGGCTAGAGTGAATATAGTTAGAGACTGATTCTTAACTGCTCCACATGTTTGACATAAAACCAAATTTTCAAGCTCTAAAGAAGAAAAAGCCTATTTAACAAGCAGGGAATTGTTGCCGGCGCAGATGTTCACGTTAAGAAAATTCTTCTCGTGCACAGCTACTGCAATTTGGCTTAAGCTTTACGCAAAAAATGGTGACTGTAAGTGCAAAAGTTGCACAGTAAGCAGAGCCTTGAAAATGGGCAATGGTTTCAAATAAAAACATGTATAACTTCATGTTATGATTTCAAACAAATTACAAGGTGTCTGAGAACTTGTTGCGTCAGTGCAAAAAGGTTGTATAAAAATGTCCTTTGTCGCACGAAAATGTTCTGTGCAAAAATGTTGTATCTTAGCTTGTAATTGTTTTGTGTCAAATCCGAGATACAACATTTTAATAATTTTAAACTCGCACTTAACCTAAGTGCTATTCAAGGAGATACAACGTTTTTGCACCAACTCAATAAAGTTTAACAGCATCAAAGAAATATTACAAAGTTGACGAAAATGTAAGTTGCATTTTTGTATGAAATTATTTTTACATGGTGTTGTTTTGATTATGGTAATTAATGCACAATTGGTGATGGAAGGAAGATGCATGAAAAATCTACATTTGTGTAAAACTGAGAACTACTTGATTCAATCTAATACCAGGTTGGTAGATATTTGGCGAACAAAATAAGTTTTTAAATCTCATTGCATATTTAATTCATACATTTATGAATATTGCCATCTGAAATACAGTACATATTTTTAGGAATATGAAATATCTTACTCATTATGAATGATATGTTGGTTATGAGGTACTGCCCTGATGTATAAATCACTAAACACTGGGCCCAATTTCATAGAGGTGCTTAGGCACAGAAAGTAGCTAAGCACAAAAAATTACGCTTACCAGAATGACCAGCCAAACTACCATGTCACATTTACAGTTTGTGACCGGTACCCTGCTCATTCATGTTCAAAGCAATATTTTCTGCTTAAGCAGCTGTGTACAATTGGGCCCTGATCAGTAGTCCAGTGTGTAATTGAGTCAACAGATTGAATTGTACGTCTAATTAGTAGGACAAGAGAAACCTCATTAGTTTCACAAAATACTTAATTTCTTGCTAATTAAGCTTCACAATTGTGGGATATCGCAAGTTCCTCAGTGTGTTAAAAGCAATTATTAACCCGTCTAATGTTGCCATGAGTTGACCAATCATTCCTGTCATTTGAAACCATTCAACTGCACAGATTGTGTATGGTGGCACAGCTGTGCACAGAACCAACTGCATATGGGTGTACAGTATGCATTCACCACATGACAAGCACATTGCAGGCTGGCACAGTTTATCCATCATTCAAAACCACAGTGGATGATAGGAGGGTTGACTGTGTATTGTGTAGAACCCATGCACCACATGTTATAATCATATCGCAGGTTGCATATTACATGTATCATTTAAAACCACAGTGGATGATATTGAATGGTCAGACAGTGTAAATGCATGCACCATATGATACCATCTATTCTTTATAACCACAATGGACAATACTGAATGGTCAGGCAGGTGAGAATTAACTGAAAGTAGTGTGGTGGGTTGCCCCATATTTGAATAAAATGGTGGTTGGTTTTCACTGAAAACATGGTACATAATATTGTGTTTCATCACAGTTTAAAAACTAAAATTGAATAAAAAAAATAAAAACAAATAAGGTCCTACAAATACAAATCATTCTAAACGATACACCCCTAAATATAGCATAACAAATTGTCCTTTGCACCGTATCCAATTATTATACATGATATTTTCAATTAATATTGAATTCAAACCATTTTAGGGAAGTGCGAATGTTACAGTATTGTTTAAAAACAATTAATCATGCAGGTACAAAAATACACATTAAAACAATGAACTCGGTCTCTAAAAAAGTCTCTGGTTAAAGTTGTAAAAAACACTGATAAAAAGGTGACAATATCAAATAAGTATTTCAAATATAGAGTCGTGTTTGTGATTATATAAAAACAATGTTAAAATTAATAACGAAAGTACAAAAAAATGTACTCGCTACAATTTCAAGTCTGTGTTTTCACTTCAAATTAGAATACTGCTTTACTAACATCAAGAGGAACATTCCATGAATTGCATGTGATTGTGAACAATCAAAGGCCAAACAACTGAACAATGTGTATGGCAAAAATGCAAGGTCACAACAAAATTAAGTGCAATATGCAACATAGCTTTTGGATTAGATACACTCTTCTCTGTAAAAATTATGTAACTTCATAAATTAAGTATTTAATGTGCAGTGTTAATTTAGAACACATGATATTTCTATACGTATAATATCAACAATATATAGATTCATATCCACACATACTTCAATATATTATTTTAACAAAAATAGTTACTGAATTGGTACCTGAAATCTTTCCATCCACAGTTATTCACAATATTAATTAAAGAGTTGTTGCTGTGTAGAGCAACCTCCGTCCCATGGGCATGCTGTATTGTTTCCTCTTGTCACTAACCGCTGGAAAAGACACACTAACTGAAATTTGTTTATATATAGTTCATGTGTGTCAAAGATCACATGATCGCATAAATGTATCCAGTCACCCTGAACTGCATGCAGTTTAGACATGTTGAAAGACCACAACAGAATAAGAGGGGTACCAGTTACTCTATGCCTTGATGTATAATTGGTTGGCTACCATGCTTGAGCTTTGAATGGATTGACCACAGAGGTAATTAAAATATTTCATCTGTCTCCCATGTCATCATTGGACCTTTTCTAAATCTCGGCTTCTGCCAAGGTTTAGACTCAGTCCACCTGTTAAAGCCCCCAAGTGCACATTTTCAAATATTGCAGGAGCCTAAGCCAGAGTCACAGAGCCAAGCTGTCATGGCTGTGGGTTCATAAAGGGCTTTTAAAAATTCCAGGGGTTATGACCAGGCAAGGAATGTTAAACAAAATGGCACCACTGAGAATAAGGTTGTGTGTAGAGATATGAATGTTAATCTTTGTCAAGCTCCTTGTATACACTACATTGTAGCTACTGCTGGTTCTCAGTAAACTGAAAGAGGTACCAGACTAATTTCCTTACAACCTTATTCTGAGTGATTAAGGCTGTGTTCGCATTGGAAGCTGCAGCTATTGCTAAGGTTGTTTCTATGGGCAGCATATGCTTCAGCACATGTTAACATGGTGATCCAGCCACAGCTGTAGCCGGTAATTCAGAATCGACCAAATATTTTGTTTTCAATGGAAGACAACAAAGATGGCAAAATCAAAAGGTTTTCCCGTTTAACCCCACCACACAACAGCAAATCCTGTGCAATATAACACCTACACCCACAGTTGTACATTGAGAGTTACAACAACATGAACAAGGAGGGATTAGTTTCTTTTTGTCACATGGGTCCAATTTCATAAAGCCTTTAGAAACAAAAACCTGCTGAACACAGATAAATCTTGCTTAGCAGAAACAGGTAACCAGCCAAAAATATATCTACACAGAAAAGTAAACCGCGAACTGAAATACATTGATACCTTACCATGCAATGCCTCAAAACTCATATGGTTAACATTAATTACATTCATTTGTACATGTCCACACATTTTTTGTTAGTAAGAAAATCTACACCTCTATGGTTAGTCATGCTCACAGCAAACAGAAATTACAAAAACTGAAGTCAACAAACCGTACAAAGACACGATCTTGAATTTTGTTTAGTATCACTCAAGTAAAAAGGCATGGAAAGGCATATTTATTTTTGATGTCCACGTATGTATTTGAATTTGCTGACTGGCATTTCCTTTCAGGTGGTTTATGGAAGCCAGTTTACTAAATGTATCATTCTCCACTACTTCAAGAAAGACTAGCATGCCCAGGTTATGACCAGGCAAGGAATGTTAAACAAAATGGCACCACTGAGTATAAGGTTGTGTGTAGAGATATAAATGTTAATCTTTGTCAAGCTCCTTGTATACACTACATTGTAGCTACTGCTGGTTCTCAGTAAACTGAAAGAGGTACCAGACTAATTTCCTTACAACCTTATTCTGAGTGATTAGGGCTGTGTTCGCATTGGAAGCTGCAGCTATTGCTAAGGTTGTTGCTAAGGGCAGCATATGCTTCAGCACATGTTAACATGGTGATCCAGCCACAGCTGTAGCCGGTAATTCAGAATCAACCAAATATTTTGTTTTCAATGGAAGACAACAAAGATGGCAAAATCAAAAGGTTTTCCCGTTTAACCCCACCACACAACAGCAAATCCTGTGCAATATAACACCTACACCCACAGTTGTATATTGAGAGGTACAACAACATGAACAAGGAGGGATTAGTTTCTTTTTGTCACATGGGTCCAATTTCATAAAGCCTTTAGAAACAAAAACCTGCTGAACACAGATAAATCTTGCTTAGCAGAAACAGGTAACCAGCCAAAAATATATTAAGTTTCCATTGTTGCAACTTGTGGCCGACTCATTTTTCTTTGCAAAAATAAAATTTGCTAAGCAGTGTTTTTGCTTTAATACATGTAACAATGGGTTTATAAAACTGTGTCCATGGTTGCTGGATGCCATTTTTGGTCCAAATGCAGCATTGTCACCCAATGTGCAGTCTCGTCTGGCACCCTGTGTGGGCACATGCATTTTTTGGGGACCAAAAACATCGCAAGTTGTTGCAACTCTCTCAATAAACAGCTGTACAGTCTACATGTTTTTCTGTGGGGGGTGAATATAGTCCTTTTTTCCTTCACCAAAGGGCAGAAGATGGGCAACAAACATTCAATAAGTTGAGTTCAAATAACACTTCTTCAACACAATTTGATATCATTTACATGTTAAAGCCATTGTGAACCTTTATATTCATCTTGATGAAAATATACTCTCCATTTGTATTCCTTCTTTTCATAAACTCAGCAAGGAGCACGCAGCAGTGTAACATCACGATTGCCTCACCATCTTCTGGCTTTGTTGAATATACTTGCAGTGTACAAAATCTAAAATAATGTAAACAAATTGGTGATCAGTGAATACAATGTAGGTTCAATTTAAAAGCAGACTTATTATAATGTTGATACCAGTACCAATCCTCCACAGAGATATCTCCAGCTAAAGTAATTTCAAAGCCAAGAAATTACATTTAAAAACCAACAAAATCACTGTTGCTCATTTTGATTGCACACAAAAAGCATGTATTTGACATTCATAAACACCCAGAAAGTTTAGGCAGTCCTATTGGTTGAGAGGTGGTCGCATGACCTTGTTTATCTGGTTTTAAATTTGGGAATAACAGTGTGATAAGCCGGTGTTCACTGCGTGGTAATGACCGGGTTGGTGGTTGGCTGCTGTTAATGGACCGAGCTAAAACATGAGAAACACCTAAGAAAGGACGGGAGTAAGTTTGCTACACAAGTTATTCATGAGTTTGGAGCTTTTCGCAAAAGCCTGCTTTTCTTGGTCCTGAAACAATGATGATTTTATTTTTACATTTGTTAGCATCTTTTACCCCCCAAAATCCTTCTACATATAGAGGATATATCCTCTTTGCTGAAATGAAGGAACCAGAAGGACAATCCAATCCAATCAAGTCAACAAATATTTGTGTGAAGTGACATCTGATATACAAAAATGCAGGAGGCTAAACATCCTTACTCCGACTGAGAAGCAGAATTGAAAAGGGTGCGGCTACAACATATATGAGCTTCAGGCATGCAGGGGCGCCTTTGGCAGCCAGCCACATCAACCCATATACGAACAGGAACCTGGTCAGAGATCAGGGATCGAAAGTGTTTGATTTTTTTGGAGGGAGGAAAACAGGAGGGCCCAGAGAAAAACATTGGGGCAAATGGTTGAAACTATGCATAGTGAGAATACAATCTAGTAAGTTTTGAAGCATACCTTACTAGAATGTATTCCCACCATGTAAAGTTTCAAATTCTGCTTATGTACATGATTTACTGCAAGCCTTACTAGATTGTATCTCCACCTTGTAAAATTTCAAATCCTACTCATGTACATTACATGGTGTTACCACAACCTTACTAGATTGTATCTCCCCCATGCAAAGTTTCAAATTCTACTCACGTACATGTACATGGTCTTACTACAAACCTTACTAGACTGTATCTCCACCATGCAAAGTTTCAAATTCTACTCACGTACATGTACATGGTCTTACTACAAACCTTACTAGATTGTATCTCCACCATGCAAAGTTTCAAATTCTACTCACGTACATGTACATGGTCTTACTACAAACCTTACTAGACTGTATCTCCACCATGCAAAGTTTCAAATTCTACTCACGTACATGTACATGGTCTTACTACAAACCTTACTAGATTGTATCTCCACCATGCAAAGTTTCAAATTCTACTCACGTACATGTACATGGTCTTACTACAAACCTTACTAGATTGTATCTCCACCATGCAAAGTTTCAAATTCTACTCACGTACATGTACATGGTCTTACTACAAACCTTACTAGATTGTATCTCCACCATGCAAAGTTTCAAATTCTACTCACATACATGTACATGGTCTTACTACAAACCTTACTAGACTGTATCTCCACCATGCAAAGTTTCAAATTCTACTACGTACATGTACATGGTCTTACTACAAACCTTACTAGATTGTATCTCCACCATGCAAAGTTTCAAATTCTACTCACGTACATGTACATGGTCTTACTACAAACCTTACTAGACTGTATCTCCACCATGCAAAGTTTCAAATTCTACTCACGTACATGTACATGGTCTTACTACAAACCTTACTAGACTGTATCTCCACCATGCAAAGTTTCAAATTCTACTCACGTACATGTACATGGTCTTACTACAAACCTTACTAGACTGTATCTCCACCATGCAAAGTTTCAAATTCTACTCACGTACATGTACATGGTCTTACTACAAACCTTACTAGACTGTATCTCCACCATGCAAAGTTTCAAATTCTACTCACGTACATGTACATGGTCTTACTACAAACCTTACTAGACTGTATCTCCACCATGCAAAGTTTTAAATTCTACTCACGTACATGTACATGGTCTTACTACAAACCTTACTAGACTGTATCTCCACCATGCAAAGTTTCAAATTCTACTCACGTACATGTACATGGTCTTACTACAAACCTTACTAGACTGTATCTCCACCATGCAAAGTTTCAAATTCTACTCACGTACATGTACATGGTCTTACTACAAACCTTACTAGACTGTATCTCCACCATGCAAAGTTTTAAATTCTACTCACGTACATGTACATGGTCTTACTACAAACCTTACTAGACTGTATCTCCACCATGCAAAGTTTAAATTCTACTCACGTACATGTACATGGTCTTACTACAAACCTTACTAGACTGTATCTCCACCATGCAAAGTTTCAAATTCTACTCACGTACATGTACATGGTCTTACTACAAACCTTACTAGACTGTATCTCCACCATGCAAAGTTTCAAATTCTACTCACGTACATGTACATGGTCTTACTACAAACCTTACTAGACTGTATCTCCACCATGCAAAGTTTTCAAATTCTACTCACGTACATGTACATGGTCTTACTACAAACCTTACTAGACTGTATCTCCACCATGCAAAGTTTCAAATTCTACTCAGTACATGTACATGGTCTTACTACAAACCTTACTAGATTGTATCTCCACCATGCAAAGTTTCAAATTCTACTCACGTACATACATGGTCTTACACAACTTAGATGTATCTCACTGAAGTTCAAATTACCGTTACATGTACTGGTCTTACTAAAACCTCTGATGTATCTCCACCATGCAAAGTTTTAACTTCAACTTAATCCAAATTCTACTCCGCGGTAGTAGAACTACACAGCAAAGTAGATAATTATACACATGGTGTTACCACAAACCAAATATACATTGATACCTCACCATGCAATGCCTCAAAAACCATATAACTTAATCCAACTTACCATTATCAAATTTGTATATGTTCTCCATATACAGTAAGTAGAACCATGATCCCATACCCAGTCAGAGACCAGCATTCTGGATTGCAAATGTTTTCAGGGAGTTTTGTAAATTGAAGTCTTTTTGATCTGTGGTAGCATTGAGCTCTGGTAACTACAGAATCAAAACAGAATCAAACAGAACAGAGTTACAGAAGTTTAGAATTTCATAATATCAATCAAAACAGTGAACATTATATCACCAGTATCTGCCATTGTTGACGCTCATGGCACATGCACATTATCAATGGCCTATCCGAACATTTTAATTTTTTTTTTTGGGGGGGGGCGGGAGGGGGTGGGGGTTGGATCAACTATTTAATGTATCAAACCCATTTATTTGCGAAAATTTTCAATTTTAATTTTTTGGGCTGGGGGTAAGGGTTCTTGGCTGAGCAGCTCCCAGGCATTAGGCACAAACCCATCCATGCAAAGAGTGGATCCATTCATTATTTGTGGTGCCTTTTGAATAGGGCCACTAAATTGGGCAGCCTATGCTTTTATGCAAGTTAACAGTTAACATGGTGACCCCGCCGATGCTGCTAACTTAGAAACTGCCTAAAAAGGTCATTCAAACAAGTGGCTGCAGCTATTGCTATTAGAGTGTTGCTAAGGGCAGCCTATGCTTTATACAAGTTAACATCTTATGTGGTTACCCATGTCTCCAAGTTAATTTTACTGACAAGAAATAATTGTTGTTGGTTGTTTGCTTTTTTTTGTGGGGGGGGGGGGTTGGGGGAGGGTGAGGAGCATGGAGGGGAAGAGGGTCAGGTACCAAATCCCAACCTGTGATTTACACTCAAGGTATTAACTTACCATATCAACAAGAGAGATGTATAAAAACATTCCAGCAGCCAGAGCAAATATATAAGGCTCTGCAGATGTTAACTGTCCAACTAAAATGCCTACAACCAGCCCTACATAACATGTCAACGCTGATAAGAAGTTACACATCAAGGCTTGCTTCACAGTCATGCCTGACTTGATCAGAATTGCAAAGTCCCCTGTAGGAATTACAAGTATCAAGTTAAATCAAAATAATAAGCCATATAAGGGCCATACTTAAAACAGTCTTGTCAATGCTTGTACTCAAGTCCTAAAGACCTAGTCTAAGTTCAAAATCATCTGGGTTGAGTCAAAGTCACGAAAGATTGAGTTCGACTTTGAGTTCGTGGAAACAAAAGTAAAAATAAATAAACCTGAAAGATATCTGCCAAGGTTTAAAATGAAAAGGAGAAATAAATTTGGGTCTTATTTCTGATCAATTGTTAGTAAGTTAAATACCATTTCAAATGACTCCTGACTTAGACTTGGACTCACACTTGACCAAAGTGACTCATGACTTGGATTCATTATAAATATGACAACTTCACTTTTATCATGAATAAGTTTAATTATTCATTATAAATCTAATCACTAGGACTGTTCTGCGAAACACACCTAATTCATGTGGAAATTCTTCACAAATCACCGCAATGGATGTAGAGATTCCCTGGAAGACTGAATTAGAAAATGAGACTCCCATCGCTAGTCCATCAACAAAATTATGAAGACCATCACCGAATATTATCATGTAAGCCACTGATGCTATGCGATTGGGAGGGGTAGATGTGAATGAGATTTTAAGTCTCCATTTTGTAGCTCACGTGTTCCATTCTGTACCTTAAGATTGGAAAGAAAAGGTTGATATTTCATTAATCAAGACTGAATGGTAGATGCAGCCTGTAGGCCTCATCTGATATATTGTGGTCAATGTAAATACAGTCATGACACTATACTGTCTCACCATTAAATATCATCCACTGTGGTTTTGCAAACCATTAAACATGCTAAAATGTTGTTTAAAGATGACTCAAATTACCAGGACAGTTCTTTTCAGAACTACTTAGTCTCCCAAATTCTGAAAATAAATAGCAAGAAAGGTTCTCAAAGAACAAATCACACAGAAAAGTAAACCGCGAACTGAAATACATTGGTACTCACCATGCAATGCTCAAACCCATATGGTTAAAATTAATATTCATTTGTACAGTATACATATTTTGTTAGTAAGAAAATCACACCTCTATGTTAGTCATGCTCACAGCAATAGAAATACAAAAACTGAAGTCAACAAACCGTACAAAGACACATCTTGATTTTGTTAGTATCACTCAAGTTAAAAGGCATGGAAAGGCATATTTCTTTTTGATGTCCATTTATGTATTTGAATTTGCTGACCGGCATTTCCTTTCAGGTAATGCATATACATGTACATGTACATGGTATATGGGCTTATGCATGGGCCCTTGTGGGGTCTTTTACCCAACTTTGACCCTACAGAGGAATTCTTCAGAAAAGGGAATAATAGAAAAACAATATTAGCATGACCCCACTAGCCCTATCTGTACGATTGTTTGCTTGCACATATCTTCATGTCGCAACACTTTGCACTCGCCACAGTATGCCTAAGAGAGGCCATTTTCACAGTACACATTTGTAGCAAGGGAAAAAAGTCAATATTTTGAAGTTATTTTTAGTTACCAGAGCTCAGAACCAAAATAAGGTAGAGAACAAAAAAATGAATCAACTCCTTGTACATACATGTACTGCACAAGTAGGATTTGTTTGTTTTTTTCGCAAATAAAACCTCTATTGTGCATAACCTGAAATTTGAAACCGTTTAAAAAAGACATAAGCTACACACATGTATGTGCATGGTTTAGAGACAATTCTAAGCGTAGGCCTGCAGTACGTCTTGCACTTCTTGCAAATGGTTTCTCTTGGTAAAAAACATGTATAAAGCCCCCCTCCCCCTTCAAATTATTTCTTTCTTTCTTCCACCTTCCCCCCAAATGAAAATGTTTAGTCATGCCAATGGGCATGAACTTGTTCAACCCCCATGCCAAGCGAAAATTATTGATGACATTATACATATTGTGTACAGCCAGTCACCAACATGAAAGTCAGGGCTTGAAAAAACTTTGTTCATTGGTTACCGGTTATAATTCTTTAGGTTTGATATCACACATTAAAGTTAATTGACTCTCTCGAGTCAAGCACTATGTATTTAGTTTTAAAATTGATTTTTATTTTCAGATTCAAAATGACACATCTTCCTGTAAATGTATTATCATCCCAAACCTTTCAAAATGTTTTTTTTTGTTTCTGTTTGACTGGGGACTGCACTAGTGCACTAGTAAACTTTATGTGGCATCTGACGTACCACCATAATAAGAGTCAAACAGTTTGGGTGTCGGACTTTGTTAGAGTGAGGAAGAAAGGAAGAAAGGAACAAGACTTCATAACATACACAAGGTATTTGAATATTGGAGTTCAATAGTTTGGGTGTTGGACTTTGTTAGAGTGAGGAAGGATCCTAGTAAATTAATCCAGAGAGTTAGGTTTAACATGGTAAATAAGAAAATCAAAGATGCCAGTGTATCTAGAGTACAGTTGTTATGGAAGTCAAGCAATTTGTAATCTGAGTGTTAACCTTTCAAGAGAATGCTAAACAGATTTTATGCCAGCTACAGAGGAGACAGTAAAGAACAGTCAACTAAGTACACACTTTTACCTGTGTGTTTTGTTGGTCATCATTCTGCGTTTTGTTCATACGTTGGTACCCTTGTTTGACACTGTTTAAAAGCACCTCCTTTTATGGATGAAGTATCATTAAAAAATGTTATAAAAATATATAAATAAAATTAATAAATATTACTTCTTGCAAAGTAAATATAAAATAAGAAAAAGTTTATCTTAACTCACTGGGATTAAGAAATGATAGTAATAAAAATATATGCATTTAAGTTGTGCTCTTTTAAAAGGTTGGGTGATTGTTTGTTTTTTGTTAACGTAATGCTGAATTTAATGACAACATTATTATTATAAAGATGTACACTAAAAGTCACTGTATTTCAATATTTCATCAAGAACGTTGAATCAATCCACGTTTAGCCTTGTGACAGCAGATACCAACCGCAGATCACTGTCCCAGCATTCAAAAACAGACACCAAGCGAATCTGAATCTCCAAAACTCTCTTTGAGACGAGTTTTGGACATTAAAGTTTGTCGACATACATACTTGTACATCTGTACATGTACTTCTCTATTTATATTATCAAGGGGGAACTTCAGACCACATTATTTCCCGGGATGCTTACTCACCATTACCATCTTTGTAAGTAGGCTTTAGGATAGACATTACAGAGTTTTTCTTCAAACCAAGTACAGTAGGCCACTCAAAGCACATTACACTATTACTACCTTGTTCATTAGGCCTTATGCATTCCTAAAACCATCCATCTCAACTCCTTAGGAGTACTCAGCACCGATAACCATACATGTATGAGAGCAAAGATTACTAATCATTTACAGACATGAAACATGACAAACATGCTGATGGTCTGTGACACTAGGTCTTATCCCATCCAATGAATGTTATTATTTACCTCATTTGTATCAGCATCCACTAAGCTATTATCGGACGTTATGACAACATTATTTATACCCAGTGCACTGTCTCCGGATGTGATCTTGTACATATCATGACGTGGTTTTAAATCATGCATGGCAGTCACATGCATTGTGTCTTCAGCTTGCAAAGACTTCTGCTGTAGTTTAGGGGGGAAAAAGAAAATCACTGAAATTCATGATCACTTCTACTTTAGTTAGTTTGGTTTTACTCTTAGCAGAATATTATTAAGCACAAGTTTCTGCTTAAGCAGCTCTATGAAATTTGGCCCAGGTAATGGCTTTTGTTGCTGTGGGCACCAATTCAGGGCTCTGCTTTTAAAGCAGAAAATTGTGCTTAATACTTTTCTGCTAAGCAAAAATGAGCAGTAAGCCAGTCACAGAATTTTGGGCTCTGGTCTTGACCTAGGTGCCCCCTTCAAAAGTTTCTAATAGACTTTAAGATTTTCTAATGGAAGTGAACTTTGGGTAGGATTTGAATCCATAATCTCCGCATTCTAGAGCAGTGTGTTAACAAACGCAGGAAGAAGTGTATACATGTACACAACAATATTTTCAGTGTGAGTGGCACAAATTGGATGACGAATAATCCCGTATTTGTACAGATCCTGTAACGTACATGTAAGCAAGTATGGATATTCCATTGTATAATGTGCACATTGAATGCACTCACCGTGCAATGCTTTGTTTTTCTGTACAAAGAGGGAAAAAGGTACTGGAAATCATGCTTGAAATCTCTCTTTTTTCTAGAGGTCATTGGGTAAACACAAATTCCAGACCTTCAACCTTTTGTTATACAAACAAGAATAATGAGAGATTGATAGGTTGCCACCATTGTTTCCCTGTATAGCTTAATGGGAGGAAAGTCCTAGTGGTCCGAGATTCCAGCAAATCGGATTATTGGTACTAGTGGCCCACAGCCGAGGGTTTCGCAGTTCTCGAAAGAGAGTAAAAATCCAGGTGTGTTTTATGAAAACATTGTTGTCTTTACTTTATTCAGTCAAAGTTTCATTGTGACAATGATATTCTTAAAAAACATTTATTCCACAAGTTCAGAAAAATTAATCCTATCCCTGACTATGGACAAATTTCAGAAATCCTGGCACCAAGTGGTTAATGGCCAGATCATTCAGCATTCCCACAGTGACAACAGGCAACTTAGAGTCATGTAGTTGACAGTAGGTACTAAACTCATAAAACTGTAGCCTAGTTTTTGAATCACACTGCACTTCAGGGGAAGGTATTTCTTCCTCAATGAAGGGCACCTCTATGAGGGATACATAGTTTCTACTACAACATTGCAAGGAACACCAAAGCAATCACCAATTTGACTCTATTGCCTCCTTTAAATATCAAGACTGTAGTGCCATTTTGTACTCACCTTGTATTTGGACTCCTTTCTCAGTGAAATTATTTTGAGTATACGCTCAACGAAGAAAAATAGATAAATGCCACCAAGGATTGTTGTATTCCTCCATACGAAGTCAAGTCCATGTGTACTGACTAGCATTCCATGTGTCTATCAATCAAAAAGTAAAATGTTTTAATGGTCTGGCTTTTCAAACTTTAGACTCATGCAGAGTCTTTCTCAAAGGCCTTTACTGTAGCCACAACTTAAACAGGGGTTTAATACCAGACACCCTGCTACATATAAATGCAGCAAAATGCAACACAGTCGAAAAGAAATGAAAACCCTGCTACATCTAAATGCAACACAATACAAAGGAGGGTTCTGAAGTGAATGGTTCATGGTCCATGCCAGCCTTGGCACTGGGCATTTACCATGCTGAACATCATCATGTCGGTTTTAAGGCCGTTGTCAAGTCTGTTCTGGGTTGAACACACCAATATATGCATTAAAGTTTGCTGACAGTGATTTAACTGTACCTACCCTGCTAAATGAAATAGAGGATTCTGAAGTTAACTGGTTTACTTGTACACCAACATTAGCACTGGCCATTTATATACACAAATATGATAATACCTCACTCTCAGTCACTCAACAGACTTTTTAAGCATGTCTGCAACCAGGAGACTTCACAAATGTGTGTATCATGTGGATACAGGAGTTAGTGCCTACCCCACATACAGTGTACGTACCTCTGGTATTAGACCAAGCAGTGCATTTCCACTCAATGTTCCGACAGCCAATCCGACGAGGTAGTTAAGAACCATTTTGTAGATCTTCTTATTCATGCAGGGAATGATGCAAGCTCCCATTAACGAACTAGCATTTATGATTGTCACAAACAGAACACCGTAACCCCATACTGTAGACAAATAATAAATGTTAAAGGAGTAAGCTAGCTTTGATGATTTGAGGACTCCATATCCAATATTGTATAAAAACATTAACCATGTTTCAAAAGGGTCTGCACAACATTGGTATGGTTGAAAAATAAATGTTCACAGATTTTACAAACAACTTACATATGTATACGTACATGATATAAAGATCATCAAGGTGAACAACTTTCCGTAAAATAAGTATGGCTGAAATGCTAGGTTTTGAAAAATGAGAAAAACATTTCACTTTGATCTCGAGAGACCAAAACTCAATGATTGAACAGTGAAAACAATAGGTTTTTCCACTTGACTTTGATGATTGATTGAGCTTAAATTTTCACAGGTTTGTTACGTTGGTTTTATCACCAGTCTTTGACAATTACCAACACAGTCCATGTGTTTTAAACGTATAGGCTGGGATCTAATTTGGTGATTTACTTGCCAACTGGCGCTCAAAATGCCAACTGAGAAATTATGTTTGGAAAGTCACACTCTCTACAACCCCTGGTCATACAGCCCTGCCCAGTTGTATGGTTTGTCAATTCAATACAAGTTTGACCTACATGTACATGTACAGTGTAGGGCAAAAAAGCAAAGTGACTGATCCATCCAAGAGAAGGGATCCCTCCATGGATTTGACAAGCCCTTGGTATCAAACTGTGTATGTAAATAATGCCTTACTCAGGATGTGTTTGATAAGATTAGACTTAAGATTAGACCTAAGACTAGGTTTTTTTTTTAATTTTCTAAATGAGATATCGCCTAACTCACAAGGCCGAACGGCCACTCAAGGTGAGGGCTACACTTAACTGATTTGGGCTGACACCAGAGGTACGTTGCCACCTACTCCTGAGGCTGAAACAGGGTTACCCCCTTCACAGTCCGTAAGGATGTACATGTAGGCATGGGTATCATCCACTGGGAGCCTGGCTGGTAGAGCAGAATGCACAACCTTCCCAACTTTTTACCAAGCAATTATGGTTAAGTGCCTTGCTCAAGGGCACCAAGTGTCCTGACCGGGATTCAAACCCACACTGTGCTGCTGACAACACCAGAGCTTGGGTCCGGTGAACTAGACCACTCGGCCACAACAACACGCCACATTACTTATCTTTCACTCACCTCCTGCACAAGTAAAACCAAGATTTGTCCACATAATACCTAGTTCCACTTTATCACACGCAAGGGCGCCTCAAAGTTTTTGTTTTTTTTACTTCAAGGTTTGCGGAGCTGTTTGAAGTTATAGAACCCATTTATTTACATAGCGCCATGTAACGGTTTAATACAAGGTTCTGTTCAGCAGCCGACCATTAAAACACAAGAGTTGAAGTTATAGAACCCATTTATTTACATAGCGCCATGTAACGGTTTAATACAAGGTTCTGTTCGGCAGCCGACCATTAAAACACAAGAGTTGAAGTTATAGAACCCATTTATTTACATAGCGCCATGTAACGGTTTAATACAAGGTTCTGTTCAGCAGCCGACCATTAAAACACAAGAGTTGAAGTTATAGAACCCATTTATTTACATAGTGCCATGTAACGGTTTAATACAAGGTTCTGTTCAGCAGCCGACCATTAAAACACAAGAGTTGAAGTTATAGAACCCATTTATTTACATAGCGCCATGTAACGGTTTAATACAAGGTTCTGTTCAGCAGCCGACCATTAAAACACAAGAGTTGAAGTTATAGAACCCATTTATTTACATAGCGCCATGTAACGGTTTAATACAAGGTTCTGTTCAGCAGCCGACCATTAAAACACAAGAGTTGAAGTTATAGAACCCATTTATTTACATAGCGCCATGTAACGGTTTAATACAAGGTTCTGTTCAGCAGCCGACCATTAAAACACAAGAGTTGAAGTTATAGAACCCATTTATTTACATAGCGCCATGTAACGGTTTAATACAAGGTTCTGTTCAGCAGCCGACCATTAAAACACAAGAGTTGAAGTTATAGAACCCATTTATTTACATAGCGCCATGTAACGGTTTAATACAAGGTTCTGTTCAGCAGCCGACCATTAAAACACAAGAGTTGAAGTTATAGAACCCATTTATTTACATAGCGCCATGTAACGGTTTAATACAAGGTTCTGTTCAGCAGCCGACCATTAAAACACAAGAGTTGAAGTTATAGAACCCATTTATTTACATAGCGCCATGTAACGGTTTAATACAAGGTTCTGTTCAGCAGCCGACCATTAAAACACAAGAGTTGAAGTTATAGAACCCATTTATTTACATAGCGCCATGTAACGGTTTAATACAAGGTTCTGTTCAGCAGCCGACCATTAAAACACAAGAGTTGAAGTTATAGAACCCATTTATTTACATAGCGCCATGTAACGGTTTAATACAAGGTTCTGTTCAGCAGCCGACCATTAAAACACAAGAGTTGAAGTTATAGAACCCATTTATTTACATAGCGCCATGTAACGGTTTAATACAAGGTTCTGTTCGGCAGCCGACCATTAAAACACAAGAGTTGAAGTTATAGAACCCATTTATTTACATAGCGCCATGTAACGGTTTAATACAAGGTTCTGTTCAGCAGCCGACCATTAAAACACAAGAGTTGAAGTTATAGAACCCATTTATTTACATAGCGCCATGTAACGGTTTAATACAAGGTTCTGTTCAGCAGCCGACCATTAAAACACAAGAGTTGAAGTTATAGAACCCATTTATTTACATAGCGCCATGTAACGGTTTAATACAAGGTTCTGTTCAGCAGCCGACCATTAAAACACAAGAGTTGAAGTTATAGAACCCATTTATTTACATAGCGCCATGTAACGGTTTAATACAAGGTTCTGTTCAGCAGCCGACCATTAAAACACAAGAGTTGAAGTTATAGAACCCATTTATTTACATAGCGCCATGTAACGGTTTAATACAAGGTTCTGTTCAGCAGCCGACCATTAAAACACAAGAGTTGAAGTTATAGAACCCATTTATTTACATAGCGCCATGTAACGGTTTAATACAAGGTTCTGTTCAGCAGCCGACCATTAAAACACAAGAGCAAATCCCTTGTCTTAATAATAAGGGTAATGGGTTCTTTTACGTGCACTAAACAACACATGGGGCGTAGTATGGTTTTACCTCCTACATGTATCCAAAGGACATTAAGGATTTTAAGTGTCTTGTTTAAGAACACAAGTGTCAAGACCGGGCCTGCTGATCACAGACACCATACATGTACAAATGTAGCTTGAGTCCAAAGAGCTTGACAGCTTGGCCACTACATGCCACATGATGGTATACTACACATTTGAGTGACGTACATGTACCTTGTGCAGTAGTTGGAGGTCTTCTATCTTTAGATGATCCTGTCTTATCCAGTGCTACACAATCGTCTGTTGAAGCCTGGTACAGTACAGTGGGACAAACAGCCTTGATAACACCCACTGTGTCATTCAGTAACTGCTCCTCACTAAAAGAATGAATGTTCAGCAGTTCTGATGAGGTATAGCACTGTAGGATTGCAAGAAAACTATTAAAAGTAGGGTGAAACATGTAGATTGGTTTTGTCAATTTATTTAATGCTGTAAATTTACAGGCAAAATTATAAAGAAAGAATGAAAGTCACATATAATATGTAAAAGTGTCAGCTGAAAACAGGGTTCCTCTTGCTGAGAAAACAGCAAAAAATTGTAACTGACTGTTCAATGTACATTATGGTGTATCATAAGAACATCAAATTCATCCATGTTTAGCAAGGTGACAGCAGGTACCAACTGCATCTCTGGACATAGCATTCGTAGAAAAGCTTTTGCTTTGTGTGATCAAGGGTCCTCATCATTTACATGTAGTTGGCCTGCGTGCCTGTGCGGGGTTCCCTTTGCACTACGTTGTATTTTGATGTTTTTGCAATAAAGGTAATAAAATATAATTTAAAAAAAAATTAAAAATCTGAGAAATGATTCATGCATGAATTGTTTTCCAAATTCAAATATTACGAGTGAAAAGTTATCCAAACCATATCACTTCGAAGGGAATCCTTTCTCAAAATATCAACAGCTGCAGTTCTTTTCCCATGTAAGTTTTTATGGTCAACAATTTGTTGAGTATTTACCAATCTCTTGAATACATGGAATAACTGAGATACTCAGTTAATTCAATGCTCCAAGTTTTTTGTTCTCCTTCAAGAAAAATGTGAAATGTTTTCAACGTAAATCTGTAAAAGTTTGGCCGCAAGCTACGGGAGATAATCAGCGAGATAATCAGCATTGTTAGAATCTCTGACTAACCTTCCATTCCAAACACAATAATAATCAATAGTGGCAGCCTATCAACATGATCTACTGTAACTCATCAAAAATCCTCATTAGAAAGGCCAAAGGTCTCAAATCAGGGATTACACAACAAACCCAAGAAAAAAGGAGATTTTCAGCATGAATTCCAGTACCGTTTGTAGTTCTTTGTACGGGGGGAAACGAAAAGTTGTAGTGCACGGTGATTGCTTGCCTGCTTGTCTGAAGTTAAACTTCAGAAGCAACCCTGTTTTTTCAAACCCAAGTTTTGGAAGAAAAATGTTGCGAGACAGCAGCTAAGATCCACCAAAACGCTATTTTAAACTTCTCCTTTTAACCTCTGGAGGTAAACTCTCTTCATGCAGCATATATTTTACAACAAGTGGTGAGAGTTATTGTTGAATGACAAAGATCCAGCGGCGCCTGAGCGACCTTGTGCAAATTTTATAATCATGCAAAATATTGCAAGGAAACAAAGTTTGCGCCTTTTAAAAAAGGCACATGGGTCATTCCATGTCAGATCAACGCCCTTTTTTACCTCATGTCTTCTGATTTCGATAAAAATTGCTGTGCTTGTAGGTCCTAATGAGCAATGAATGCACACCAATTTTTAGCCCAATCCGACTTACCATGTGGTCAGGGCAGAAACCACAAAAAAATTGACATTTTTTGAGTAAAACACCACCCTTTTGGTACAATTATGTCAAAACCATGTCAAATTTCATAGAATATATGCAAATTTGGTATTGAAATAATGAGAATTGCATGCTCAATTCAATTCTTTTGACAAAAATAAATTTTGTGAAAAGTAGGTCACCGTGACCGTTAATATGTCATCATGACCTTTGACCCAATTTTTGTAATAATGTATCATTCCAAAAATCAACGAAATTAAAATGACTTGATAGAGCATGTCTTCCTCTATCAGAATCCACTAAGAAATACTTGGGCTCTTTAAAATTTACAGCTTTATGACTATTTTTGTACAGTTGGTAGGTTATTAGTCAATTTATAGATTTTACATTATAAATCCACTAACACAACTTACTGTTCTGTTTCAATTGTTACTAAAATTAATCTTGGTTGGGGAATTTCTCATGTTGGGGGCTGATGTGGTCTAACTAGAATCATACTTTAGGTTATCAGCAGTGGTGAACCCAGGATTTGGCTATTTTTTATTTTTTTTATTTATTTATTTTTTTTTTTTTTGGGGGGGGGGGGTTCGGCTCATTTTTTTTACCTTCAATTTTTTTAGAAGATTGTTAAAAATAAATGACCAAAAAATGACCCAAAAATCAAACAAACAAATTGACAACCTTAGAGGGGGTGTGCTCCAGCCCCCTGACCCCCTACGCCACTGATATTTAGTTTTCCAACGAGCACGTTTGGAATACGAAATAGTGCAATGCTGCTGTGACCCGTATGCCACCGACGCACTACATTGTTCTGTTTTCCACGAGCGCAAGTGGGATAGCGAATTTATCTTCAAGAAAACTTGACAGCGAATGCGTTTGTGGTGAGGATGTACGTGCATAGTGTGCATGCAGCAGGAAATAAAAGCACACAATACAGCTGTGCAATACAGCTGTGCAATATTATACAGGGCCGTTGGAAGCGAATCAAGTGAAAAAAAAAAAACGAAAAAAAAAAATCTTGGAAATCAAACTTATTCAGTAACAAGTTCATTTAACAAGTTCATTTTCCGTTCTGCGCTGGCGATTGTATACCTTAGCTAGCTATAGGCAATTGAAGATGGAAATATGAGTACTTAAGAAATCTAGAGAGTAACCCAATAAAAAATGAATCGTATAGTTAGCTCAAAAAGTGAGGGAAAATTGGGCCAGGAATTACATCATATTGCACCACAGAGCATCTACATGTGTAGAATGAAAATTTTCCCGGGGCCCTTAAGCGGGGCCCGGATTCCAAGCCGTAATGGCTTCGCGCTATGAGTACTTAAGAAATATTATTAGAGAGTAAACCAATAAAAATGAATTTTATAACTGGCTCAAAAAGTGAGGGAAAAGTGACCAGGAGTTACGTCACATTGCACCAAAGAGCATCTAGAATGAAACATTTCCCGGGGCCCTTAAACAGGCCCCGAACCCCACGCCGTAATGGCTTCGCGCTTGCATTGACTCCTAAGACTGCTTCTCAAATGGGCCTGACCAATGTATTTGAGCTTCCTACGGGCCTGTTATATAAATATCACACTGTTGTTGCTATGGATAGACTAATCAGAATCTACATGTGGGATTCAAGTTTGCTTGAAGATAACACTCAAAATCGCAAACAAAGTTACCTTACACATTCTTCACTGCGCTTCTTAAAATTTAACGACTCTCACAGACTTGGCATTTTGTTCCTTTTAAACGAATTTCACCTGGATGTGAGTCCACTGAACTGGGTGCGGGTAGAAAACATGAAACTGTTGCGTACCCTGAACAGTCACTGCTGATGAAAAACGACTCTTAAGGAATTCTCAGCACTGTTGCACTTCACTCTTGTCCACAAAATCAAACTGTATTCACCTTAGCCTACGGATACAGCTTGTCAATTTGTTTGTTTGATTTTTTGGGTCAGTTATTTTTAACAATCTTCTAAAAAAAATTGAAGGAAAAAAATGAGCCCACCCCCCCCCCCAAAAATAGCCAAATCCTGGGTATTCCACAGCTGATAACCTAAAGTATGATGGTCACGGTGACCTACTTTTCACAAAAAATTATTTTTTACAAAAGAATTGAATTGAGCATGCAATTCTAATTATTTTAATACCAAATTTGCATATATTCGATGAAAATTTACATGGTTTTGACATATTTGTACCAAAAGGGTGGTGTTTTACTCAAAATTACTGTTACAAACATTTTTCATTTTTTTGTGGTTTCTGCCCTGACCACATGGTAGGTCGGATCGGGCTAAAAATTGGTGTGCATTCATTGCTCATTAGGACCTACAAGCACAGCAATTTTTATCAAAATCAGAAGACATGAGGTAAAAAAGTGCGTTGGTCTGACCATAGAGTAAGGACACGGACATGGAATGACCCACATCGCGTAATTTTAAAATTTTCCATTTTCAAAGATGGCGCCTAACAGAAATTACATGCGCTATCGGTCCTACTAAAAGCCGACAACACGCCGACAACGCCGACAACAAGTCCAGAGTGCCGACAATGGTCATTAATTTATCACAATTAAATCAAACAAAGCCTCCTTTTAAGTTTAACTTAGTAATTAAATAAGTAAATAAGTAGTAAAACAATAAATAACTAAACAAGTCATTTTAAAAAGGAAACAAACATGACCAATCATTAATCAATCAATCAATACCTCAGCACTGACTCGTTGAAGCAAAAACTGCAATTGCTCCCGATTCATTTGCCCATTGGCACCAAAACTGTTGACTATTTCCTCAATGAAAACCTCCGAACGTGGAAGTAGTGCAGCGCTGTTCTCGTCGGCATTGCGTCGTTTTCTTTGGCCGTCAAACGCGTTGCGTGGACCCGTCGACGTGGCACCATCGGTTACAACTGAGAAAATCATCTCCGTAAAAACGAACGAACACACAACCAGCACACATTTCCTGAATAAAAACGAAACCCGTGCCATCTTTTTGGCCTTGGATAAGTGTGGTTTGGTGCAATACTAATGACTTATTATTTACTAGATGATGAATAACACAGCTAAATCTTCAATCTTAAACTTTCGGGTTCGTTTGGTTGTTTTCTGCATCTAAATCGCATGTGTTCGTCGTCTCACAACCTCGTTCGTTTTCGCGCTTCGGATGGTAGTAACCCCTGGAGATTATATAACCAAACAGACATTATGAAGCTAACCACGAACCACAACCATGCACGTTCTATGGTAGCTGCCACTGGTTCCCTGTTTCTCAGCAGATGTACTAACGACGTGTGTGCTGTTGGAGCCAGTGTTTTGGTTAGTCTCTTACACGTGTCGTTTTCTCTTTAGTGATGATGAGAATCATGAATATTAATGTTATTATTATAATTCTGACCCCACAACGTAGTACGCGCGTGAAAACGTGCCATTGGAAAATGTAACCAGTCTAGACTGTGCATAATTAAAAATGGCAGGGCTGTAGAGAGATAAACTGAATTTCCGTTTGGAGTTTATCGCTCAGTGAGCGTTTTATTCATTTGTTGAATCTATATGATTTCATGCAAATGTGTAATCTGTTTTTCACTATTTTCTCGTGACCCAGATGGCCGATCGATCTCAAACTTCTACAGGTTTGTCAGTTTATGTATATGGTGGATTACATAAAGTGCTTACATTGTCAGCAACTGTTTTGTTAGCAAAAACAAATTCTGTAATGTTCCTTTAACAATGTTTGTTGAAACAATAATGCAATAAGACAGTACTTGCCTATCATTAAAGAAATAAAGATTGTGCAAAAAGATGCACCGAATGCAGTAATAGTTTCAACTGCTTTATGTGTTTATCTTCATTTCATATTTACATTCTAGAGTTAAGTTTCTCTGGCAAAGATTATTGTCAACGGTGGAGGAAGGAGATAACTTGCAATAAAAGTTATGAATGACATTTTCCAATACAAATTTTCGCCTAATTGATCTCCATGTACAGTGTATTGTTGTTTGTTTTATTTAGACCTCGAATAAAGTCAACTGGTTGTTGGAAGGGTGAGGGACCTCCGCATAAACGCCTAGCACACAGAACACTTGTTGTGGTTTTCATGAAAATGGGCAATAATCTTTCTATGGTAGCCGTTTTTGTATACCCGGTACATCGAGTTTTCAATTATTTTTGATGATTGATAGGTTAGGCTATGGGGGGGGGGGGGAAATTAATAACAACTTGATCAAATTAGTGCGACATTCAAGATGGCATCCGATGCAGTCGTTTTTACATGCTATTGCGATGGTCCTGGTGAAAAACATACAAGATCAAGACAAAAACGGATCGTGCGTTTTTAATTTTGTTAGTTTCAATTCTCAAAGCCTTTTAACCCTCGGAGAAGCAACGTGGTGAAAAAATTCTCCACATTTTCCAAATATGGTCATAATTTTTTTTCAATGGGCCAAAAAAGCCACGATTTTTTGTATTCGACACCCCTTGTATACACCACAAGCCTGTAGACTCCCATTGGCCAGCCTATAACCACTGCCGAGTAAGAATTATTTAATGACAGCAGTCCCAATGGACAGCTATGCCCTTGGGAATTTTAACTTGATATCTTAGTGAGCCAACTCCTTGTGCCATTATCTCTTTGTGTCAACCCTGTGCCGCCCAGAGCTAAAACAGGTCGTAAATAACACACACTGCTGGCCCAGACAAAAGCCCTGTGGAGTTTAAAATTGCTTTGGGCTTGCAGGAGGGGGTCATTGACCTAAAAAACTGGGTGGTGAAAAAATTCTCCAACTGGATCCACCGCGTTTTACAGAAGGGCCCGCTGCTCCGAGGGTTTTAAACAAAATTGGGTTTGTTTATTATGTGTTCTTCAAAATACAAGCCACAAACTGGTTGCAAATCATGTTGTATTGTACATTCATTCTGCTTCAATATAATTTACTCAACAACAGTTACTGTTGGCAATTTGTGAATATGGAGATGTGGTTCATTCTGTTCGCCTCAATACATTTGTAAGATGCACCTTTTGGTTTTTAATTAAAAAGGTGTTTTCCAATTTCAAATTGGTTCTAGAATTAACCGTACGTCGGACGGGATTTATTGTAAATAATTATTGGGCATCCGTTCTCAATATATGTAGTCTGCATGAGATCGGGAAGAGTGTGGAGCATAATGACACCCTATGTTTTATAATTTTGAATTAATTTGGCCATGGACATTAATTGGTCATAATCACGTCTAAGTTGTGATACAAACTTTGATGAAAACCATTGGAGAACGTGCTTCCACGCGTATTATTTTGTGCCCGTATATATTTTGATGTTTAATATTAGATTTTTGTTCCGTTTGCCAGGTTGGGGATGGAAAATGCAACTTCTGCAAAGACATAAAAAAGAGGAAAGCCGTGATATATAACTTATTAAGCTTTTCTGCATTTGTTGACTACTTTAAATTTTAAAAAGTATACAAGTTATCATCCATATAAAGCCATGGATCGGTAAGAATTATTGTAAAAAGAAAAAACTGACGGGTGCGATGGCGGTAAATAGTTGCGTGATTTCAATTAAATTGCTTCACAAACAACTTGTAACAAGTTTTCAGTCACAAACATTCAAAACAATAGTAAATGGATTTAAACTAGCCAAATGTAGGCCCTATCTTCATTGGTATTATGACACTACAGTAAAAAAAATAATTCTAAAACAATCCAAAACATTCTTTTCTTTTTAATCGATTTTGTATACATTAACCTACAAATTATAAGACTCTTAAAACAATAAAACTCATCAACGTGAAAATGCATAATCTTTTCGTCATTGTGATAGTATCGAAAGTTGATTTAAATAATTTTGTAGACAGGCCTATTTCTTCAGTCAACTACCATTTGAGATACTACGAGACAAATCGTCAAAGATGGTCACACTGAAGTGGCAGTCCTGCAAAAGTCGCAGTTGAGTTGTTGCCTGGACATGACATTATATATTATTTACTAGAGCTAAACTGTAGGCCTGCAAATATTGTTTCATTTTAACAAAATAATGACTTAGTGCATTGAGCGAAAACTGTGTTTTCGATTTGTTTTGCTTTGTTTGTCTGTTGTTTCTACCGGATGCGCCAAATGGACATTGAGAGAGAAAGAAAATTTAATTGAACGTAATAATCATTATGACCGATATCTCACAATTATGACATAGTATCACAGTATGTTACGACTTATTATCTTGCATATAAATATGAGTTAATTGGCACAAGTAACAATCACTGTTGTAGATCATAATATGAGATATACCGGTATTTCATAGTAATGATTTATGCTAACTCATAATTCTGAGATATATAAGTCTAACTATGATTTTATGTCCTCTCCCTCTCTTCGAAGCCCCAACATCTAAAAAGTAGGTTCGGTATAAAAAGTATTTTCCCATTTTGAACTTGCTCGGGTTCAAGCAAAAAATATATCAAACAATGAGCATAGAAGGGCGTGGCCAGAGCGGACCAAAAGATTAATAATTGCTGAATATGTCGTGTTTTTGTTAGCAGTATTTGTTTCTTGTTATTATTGTTGTCTTCTTAAAAAAATATTAAAACAAATTACATGTATAAGTATCTGTGATATAATATCTGCAGTAGCCCATACTGCAGTGGTGACGAAAGATGAAGCCCCATAGTTCAGAGGGGTGCACCACACTAAATAGGCAACAATTCATGCTCTAGCTGATTATCATAATTTGTAAACCCACAGTTACTTTTGAATTGTAAAGTTTTTGGGTCATGTAATTAATAGATTGTGTAATTATAAGAATCTATCACAACCTGGGGTTCTGTGTTTCTGTGGAAGACTGCCTCATGAAAACTGGCAGCAAGTCGGTTTGGGAAAAAGCACACCTTCGGGGGGGTTTTTTCTGGGGTAATTAGCAAAAATTCCAAACGGCTGACTGCCACAAGTTAATGATTGGTTTTCAAGAGGCTGAGAGACTTTGAAATATTTTTTGAGTATTTTTGAATATTATTTTAGCATTTAGCAATGATTGGTTGCTGTGTGAGTTAATCATAGAGCTATATATATTGACTAGAGCGCTAACTTGCTCTGAGTTTAGAAGCCACCCTGGGCGCAGACATGTTTGATGTGTTGCGTGACTACGGAACGATTTTAATTTTAAGAGAGCACACATGGCCGCGAAAATTTTGCATTCGGCGTGCGCGCTTACGTACGCGCAATATTTAATCTAACGATCATTGCTCTTGTAAACAGGTGATTTTAGTGATGTCTTAAAAAAACATGTAGTAGGTGATTCTCTGATGTTGTTACTTACGTCTTAGGAAAAATGCTGAGTCGAACTAAAGCCTTGTTTGGGAGGATTCAATGCTTCAAGATGTCAAGGGGAAAAAAACGAAATCTGCTTCAAGGATACACAATATGCCGGCAAGAATGACGAACTCAAAAAAAAAAAGTATACGCGCAAACGCACATGTTAAACATGACGCACATGACGCTCGCAGTTTGTACGCTCATTAGCAGCCTTGATTGCAAGGCTGTGTTTGCTTACTATAAAGCTAAAAATGTGCATAACCACAGCCGCACGAATGCGATGCCCGAATGCAATGCAACTCCTGTTCAGGTCCCCCCGACTGTCTTTAAACAGCACACCACGCTCTCACCCAAGGAAGCGCACAAACGCTCGTTTCCATGCACAGTCCCCCGCACACACCGCAATTGTCCACACACCGCTATCGCCCACAATCCTAGCGCGTGAGCCGTTAGGCTCACAGCCTTGACGATCTTGTACACTTCCGGGTCTTGCGGTTATGGTAATAAGTGCGCTCTTTGCATATCCACTCACCCCCCCCCCCCCATTTTCCACGGATTTGCGAAGAAAAACAATGAAACACATAAGACCCTGAAGTGTACAAGATCGTCAAGGCTGTGAGCCTGACGGCTCACGGGCTAGGATTGTGGGCGATAGCGGTGTGTGGACAATAGCGGTGTGTGTGTGGGGCTGTGTACAGGCGCTGTGTGTGTGCATGGTGAGATTGCGGTGTCCTATTTTTTTTTAGAGTCAGTCGGGGGACTGGGGTTGTATGGCATTCGGGCGGCTGAGGTTTTAGTATCCTTGCTCTATGGTTTTAGCTAGACTTGTCTACACAGCCTTGATATCAAGGCTACCTCATTAGCAGATTGTGCGTTCACATTTGCTGCATATTTGGTTCGATGACGCATAGAAAAGAACAAACGCTTTATCATGTAAATAGCCGTACAATTGCAGTACAAAATTTCAAGCTTTTGTATTGGTTTGTACATAAACATGGATGCGCCCACACGGCTTCAAAACCTTAGTGCGTGTATAACGGGGTGTTAGCGCTCTAGTCAATATATATAGCTCTATGGAGTTAATAGTGTGGTGCACCCAGAGACATTGATCTACATTATAGTGACTGGATAGGACGACTGCGCGTAAATGTAGCGAACGCGCGCGTTTGCAAGTGGGGCTTTTGAATTTAAACGGGGAGGCGGCGCACAATCTGCACGCAACGCAAATAAATGATTTTCAGGGTCGTGGAAAAATATTGCTCCGTTTTTTGCCATATTTAAAGGTTTCGTTATGTAAAACAAGGGATGTCACTGTAGTCCGACACAAGTTTTACGCTTAAAAAATGGTAAAGGGTTGTGTTGCGGTAGGTTGTTCTTCTTCAGGGGCTATGTACGGAGGAGGAAACCGGATTTCCTTTCACAGGTAAGTGGTATAGTCTGCGACAAATGTAAAGTGGCACTCATTTCTCATGCACAAGATGATACTTTGTTCACTCTGCTACTGAACATTAAATCCCGAGGTGGTCTCATATGTCCATCAGAAAGTCTACGCATAGTTGTAAGTACTTGTGAGACAATGCTCAGGTGTTCCGTCAATTTATCTAACTTGAAGATGCGAAAGGAAAACTGGGGGCTAAAGCTTGAAGTTGCCATCATGGAGAGGTTCATTGACCGACAGGATGTTTTCCCAGAGTTGTTAGATCACATGTTTGATAGTGACGAAGGAATGGAAAACCACTGGTTGTCTTTGTTGAGGAAAGTAGTTAAGGAGTTTCTTAAGATCAGGCGTTTCTTTGCAGCAAAGAGGTACATTGAGGCAGTGAAAGGGGAGAATGTTAGACGCAAACTCACGAAGAATATTCTTTTTAAGAACCAGTAGGTGTGTCTGGCTTAAAGAGTTTCATCTGTTGCTTTCTGTGGCGATGGTCAAGATACAATCTGTAATTAAAGCATAAACGCTTCTATTTCTTTCGAGTTGTTGCTCATAATATATCAGGGCAGCCATAAATACTAATGTAACTGTTCTAAATGAACTTTGTAAACCCCGAATGGAAAAGTTTATTTGTAAGCCCAAATTGTATTCTCGTTTCTTAATCTGTTATTTTTTACATTTGAATCCTTGGCATTAGACATATCCACATCAATTTCTTTTCACACAGTGCGCCCGTTGATTAAGGAATCTGCAGTTCAAATGAAAATTAGTTGCAACCAACAAAATGATGCTGCTGAATTTTATTCACAGCTTATTGTGCCATTTCTTAATGAATCATGTTTAACAGCTGAAATAGAAATAAGTAAAAGTGTTATGTGTCTAACCTGCAATGAAACCTCCGTCGTTGAAAATTCGACATCAGGTGTATTACCTGTTGCAGCCCCAAAAGAGTGTCTGTATGAGTGTTTGCAACATTGCTTCAGCGATGAAGTTGTTAGGGATGTCGATTGCAGCCTTTGTGGTCAAAAGAAGAGCACGAAAATAATTTACGAAAGTTTCTCGTATAATTAACTGTCCCTCACTATTAGTAGTTCAGTTATTAAGATTCAATGGTAATCAGGGAAACGGAGGAAAAATTACAGCAAACATCGATCCAAATATTGTAATCAATTTGTCAAATTTCTGTGTCAATAACACACCTGCAGTTTACCGTTTGCGTTCAGTAGTTGTCCACGAAGGTAATTCAATTGAAAGTGGACATTATAAGTCCTTCGTCATGAACACATTAGATTGATTTAATTGAATCGGCATGGTCGATATCAAGACAAAATTTGATAAAAACGACTGATAAAGACTCCCGTTACGAGCACGCAGCAGCAGCTGATGGACTCGTGGGTGATGAGTGAGAGTGGCCAATGCGTTTGTTCAACAACGGAGTACCTCATGATTTGATTTTAACAATGAACACTGAGAAGAAGAAAAAAATGTGTCACTGTTTTATAAATGCGTAAGGCCTGTGTTATATATTGTCGGCTCAGGACTAAAAGGTCGTTAGTGCAATTTGTATGGATTTCATAAAATTGGTTTGGCATATTTTGGAACTCCTGGTAAATTGAGTTTATTGATCAAGAGTAGTCTTTGACAAAACGAAACATTCAGTTTCTGTTTTTTCGAACTTATTTGCATTTTTCACTTAACGAACTTTTTGATGATTACGGATTTGAAGTTTAAATTAACGACCTTAGGCCCTATACTAGACGACGATAAATATATGTATATTTATTACATTGTATACATGTACATGTATATGTTTTTATTTTTTATCAAAAAATGTTTATCCGCAAGATTAATTGTATATTCATGGGTTTAAATAGGATCAGTTAAAACAAAACCAAATGTAAAATACAAGGACCTAAAACAAGGTTTCCAGCCTTTGTTCTTGAGGCTAATTAGTAAGTAGTATATGCACAAGTGCTATACCGCTAACGCATGATAAGAAATGGCCTGTGTTCTCGAGGTTAATTAAGTGTGCCCAATGGTATGGACTATCAGATTATGGAATAAAATTTCATCTTTTATGCAACATGAAGGGTACATTTACTTTACGGCGAGTGTTGTCATAATAGTAAGTAGTATGTACAAGTGCTATACCGCTAACGCATGATAGAAAATGGCGCGTATTCCATCGGCTAATTAGGTATTAATTAGTCAGCCGAATTAATCACCTCCAAAATTAAGTGTGCCCAGTAGTATGAACTATCAGATTATGGAATAAAATTTCATCTTTTATGCAACATGAAGGGTACATTTACTTTACGGCGAGTGCTGTCCTAATAGTAAGTATTGTGTACAAGTGCTAGATACCGCAAACGTATGACAAAAATGGCCTGTGTTCTCGAGGTTAATTAGGTACTAATTAGTGAGCTGAATTAACCACCTCCAAAATTAAGTGTGCCCAGTGGTATGGACTATCAGATTATGGAATAAAATTTCATCTTCTATGCAACATGAAGGGTACATTTACTTTACGGCGAGGGTTGTCCTAATAGTAAGTAGTATGTACAAGTGCTATACCGCTAACGCATGATAGAAAATGGCGCGTATTCAATCGGCTAATTAGGTACTAATTAATAATCAGAATTAACCACCTCCAAAATTAAGTGTGCCCAGTGGTTTGGTTTATCAGATTATGGAATAATATTTCATCTATTATGCAACATGAAGGGTACATTTACTTTACGGCGAGCGCTCTTATAATAGTTAGTAGTAGGTACAAGTAACGCATGATAGAAAACGGCGCGTATTCAAGCGGCTAATTAGGTACTAATTAGTGAGCCGAATTAACCACCTCCAAAATTAAGTCTGCCCAGTGGTATGGTCTATCAGATTATGAAATAAAATTTCATATTTTAAGCAACATGAAGGGTACATTTACTTTGGGGTGAGTGCAAGTTTTTTAATCAGTTGTGTAAAATGTTGAAGATGATGAGGTCTTAATTGTGTCGGTCAATTACTGTTCAATTAGACAACAAAGTAATCAAATTTTACCTTGAAGTATTGTCAGTGATATGTTCTCAAAGAATATTGGACAAATTATACGAATAGTTATTACAATTTTTTTAATTCGTTAAAATAAGAAAGAAGGGGGAGCCAAAAGTGTTACCGCCTTTAACTGCATGGATTCTAATTTTCCTGAATACGCGGCTGGCCGGTCCTTGAATACGCGGATGGAAATCTGGCCCAATACGCGGCTAGCTTCAGTCTGGTGAACACATACCGAGCTGAATGAAGCTAGCACAGTATTGGGCCCAAGATAGCCAGCCGCGTATTCGAGGAACAGCCAGCCGCGTATTTGCGGAAATAGAACACATGCAGTACAGGGAGGTGACAAAATGGCCCATTTCTGTCTGCGAGTTCGTTATTTTATCCGAACGAATACTGAAATATTAGCCATAACTTGCAGATTTTCATTAGATAGTATTGAAATGTTATAGCTAAATCTCATTGAAAAGCAAAACACAAAGAAAATAAAAGTAACTAAATAACAAAAAATAAGCCGCAAACACGGAGACAATGTCCGTGTGTTATGTCATTTTTACGCTGTTTAAATACTATTTTAATATTTTGAAAAGAGTTTGTACCCTTCGTTATGAGTAAAAATGGCAGTTTTAGTCCAGAATCTTGAAAAACTAATACACTGGGCATATCAAATTTTTGAGCTGGCTAATTTGGTCCACTAATTAGTGGTTAATTAACCACAGTTTACGTACGCCTTTTCCATATAAAACACGCACAATTGCATAGCGGTTGAGTCAACTACCTCTTGTAATGTATTTGTACCCTTCAATATGAATAAAAGTAGAATTTTTAGTCCAGAATCCTAAAGACTGATACACTGGGCATACCAAATTTTTGAGCTGGCTAATTTGGTCCACTAATTAGTGGTTAATTAACCACAGATGACTAAAAGTGGAATATTTAGTCTAGAATCTTGAAGACATATCAAATTTTTGAGCTGGCTAACTCGGTCCACTAATTAGTGGTAAATTAACCACAGTTAAACAGACGCCATTTCCATCTAAAACACGTACAATTGCATATGCGGTAAAGTCAACTACCTCTTGTAAAGAATTTGAGCCTTCGTTATAAATAAAAGTGGCAGTTTTAGTCCAGAATCTTGAAAACTGATACACTATATCCAATTTTTGAGCTGGCTAATTTGGTCCACTAATTACTGGTTAATTAACCACAGTTATACGTACGCCTTTTTCCATATAAAACACGCAGAATTGCATATGCGGTTGAGTCAACTACCTTTTGTAATGAATTTGTACCCTTCATTATGAATAAAAGTTGAATTTTTAGTCCAGAATCCTAAAGACTGATACACTGGGCATATCAAATTTTTGAGCTGGCTAATTCGGTCTACTAATTAGTGGTAAATTAACCACAGTTAAACAGACACCATTTCCATCTAAAACACGTACAATTGCATATGCGGTAAAGTCAACTACCTCTTGTAAGAAATTTGTACCCTTCACTATGAGTAAAAGTGGAATATTTAGTCCAGAATTTATAAGCCTGATACATACACTGGGCATATCAAATTTTTGAGCTGGCTAATTTGGGCCACTAATTAGTGGTCACTTATCACAGTTATACAGACGCAATTTTCCATCTAAAACACGTACAATTGCATACGCGGTAAAGTCAACTACCTATTGTAAAGAATTTGTACCCTTCATTTAAAATAAAGGTGGAATTTTTAGTCCAGAATCTTGTAGACTGATACACTTTGGGCATTTCAAATTTTTCAGCTCGCTAATATTTTGTCCACTAATTAGTGGTCAATAGTTAACGACCCCAGGTAGCAAGCCCATATTGAACCCATAATGGGAAACATCTGGGAAATATCTGGGCCATTATGTGCGGCCGGAAAGTTTTTAGCCGGCCCATGCATGGCACCGGGGAAACTGTTTACCCGACCCGAGGAGCCGGGGAAAGTTTTTACCCGGCCCACGGCACAGGGGAAATGTTTTACCGGCCCGAGAAGCCGGGGAAAGTTTTAACTAGCCCACGGCACCCGGGAAATTTCATATCGGGCCCGAGTAGTAGGGGAAAGTTTTTACCTGGCCCACGGCACCCGGGAAATTTCTTATCGGGCCCGAGTAGCAGGGGAAAGTTTTTAGCCGGCCCACGGCACCCGGGAAATTTCTTACCTGGCACGAGTAGCCGGGGAAAGTTTTTACCCGGCCCACGGCACAGGGGAAATGTTTTACCGGCCCGAGAAGCCGGGGAAAGTTTTAACTAGCCCACGGCACCCGGGAAATTTCTTATCGGGCCCGAGTAGCAGGGGAAAGTTTTTAGCCGGCCCACGGCACCCGGGAAATTTCTTACCTGGCACGAGTAGCCGGGGAAAGTTTTTACCTGGCCCACGGCACCCCCGGGAAATTTCTTATCGGGCCCGAGTAGCAGGGGAAAGTTTTTAGCCGGCCCACGGCACCCGGGAAATTTCTTACCTGGCACGAGTAGCCGGGGAAAGTTTTTACCTGGCCAACGGCACCCGGGAAATTTCTTATCGGGCCCGAGTAGCAGGGGAGAGTTTTTACCTGGCCCACGGCACCCCCGGGAAATTTCTTATCGGGCCCGAGTAGTAGGGGAAAGTTTTTACCTGGCCCACGGCACCCGGGAAATTTCTTATCGGGCCCGAGTAGCAGGGGAAAGTTTTTAGCCGGCCCACGGCACCCGGGAAATTTCTTACCTGGCACGAGTAGCCGGGGAAAGTTTTTACCTGGCCCACGGCACCCGGGAAATTTCTTATCGGGCCCGAGTAGCAGGGGAGAGTTTTTACCTGGCCCACGGCACCCCCGGGAAATTTCTTATCGGGCCCGAGTAGCAGGGGAAAGTTTTTAGCCGGCCCACGGCACCCGGGAAATTTCTTACCTGGCACGAGTAGCCGGGGAAAGTTTTTACCTGGCCCACGGCACCCGGGAAATTTCTTATCGGGCCCGAGTAGCAGGGGAGAGTTTTTACCTGGCCCACGGCACCCCCGGGAAATTTCTTATCGGGCCCGAGTAGCAGGGGAAAGTTTTACCCGGCCCACGGCACCCGGGAAATTTCTTACCCGGCCCGAGTAGCCGGGGAAAGTTTTTACCCGTCCCGAGTAGCCGGGAAAGTTTTAACCGACTTGTCCACAAGTCTACGCTTTTGCCAATAAAGGTGCGTACTGACAACGTAAACAAGACTAACAATGCGCACGCATCCACACGAAACACCACGCAATGTTATCTCCGAGACAAACATTAAACGACTTGTCCACAAGTCTACGCTTTTACCAATAAAGGTGCGTACTGACAACGTAAACAAGACTAACAATGCGCACGCATCCACACGAAACACCCTGCAATGTTATCTCCGAGACAAACATTAAATGACCTGTCGACAAGTCTACGCTTTTACCAATGTATATTAAGAAAAGAGAAGCGTCTTTTACGAGTGGACAAGTTAGCGCAGTTAGATAGTTCATGGTAACTCTAATAGCGGGGTCCTTGGTTCGAATCACCTAGAAGCAACAAACTTTCTTTTTTCTTATTAGAAAACAAATTGTTACTATATATTGAACAAAAAATAGGGTGGTGGTGGGCAGTAATTTAGGGCAAACGGTAGAGTCACCGACTAGAAGAGCAAAGGTTAGTAGTTCGAATCCCCCAGCTCCCCGGTGCCTCGGGCCGGGTAAAAACTTTCTCCGGGCCCTGGGGCCCGGGTAAAGGTTTTCCCCGGTGCCTCGGGCCGGGTAAAAACTTTCTCCGGGCCCTGGGGCCCGGGTAAAGGTTTTCCCCGGTGCCTCGGGCCGGGTAAAAACTTTCTCCGGGCCCTGGGGCCCGGGTAAAGGTTTTCCCCGGTGCCTCGGGCCGGGTAAAAACTTTCTCCGGGCCCTGGGGCCCGGGTAAAGGTTTTCCCCGGTGCCTCGGGCCGGGTAAAAACTTTCTCCGGGCCCTGGGGCCCGGGTAAAGGTTTTCCCCGGTGCCTCGGGCCGGGTAAAAACTTTCTCCGGGCCCTGGGGCCCGGGTAAAGGTTTTCCCCGGTGCCTCGGGCCGGGTAAAAACTTTCTCCGGGCCCTGGGGCCCGGGTAAAGGTTTTCCCCGGTGCCTCGGGCCGGGTAAAAACTTTTCTCCGGGCCCTGGGGCCCGGGTAAAGGTTTTCCCCGGTGCCTCGGGCCGGGTAAAAACTTTCTCCGGGCCCTGGGGCCCGGGTAAAGGTTTTCCCGGTGCCTCGGGCCGGGTAAAAACTTTCTCCGGGCCCTGGGGCCCGGGTAAAGGTTTTCCCCGGTGCCTCGGGCCGGGTAAAAACTTTCTCCGGGCCCTGGGGCCCGGGTAAAGGTTTTCCCCGGTGCCTCGGGCCGGGTAAAAACTTTCTCCGGGCCCTGGGGCCCGGGTAAAGGTTTTCCCCGGTGCCTCGGGCCGGGTAAAAACTTTCTCCGGGCCCTGGGGCCCGGGTAAAGGTTTTCCCCGGTGCCTCGGGCCGGGTAAAAACTTTCTCCGGGCCCTGGGGCCCGGGTAAAGGTTTTCCCCGGTGCCTCGGGCCGGGTAAAAACTTTCTCCGGCCTGGGGCCGGGTAAAGGTTTTCCCCGGTGCCTCGGGCCGGGTAAAAACTTCTCTCCGGGCCCTGGGCCGGGTAAAGGTTTTCCCCGGTGCCTCGGGCCGGGTAAAAACTTTCTCCGGGCCCTGGGGCCCGGGTAAAGGTTTTCCCCGGTGCCTGGGCCGGGTAAAAACTTTCTCCGGCCTGGGCCCGGGTAAAGGTTTTCCCCGGTGCCTCGGGCCGGGTAAAAACTTTCTCGGGCCCTGGGGCCCGGGTAAAGGTTTTCCCCGGTGCCTCGGGCGGGTAAAAACTTTCTCCGGGCCCTGGGCCCGGTAAAGGTTTTCCCGGTGCCTCGGGCCGGGTAAAAACTTTCTCGGGCCTGGCCCGGTAAAGTTTCCCCGTCTGGCGGTAAAAACTTTCTCGCCTGGCGTAGGTTTTCCGGCCCGGGCGGTAAACTTTCTCCGGCCTGGCCGGTAAGGTTTCCGGTGCCGGCGGTAAAACTTCGGGCCTGGCGGTAAAGTTTTCCGGCTCGGCGGTAAACTTTCTCGCCTGGGGCCGGTAAGGTTTCCGGTGCCTCGGCCGGGTAAAAACTTTCTCCGGCCCTGGCCGGTAAGTTCCGTGCTGCGTAAACTTTCGGCCTGGCCGGTAAAGTTCCGTCTCGGCCGTAAAAACTTCTCGCCTGGGGCCGGTAAGGTTTTCCGTGCTGGCCGGTAAAACTTTCTCGGCCCTGGGGCCCGGTAAGTTTCCGGTGCCTCGGCGGGTAAAACTTTCTCGGGCCTGGGGCCGTAAGGTTTCCCCGGTGCCTCGGCCGGGTAAAAACTTTCTCCGGGCCCTGGGGCCGGGTAAAGGTTTTCCCGGTGCCTCGGGCCGGTAAAAACTTTCTCCGGGCCCTGGGGCCCGGGTAAAGGTTTTCCCCGGTGCCTCGGGCCGGTAAAAACTTTCTCCGGGCCCTGGGCCCGGTAAAGGTTTTCCCCGGTGCCTCGGGCCGGGTAAAAACTTTCTCCGGCCCTGGGGCCGGTAAAGTTTTCCCCGGTGCCTCGGGCCGGGTAAAAACTTTCTCCGGCCTGGGCCCGGTAAAGGTTTTCCCCGGTCTCGGCCGGGTAAAAACTTCTCCGGCCCTGGGCCCGGGTAAAGGTTTTCCCCGGTGCCTCGGGCCGGGTAAAAACTTTCTCCGGCCCTGGGGCCCGGGTAAAGGTTTTCCCGTGCCTCGGGCCGGGTAAAAACTTTCTCCGGCCCTGGGCCCGGGTAAAGGTTTCCCGGTGCCTCGGGCCGGGTAAAAACTTTCTCCGGCCCTGGGGCCCGGGTAAAGGTTTTCCCCGTGCCTCGGGCGGGTAAAAACTTTCTCCGGGCCCTGGGGCCCGGTAAAGGTTTTCCCGTGCCTCGGCGGTAAAAACTTTCTCCGGGCCCGGGGTGCTCGGGCGGGTAAAAATTTCTCCGGGCCTGGGCGGGTAAGGTTTTCCCGGTGCCTGGGCGGGTAAAACTTTCTCGGGCCCTGGGGCCGGGTAAGGTTTTCCCGGTGCCTCGGGCCGGGTAAAAACTTTCTCCGGGCTGGGCCGGGTAAGGTTTTCCCGGTGTCGGGCGGGTAAAACTTTCTCGGGCCTGGGGCCGGGTAAAGGTTTTCCCGGTGCCTCGGGCCGGGTAAAAACTTTTCCGGGCCTGGGGCCGGGTAAAGGTTTTCCCCGGTGCCTCGGGCCGGGTAAAAACTTTCCGGGCCTGGGGCCGGGTAAAGGTTTTCCCGGTGCCTCGGGCCGGGTAAAAACTTTCTCCGGGCCCTGGGGCCCGGGTAAAGGTTTTCCCGGTGCCTCGGGCCGGGTAAAAACTTTCTCGGGCCTGGGGCCCGGGTAAAGGTTTTCCCCGGTGCTCGGGCGGGTAAAACTTTCCGGGCCCTGGGGCCGGGTAAAGGTTTTCCCGGTGCCTCGGGCCGGGTAAAAACTTTCTCCGGGCCTGGGGCCCGGGTAAAGGTTTTCCCCGGTGCCTCGGGCCGGGTAAAAACTTTCTCCGGGCCTGGGGCCGGGTAAAGGTTTTCCCGGTGCCTGGGCCGGGTAAAAACTTTCTCGGGCCTGGGGCCCGGGTAAAGGTTTTCCCCGGTGCCTCGGGCCGGGTAAAAACTTTCTCCGGGCCCTGGGGCCGGGTAAAGGTTTTCCCCGGTGCCTCGGGCGGGTAAAAACTTTCTCGGGCCTGGGGCCCGGGTAAAGGTTTTCCCCGGTGCTCGGGCGGGTAAAAACTTTCCGGGCCTGGGGCCCGGGTAAAGGTTTTCCCCGGTGCCTCGGGCCGGGTAAAAACTTTCTCCGGGCCCTGGGGCCGGGTAAAGGTTTTCCCCGGTGCCTCGGGCCGGGTAAAAACTTTCTCTCGGGCCCTGGGGCCCGGGTAAAGGTTTTCCCCGGTGCCTCGGGCCGGGTAAAAACTTTCTCCGGGCCCTGGGGCCCGGGTAAAGGTTTTCCCGGTGCCTCGGGCGGGTAAAAACTTTCTCCGGGCCCTGGGGCCGGGTAAAGGTTTTCCCGGTGCTCGGGCCGGGTAAAAACTTTCTCGGGCCCTGGGGCCGGGTAAGGTTTTCCCGGTGCCTCGGGCCGGGTAAAAACTTTCTCGGGCCTGGGGCCCGGGTAAAGGTTTTCCCGGTGCCTCGGGCGGGTAAAAACTTTCTCCGGGCCTGGGGCCGGGTAAAGGTTTTCCCGGTGCCTCGGGCCGGGTAAAAACTTTTCCGGGCCCTGGGGCCGGGTAAAGGTTTTCCCGGTGCTCGGGCCGGGTAAAAACTTTCTCCGGGCCCTGGGGCCGGGTAAAGGTTTTCCCGGTGCCTCGGGCGGGTAAAAACTTTCTCGGGCCTGGGGCCCGGGTAAAGGTTTTCCCGGTGCCTCGGGCCGGGTAAAAACTTTCTCGGGCCTGGGGCCCGGGTAAAGGTTTTCCCGGTGCTCGGGCCGGGTAAAAACTTTTCGGGCCTGGGGCCCGGGTAAAGGTTTTCCCGGTGCCTCGGGCCGGGTAAAAACTTTCTCGGGCCTGGGGCCGGGTAAAGGTTTCCCGGTGCCTCGGGCGGGTAAAAACTTTCTCCGGGCCTGGGGCCCGGGTAAAGGTTTTCCCGGTGCCTCGGGCCGGGTAAAAACTTTCTCCGGGCCCTGGGGCCCGGGTAAAGGTTTTCCCCGGTGCCTCGGGCGGGTAAAAACTTTCTCCGGGCCCTGGGGCCCGGGTAAAGGTTTTCCCCGGTGCCTCGGGCCGGGTAAAAACTTTCTCCGGGCCCTGGGGCCCGGGTAAAGGTTTTCCCCGGTGCCTCGGGCCGGGTAAAAACTTTCTCCGGGCCCTGGGGCCCGGGTAAAGGTTTTCCCCGGTGCCTCGGGCCGGGTAAAAACTTTCTCCGGGCCCTGGGGCCCGGGTAAAGGTTTTCCCCGGTGCCTCGGGCCGGGTAAAAACTTTCTCCGGGCCCTGGGGCCCGGGTAAAGGTTTTCCCCGGTGCCTCGGGCCGGGTAAAAACTTTCTCCGGGCCCTGGGGCCCGGGGTGTACTAAAGGTTTTCCCCGGTGCCTCGGGCCGGGTAAAAACTTTCTCCGGGCCCTGGGGCCCGGGTAAAGGTTTTCCCCGGTGCCTCGGGCCGGGTAAAAACTTTCTCCGGGCCCTGGGGCCCGGGTAAAGGTTTTCCCCGGTGCCTCGGGCCGGGTAAAAACTTTCTCCGGGCCCTGGGGCCCGGGTAAAGGTTTTCCCCGGTGCCTCGGGCCGGGTAAAAACTTTCTCCGGGCCCTGGGGCCCGGGTAAAGGTTTTCCCCGGTGCCTCGGGCCGGGTAAAAACTTTCTCCGGGCCCTGGGGCCCGGGTAAAGGTTTTCCCCAGGTGGGGAAAATGTGTCAATGAGAGTGGAAGATGATTGCATGATCCTGGTAGGTTTATTAATGAGTTTGCAAGACGAGGATTATATTTCTGATCCAAAACATCCTGTTGCTGGCTGTGATGATTACAGTAGATAAGGTTGTTTTTAAAATCACCAGAAATTAAGCAAGACTTGTTTTCGTTGATTATACAATGGATTATTTTGTGGAAGCAAGTAATAAAATCATTAAAATGGGCATTTTGGGGCTTATTAACAACACCTGCTATGATAGTCTAGTGTTTACAAGAAATAGTTTATACAAAATGTTATTAAGGTGAAATCCAGGGGGAAATAAACGAAAATAGGAAGATCATTCCTCTATCAAAGACGGGGAAAGTTATGTTGTCAGTCTTTCGACGTCAGAGGTGAGAGTGACCCTCCGACGCTAACCGGTATAGTGGGTGAATTAAGTGAATAATTTATAAAGAACCCGGATGTGTTTTCTTTTAACTGTTACATTAAGACAAAATTTGAAATAAATATACAACTATTTATTTTGATGCTTATTAAACTGTCCAGAAATTAAATAAAATTCATGAGATTTAAAAGTTAATCTTATTTGTATGCGTTGTTCTAAGTTGAACACTAACCTTTTCGTAATTTTGATTGGGGGGAATAAAAGGGAGTAATAACATTTTTATTCACGGCAAATTGTAATTGTAATTTAAATAACTAGTTTACTCAGCCGCATAGGCAATTGTGAGTATTATAGGAGAAAATGGCGTCTATATATAATTTGGATAAATTAACCACTAATTAGTGGACCAAATTAACTAGCTCAAAAATTTGGTATGCCCAGTATAATAGTCTTCAGGATTCCGGGCTAAAAATCACAAAAAGATTAATAATGAAGGGTACAAATTCTTTACAACTACAAGGTAGTTGACTCAACCGCGTATGCAACTGTGCGTGTTTTATGGAAAATGGCGTTTGTATAACTGTGGTTAATTAACCACTAATTAGTGGACCAAATTAGCCAGCTCAAAAATTTGGTATGCCCAGTGTATCAGTCTTCAAGATTCTGGACTAAAAATTCCACTTTTATTTATAATGAAGGGTACAAATGTTTTACAATAGGTAGTTGACTTTACCGCAAATGCAATTGTGCGTGTTTTCGATGGAATAGGCGTCTGTATAACTGTGGTTAATTGACTACTAATTAGTGGACCAAATTAGCCAGCTCAAAAATTTGATATACCCATTGATCAGTCTTCAAGATTCTGGACGAAAACTTCCACTTTTACTCATAACGAAGGGTACAAACTCTTGTACAAAATATGTTTCAGTATTTAAACAGCGTAAAAATATTATGACATAATACACGCACATTGTCTCCGTGTTTGCCGCTTTTTTGTTATTTAGTGACTTTTTTCTTTGTTTATTACTTTCCAATACTTTATAGCTATAACTTTTCAATATTATTTAATGAAAATATGTTAGTTATGGCTAATGTTTCAGTATTCGTTCGGATAAAATCACGGTTTCGCCGACAGAAAATGAGCCATTTTGTCACCTCCCTGTACTGCATGTGTTTTATTTTCGTGAATACGCGGCTGGCTGTTCCGCGAATATGCGGCTTGCTATTTTTGGGCCCAATACTGTGCTAGCTTCAGCTCGGTGAAAACGTTTTACATAAAATCTCCCAAAGGGGCGGTGCCATTGCGAAGTGGGGGTCGATGGCTGCAGTGGAGCTCTAGAGGGCGTCATTATTTTTTAACATCTCGACGATGCAAAAATCCTCCCACTTTTCTGCGTGAAAAAATCAAAGCATAGGAAGTGAGTTTCACTGGTCAGCAGAAAAGCAGATAAAATGGTGAGTAAACCTTGTTGAATTATGCCTTTTATTTGGCTTAGCTAGTGAAGGAATTTTGTGAGCATTCGGACGTTGGTCATGTTGGTGCGAATTATTTGTTTGCAAAATATGTCGTCGTACAGCAGCGACTTGGTCTATACAGTATACTGTGTACGGTTGTAATGTATTGTACATGATGTACATGTTTTGTACATGTACATGTATATTGACTATGCTAATCTTCGCCCAGTATCCGGACATTCCGTTGACTAAATTGTTATTATTTGAGATATATATACGAACAGACATATGAAGCCCAAATCCCTGCCACAACCATGCACATTACAATGCAGTGGTTGTTTGGCTTCATTATCGTATGAAGCCACAAGACAAGTCACAACCACGCAAGTTTGTGTGTAATGTGTGAACCACGAGATGGTGAGGGTGACTGGAGTGGATAGGAGGGGGTGAGGGGTAGGGTTAGGTGTAGGGTTAGGTAGGGGTAGGGTTAGCAGGGTTGGGGTAGACCTAGCCCAGGTTGGACTCCGTTGCATACAACGCGACGGAGTCCAGGATATAAAGGTCCCGTACCATTGCGAAAAAATTTATAACAACATTTGTTCATATTTTTACCTTTTTGAGGAAGCTGAGACTTGACTCACATATTCCTTGTGTCCTAAACCTTACGCCTGCTCTATTCAGAATTGCAAATTATATTCTTGGATGACATTATTGTGAAAGAAAATGAAAAACTTACGCATTCTCGGCGACAGCCTAAACTGACAAGACGTGAATCCTTCAGCGCATGTGCGTCCTCAGACACGCCCACAAATCTAACGCGGAGGTCGGTCGGGTTGCTTTGCATGCTGCGCATGCGCACATGAGCTTTAACCGTCACTTGGTACACGATGGTCACAACGCCAGTACACAACTCGGACTTATTTTTGGAAATAATGTCATCCATGGATGTATTTGTTATTGTGAACTCATCAAAAGTGTAGTTAGGACACCAATAATGTATGAATGGAGTTTCAGCTTCTCAAATCAGGTAAAAATATTTTGAAACATGAGCTCAAAATATGTTCGCATTGTAGAGGAGCTTTATACCCAGGACGTCAGTGCAGTGGCACTGACTGACGTCCTACCAGGGCTAGGGTTAGACCCAGTTACTGGGGCGCTGTACTCCTTTTTCGAAAATTTTGACATTTATCGGTCGGACTAGCGCCCCAGGAACTTATCAGGGCTCGAATTTGACACTGGACCGCAGGCCCGAGGCCAGTGATTTTAGTATTGGGCCAGTAAACTCATTACCAGACAAGTCCGGCGGTCTTGTGTTTTCAATTCAATAACAATTCATGCACCTCACTCTATAATATCTTGTGAACAGAAACAAATTATGTTCAAATGTTGACTTTGAGTACTGATTTGAAATATACTTAATTCCCTTAAAGACAAATGAGGTAAATCTTTTCTTATATGTCTTAGTGCTTGTTCAATTAAATGCAAGTTAAACTGTTCAAGAAAGTCTTTTCTTAGTTTGAATCTGGTCTTGTAAAACTATTTCCGGTCCAGTTAACATTTTGAGATACAAGTCCTGTGGTCTTGTGGATTGTTCCCCCAAATTCAAGCCCTGCTTATTGTACGTAACTGCATCAATCTTCATTTTACTGGGTGCCCTGCCTCAACCGTGAAACCACGTGGTTGAGGCAGGGCACCTGTCAAATTTTAGACAGGTGCCCTGCCTCAAATGTGACGACAACAAAGTTGAGGGAGGTAGGGTACCCATCAAATTAGACGGATGCCCTATCTCCCTCAACCGCGTTGTTGTCACAGTTGAGGCAGGGTGCCCGTCTAAAATTTGACAGGTGCCCTGCCTCAACCGCGTGGTTTCACGGTTGAAGCAGGGCACCCGGGATCCTGCTGAGAGCGTGATCGCATTGATGTAGTTGCGTAAAATAAGTTCCTGGGGCGCTAGTACGACCGATAAATGTCAACATTTTCAAAGAAGGAGTACAGCGCCCCAGTAACTTGGTCTAGGTTGGGGTAATGAACACTCCCCTCCTTTCACCATGGAGGAACCCAACCAAGTAATAAACGTGCATGGTTGTGCCATCTAAAAAGGCGAGGAATTGGGCTTCATACGTCGTGACGCATATATGCCTCTATTATTTGAAGCAGGTTGAAGCAATGTGTCAAATGCCATTCTATGGTTTTAGAGAAATGTACATTACGTCCAGCGCATATATCACTCAGTGCCACGAACCTACAATTTGCATGGACGGATGGTGGAGCACTATTTTTGATTTCATGCCATACCACTCAAGTGGAAGTGGCAGTGCAGAGTAGAACTTGTCCAGTACAGTGTGGCAGGAATGTCGGTCACATTGTACCCAAGTCACTTCATACCCAAGTCACTTCATACCCAAGTCACTTCATACCCAAGTCACTTCATACCCAAGTCCCTTCATACCCAAGTCCCTTCATACCCAAGTCCCTTCATACCCAAGTCACTTCATACCCAAGTCCCTTCATACCCAAGTCCCTTCATACCCAAGTCCCTTCATACCCAAGTCACTTCATACCCAAGTCCCTTCATACCCAAGTCACTTCATACCCAAGTCCCTTCATACCCAAGTCACTTCATACCCAAGTCACTTCATACCCAAGTCCCTTCATACCCAAGTCACTTCATACCCAAGTCCCTTCATACCCAAGTCACTTCATACCCAAGTCACTTCATACCCAAGTCCCTTCATACCCAAGTCCCTTCATACCCAAGTCCCTTCATACCCAAGTCCCTTCATACCCAAGTCACTTCATACCCAAGTCCCTTCGTACCCAAGTCACTTCATACCCAAGTCACTTCATACCCAAGTCCCTTCATACCCAAGTCACTTCATACCCAAGTCACTTCATACCCAAGTCCCTTCATACCCAAGTCACTTCATACCCAAGTCCCTTCATACCCAAGTCGCTTAAATACCCAAGTCGCTTGATACCCAAGTCACTTCATACCCAAGTCCCTTCATACCCAAGTCACTTCATACCCAAGTCCCTTCATACCCAAGTCACTTCGTACCCAAGTCACTTCGTACCCAAGTCACTTCATACCCAAGTCACTTCGTACCCAAGTCACTTCATACCCAAGTCACTTCATACCCAAGTCGCTTCATACCCAAGTCACTTCATACCCAAGTCCCTTCATACCCAAGTCACTTCGTACCCAAGTCACTTCGTACCCAAGTCACTTCATACCCAAGTCACTTCATACCCAAGTCACTTCATACCCAAGTCCCTTCATACCCAAGTCACTTCATACCCAAGTCCCTTCATACCCAAGTCACTTCATACCCAAGTCCCTTCATACCCAAGTCCCTTCATACCCAAGTCCCTTCATACCCAAGTCACTTCATACCCAAGTCCCTTCATACCCAAGTCCCTTCATACCCAAGTCACTTCATACCCAAGTCCCTTCATACCCAAGTCACTTCATACCCAAGTCCCTTCATACCCAAGTCCCTTCATACCCAAGTCCCTTCATACCCAAGTCACTTCATACCCAAGTCACTTCATACCCAAGTCTCTTCATACCCAAGTCCCTTCATACCCAAGTCACTTCGTACCCAAGTCCCTTCGTACCCAAGTCACTTCGTACCCAAGTCACTTCATACCCAAGTCACTTCGTACCCAAGTCACTTTGTACCCAAGTCACTTTGTACATTCTCCAAAGATTTAAAGGTCAGAAGTCCCATCATCAAACAAGGCCTGTACATAGATAAGGTAGTAACATTGTACGCATCCCCCATCATGCAATATTGCAACACACGAGTACATGTACATGTATTTGCTTTTTTACACATGGAATACCATGATTTGAGTTTCTGAGACTTTTAGGTATTTAGAAGTATGTAGGTAATAGAGGCATTCATTTCCAAAGGTACATGTATGTTGTGAACATGATGTTCAATCACTCTTTTAACAATTTGTTTCTTTGAGACGACAGTACACTTTAGCAAACTTCTGTGCACAACTTTCCATGTAACAAATATTTGCGTCAAACACAAACAATGTTTTATAATTTTAGTTGATTTGTCATATGTTTTCAACGTCATAGCTTCATCATGGTAAAGGAAACAAAACAACTGTGCAAATCATTTGAAAAGTAGTTCTATCGTCTATAAAAATATCCTTTGAGAAAAACTCTGCTAGGTTTGATACGTCAGGCCACAAACTTTTTTTGCATAAAAATATCGAAAGTTATCAAAGGATTTCCAGGTACAGTAGAAAATATTATAATTTTCCGTGCTGCATTCAAAGAGTAGATAAGGCAATGTTTACTTGTGTGCTAGTGCTAAAGGGATTAGTTAGGTACCCAGCAGTATGTCTACTACAAAAATTGTTTATTATGTCCAGGGCATAATATCTGTGCCAGGAGCCTCCATTCGCATGGTGGATATTGGCACTTTAAGTTTTCTATATTACAATCATTATTAACCCTCCTACTGTCAGTGACTCTTGGCAACATTTTCCAGTGAGTTGACCAACCATTTGAAACCATTCAACTGCCAAGGTTGTGTACGGTGGCACAACTGTGCACAGAACTAACTGTGTACTGTGTACATGCATTCCCTCATGGTATCATATTTCAGGCTGACATAGTTTATCTATCATTCAAAACCACAATGAATGGTATTGAATGGTCAGACAGCAAGAGGATTAAAACATGTTTATTTTGATTTGTTGTTTTGTTCCAATAGAGTTTCTTGGGGTTTGGTCAAGGCGCCGATATCGACATAGTATTGGACGATGCAGCAACTCGCAAACAAGCAGAAATCAAAACAGAAGATGGCAAGAAAGAGAGACTCTTCTTGTTTTATGATGGAGAATCCATCACCGGGAAAGTGAATGTGAACTTGAAAGGGCGTAAATTAGAGCACCAAGGGATTCGTATTGAGTTTGTCGGACAAATAGGTGAGTATTGTCTCTGGGCCAATACAGCTGTAACTGGACCTTTCTGATTGGTGGTACATAACTATGTCTTCATTTTTCACCTTCAAAGTCCATTTGAATGTTTTGTTGGATTTTGTTTGACTGAAGACTGCACTGGTTGTGTACTTTAGATCAGTCAAACTTTACCACCTAAATCAAAATCCAACACTGTGGGTGTTGGATTTTGTTATACCTAGTGAGGAAGATTTCTTCATGTAGTAAATCACTCCAGCATGTGCAGTAAGTTACATCTGACATGGCCAACATACACAACCCAATACATGTAGTACTTCATCTTTAAACATCATTTTGGTTTTAAAACACTTAGAATTTGCTTTGTGATTGGTTTGGAGTGCATCACATGATATGTCTTATTTTTAAAAAGCCATGCTAGCCCAAAGCACTATACCAATAGCAACTAATGTACTATATCTGTAGCAACCAGTGAACTATACCCATAGCAAAGGCAGATTCTTGGTTCTTAGGCAGTCTCGACAGAATGTATACATGTATATCATGAGGTGCTACAAAACAAATATGGCCTATTGACTGCTTTTACTCATGCTAGGTTAAAACTAAGACTGCTGAGGTGATCCCCAGAGCATACTGTTTACTTGAAGTGAAGCCGAGGGAAAATAGAAGGTTGTACATGTATGGCTTCTGACTGGCATCCCGAACAAAGATATTAACTAAATAGGGAGACCGCCAACATCAGGGCTATTTAGTTCAGTTGGTAGAGCTCGTTAATCTGGAGGTCGCAGGTTCAAATCCGCTCTAATAAATTTGTCTTTGTTCAACCCCAAACTCATAATTAAGACCTTTATCTGAAAAGTGAATCTTATTGTAACTGTCTCTGTGTGCAGAGTTGTACTACGACAGAGGCAACCACCATGAGTTTACTTCATTGGTCAAGGAGCTTGCTAGACCAGGAGAACTCACCCAATCCACCAGCTACTCATTTGAGTTCTTGAATGTGGAGAAACCCTACGAGTCCTACACTGGAGCTAATGTTCGGTTACGGTAAGTATCAATGGGAGGGTGGGAAGGGGATGGGGAGAGGTAGAATGGGGGGGGGGGGAATTCCAATTAAATTCTTCCGTGCCCTGATATGTCATTCTTGTACATGCAAGGCAGTATTTTTCTTTAAAAAATGGCACCTCTATGAGGGAACTGTAAATTTCTACTGGAACATTTCAAGGGCCACAAAGGGCATGGAGGCACTTCTCACTATTAATACAGTTGTCTAAGACATGTATTGAACCAGAACTTGGCACTATGGGAACACTTTTTCCTGCTGGCATTTTATTGTGAGCAGTGAGCACCACATTGGAGCTATGATTGGGTGGAGAAACAGAAGTTGTACTAACTTGTTCTTGTGTTATTGAACATGTTGAACTCGAGTTTTAGTGTTGGACTCTTTCAGGTAGTTGTGACACTTGTGTCATTGAGAAAGACACTTAATTATAAATTGCTTCTCATCACCCAGGAGTAGATGAGTACCTGTGAGGGTAAAGATTGTTTATGGAATAATGAACAACCTTTGCACCTGTGTGGCTGCTGGTGGAGTTGAGATGGGTTTCAGGAACTCTTCCGGCCCAATGACCAGGGGTAATGATAGTGTAAGGCACTTTCAGAGGTATATTATTATTATTCAACAATGATTATTCAATTTCTAATCATTCTTGTAGGAGTTGCCCTTAACCTTTTCAGTGACTAGCCAGCAGGACTAGTAAGCTTATCAGTTCACTAATCTGCCAGCTTTTTAAAAGATATAAAAGCCGAGGAGCAATTATAGTAAAGTGTCTTTCTCAAGGACACAAGTGCCAGCCCACATTGTGATGACTCAGCCGCCAGCACCTGAAGCTGGTGTGCTAGACCCTCTTGGCTACGACACACTCGGCTGTGGTGTATTTCGCAAATTATACAGTACTAAATATTTATGAGCCGGGTGTAACCAAGTGGGCCAAAGCAAATATATCACATCGGCCATGACACTGGGGCCCAATTTCATTGCTCTGCTTGCCGCCTAATTCTGAACTTGCGACCACCACTCTTCGCTTGGGGCAAGCGCCGAATTTTTGCAGTAGCCGTGTAAGTGAAGAAAGTGCACATGCAAAAATTCCTTGCTAACCTGTGAAATACGTTGACGTTAGCGTGGAATTCCCTGCTTCCGTAAGCGCCAATTATTGCTCATGGTAAGCAGAGCCATGAAATTTGGTCAGCAGACCATTTTTAAGGCTAAACACTGCTCAGCTCGAGCAAATATATTATTAATTTGATTCTTCTTTGGTTTTGTTTTATGCAGTTATTTCTTGCGAGTGACCATAACAAAACGATTAACAGACACAGTGAAAGAGATGGACATTCTGGTTCATACGCTCTCCCACTATCCTGAAGTCAACTCTTCTATTAAGATGGAGGTCGGTATTGAAGATTGCCTACACATAGAGTTTGAATACAATAAATCAAAGTAAGTACAGGTACCAGATCTTAGTATTTAAACATGTTAAGATTCCAATAGAGAAGAAAAAGTTGCATCCTTTAAGGTGATCCCTCTCCTGCCAATTCCCAGGTTGTTATTGTTAACTTGGGTGTGATCCCTGGTAACATGGAAACTACAGGTTGAATAGCTTTTAACTGGCACCCCGAACAAAGATAAAGTTGGCAAAATATTAGGGCAAGATAGCTCAGTTGGTAGAGCGCCAGCAAGTTGTAACAGTAGAAGTTTATTTCTAATGTTTTACCATCCCTTAAAATGTTTGATTTGTACAGGTACCATCTGAAGGACGTTATAGTGGGTAAGATCTATTTCTTACTGGTCCGAATCAAGATCAAACACATGGAGCTTGCTATCATCAAAAGAGAAACAACAGGATCAGGTTGGTACATATTGATCTCTTGCATAATGCGGAACGCACATCTGCAAAATGCTTGTCTTCCATTTTTTCGCCAATTTGGGAGTCAATTCCTTTGTGTACATTTTGACTCCCAAAATGGCGGACAGGATAGGCATGTGTAAGTGTGCTCCGCCTTGTGAAATGGGTCAATATAGTTATTGGATGCAGAATATAGTTGCAATGTTAATACTGGACTATTAATAGTAATAATTACACTAATAACAATAATTGTAAAAAAACTCCCAGGCATTTTTCATGTCTATATTTTTTCCTGTCTTACTATGTGTGAGATAACATCCTGATCCACTCCCCTCATACATTCATTTTTCATTTTCCCCTTGACAATAATTTGGCTGTTCTCCATGCTTGTCTAGTTGTCCTCCTGTCATCATTTTTTTTGTACTTTGCTATTCTGTATGTCTCTTGGGCTAGGCCTATACTTCTTGCATTGTTGTTTCTTCAATAAATTATAAATTTGCATCTTGGATAAAGAATATTATTTGTGTTTTACCCTAACACTGATGTATGTAAAGCACTGTAAAGTGTATACTCTAACATGTTTTTTAAATTTGTATTGGTAGGTCCCAACACCTTTAATGAAAACGAGACCATAGCTAAGTATGAAATCATGGACGGGGCACCAGTTAGAGGTAAGTTAATGCAATGCCAACTGAACCCAAATTCAATTACAGTGAGACTGTTGTCATGATCATAACAGGTTGTGGCTGTGCATGGATTTATGAACTGAAACCCAGTTACTGCATGTGCTTGCTGCTGTCTCATCACAATATTGTAATATTAATGATAGTGCCGATTGTGATGTGAGGGCAATACCCACCTTTTGTGGTCATGACTAAATTGACTTGAGACTCAATACTAGAGTCATTTTCTAAAAATACTTGAGACTTGACCTCCAAGATTTGGGACTTGACCTCCAAGATTTGGTACTTGACCTCCAAGATTTGGGACTTGACCTCAAATATTTGGGACTCGACTCATGACCTAAAGTACTTTGGAATGGAGATGATGCATGCCATGAAATACTTGAGACTTGACCTCAAAGACATCAGACTTGACTCACAAGAAGTCACTGCCTTTGTCTAAATGATTTGTTGTTATTCCTGTATTTATTTGTTCTTGATTAAGGTGAGTCTATTCCAATCCGGCTCTTCCTCTCTGGTTATGAACTCACACCTACAATGCGAGACGTCAACAAGAAGTTCTCTACAAGATATTATCTTAACTTAGTCCTGGTGGATGAGGAGGAAAGGAGATACTTCAAACAGCAGGTGAGGAATTACTAGGAATTACTATCAGAAAGTTTAAACTGTTTTCTGAATTCAGGCTTCTCATGTCTGCTAGTAGAAAAACAGTAGCTTTTATTTTTGTTCAGATATAAAGAAATCTTGCTCTTTGATCTTCTTCTCTAGTGCTGAGAATACTGAAGAAGCGTCTTCAAATCTATAACTCTGGGAGTTACTTAATGGTTGAAATGCCATTTTTGCAGCATACCTCTTAAAATTGTGATAATAATTTCAGACCTTTTTGTCGGCAATGACTCCCACATCTGTAGTACACAAAGGCCTAGGAGGCCATGAGATAAATGTGCTCTCTCTTGCTCAAAGCTAAAAGACGAAAATAGAGTCCAAAGGTCGCGGACCCAAACTTAAGTTTTTATTGTAAATATGCTAATTGCAAAGTTGGATCAGACACTTGAACACTGAGGGCGCACTTGGAATCCCCATATTACCTGAAAACAAATGTTGACAGATTATGCTGTTTTAAATAAAATAAAACCATAAAATGCTCTGTGTATATATTATAAACACTTGTAGTGCAAATTGAAAATTGAATTTTTTTTGTTATGGCTGCTGATAATATATATAATTGGGTCGTCACAAAAACTCATTTGTGTCTTTTAAATAACTACATTGTTGATCATTGCCAGGTTTTTTCATCGCCTCAAATGGAAGACTGGAAAATGAATTAAAATATTTTCTAACCATAAAGCTTTCAAAAACATTTATTGAAGTGGGCCATTATAAACTGAAAACTTTTAGAAATTGTTTATCTTCATGCTAACTTTTGTTTGTTTTGTTCTCTCTATAAAGGAAATCACGCTGTGGCGGAAACCTGACAAGGCAAAGAAACCTCAAAATTTCCAGACGCAAAAGTTTGAACCGGTAAAATCTTAGAAAACCTTTCTCTATAAGACAAAACCTAGACTGGACTGGGGACCAGTCTACTGTATTTACCATGATGTGGTCATCTTCCATTGAAATTCATTTAACCCAAAGTGAGGCAGGAAGGTAACGGTCTGGTTCCCAATTTGTACATTGGTAGACATGTGAGTAGCCATTATTTCTAACTCTACATTAAATCACTGTAGACATTGAACAGGCACCTTGGTAAGTGCAATACAATCAAATGATAACAAAACAACGATCTGTGCCAAATTTCATGGCTCTGCTTACTCTAAGTGAAAAATCAGCGCTTATGGAGGCAGAAATGTCCATGCTTAGCTTAAGCATAATTCACGGGGATCTTTAGCTCGTTAGCACTTCATGATGTTATAGGGCAGAGTTTGAACTTAGCGATCATCCACTCACCAAATGAGAGTGATATCAGTGGTCAGGCCAGTCAGCTGTATCTGAATTAATGGCTATGGCTGGATTGTTACTGGATTGCTTCATCATCATGCAACAAGGTACATGTATAGGGCATCTTTAGCAACACACTTTGCAACAGTCAAAGTTGTAGCTGTTGCCACCAATTCAGAAACGGCCTAATGTTGAATTTCACTTTAAAAAGCTGATAAATCAGCAAACCATGAGTTCCAGAAGAGGTACAAATGGAAATTATTACTTGTTTGCCAAAATATGGTGGAGCTTAGCAATGATAATTGTTGTCCATGATATGGTCTGACCATGTGGTTTTCTACTCAGCTGACTGACTAGTGTATTTGTTGAAAGAGCAAAACTCAAGCGTGGTAAACAAAAAATAAAAAAATTGATTGAACATTTCTTTCAAGTACATGGCAGAGCTACAAGCTCTCCCTGGTTCTGCAGAAAGTTCTCTGAAAATAAATTAACCTTTCCATGTTCTGATGAGCAAATTTGAAAATTTCCCAGATTATGGAAACTTGTTTGCTGTGATGTTGAAATGATTGTTGTACCGAATCTCCCTGATAGCAAGATGCAAATGTAGGCAGCTTTGACATGGGGACGTGTACAAAATCTTGCTGGCTACTCAAAAGTTGGTTTCACTAGTCCCTTTGCGTGTGAAAAGAAAGTTACTGGAAATCCCCGCTAAGCATTCTTAGCTGACACAGCTGTGTCAGCTAACACAAAAAATGAACCCCGTATGTAAACATGAGAGCAAAGAATTGCGCGGTAAGCAGAGCCATTAAATTGGATCCTAATGATTTAACTTTTATTTTTAAATCGGCCAGAGAGAGGTGAATTACAAAGCATTCATACTGTATGAGTTATAAAATACAGAAAATTGGTGCATCTTCAACCAAGATGGCTGCCACAAGAATATTAGTGTGTATTACATACAGTGTGATACATGTGCTCACAAATTGATGATGTCATAATACATGTGTACATGTACACTCCAATCAGCAGTGGACATATAGCTCATTAAAAATAGTAAAAAAGGCTTTTCTCATCAAACCAGGGCCCAATTACACAGAGCTGCCTGAGCACAAACAAGTAGCTAAGCACAACAAGATTATACTTACCAGAATAAGGTTTCCAGCTAAAATATCATGGCACATGTACCATTCGTGACTGGTATCCTGCTCATTTTTGCTTGGCAGACAATTTTTAAGCAATATTTTATGTTTTTAAACCAATTCTGTGAAATTGGGCCCAGTGCAAAATGCACAATGCAGTTGAACCAATGGTGGTGTGATTTTATTGGGCCCAGTGCAAAATGCACAATGCAGTTGAACCAATGGTGGTGTGATTTTATTGGGCCCAGTGCTAAATGCACAATGCAGTTGAATCAATGGTGGTGTGATTTTATTGGGCCCAGTGCAAAATGCACAATGCAGTTGAACCAATGGTGGTGTGATTTTATTGGGCCCAGTGCAAAATGCACAATGCAGTTGAACCAATGGTGGTGTGATTTTATTGGGCCCAGTGCAAAATGCACAATGCAGTTGAACCAATGGTGGTGTGATTTTGAGTTGTGGAACTTTCAATAGGATCGATGCAATTGCATCCATGTTTCCACAAAGCCCACAAATTTGTTCCCCCAAATGTCGTAAACTTGATTATTTACCTGCCGTGGAGCTTCTGCCTTTCAGCATAAGGCGCTATCTTTGTAAGCGAATGCTGTCATAACATACAGTGTGATGAAGATCTCGTTTTGATAAAAAAAAATGCTTGTTCCACCGGGTTTAAGTAAATGTTTGAAGTTTACAGGCCTAATACTGCATGGTTTAAGTAAATTTTTGAAGTTTACAGGCCTAATACTGCATGGAGGCAACAGAGACAATTAGCGCCATGTCCCTTGTCATTGCCTTGATGCCCCTTGAAATGTTTTAGTTGAAGTTTACGTTTCTGTCATAGAGGTGCTCATTACTAAGAAAAAAAAACCTCCATTGCCCAAGAATGAAGAATCACGCCTGAGTTTGAATCAATGTTCTAATTAGACTGACAAGTAAGTCCCTCTTGGCTAGGTTGTTAACAATCAATCATGTCATACTTTTAAAAAATGTTTACGTTGTACAAAGTTGTATTATTTGAGTAGAGTACATAATTATGGTACAGCAAGTTTCCTTCTTGAAAAAGTGCATTCCATCATAACCAATTACTGCAAAAGGAGCAATCGATGCAATTACTTTTTACAAACTCCAAAATAAAAGCTAAGTTAGTATCCAGATGAGGTATTTTGGCCTCAATCCACCTATATCCTCTTCTCCCTTAAATTGTTTGGACTTAAATAAGAGTAGAATGCCGGACCCTGTGAAAAGCAATTATTTGGTCTTACCTGCCCCAGTCCCTCTGAATTCTGCACTTTGGCAATTTGATATAGAAGGATTTAGGACTGTAATCTTGCTATTTGTTGAAATAGACACTCCCCCTTCTGATTTTATTTTCATTCCCGCCCTTCTGATCTTACTTTTATCCCCCCCCCCAAACTTATCAACATATCACTTTGTTCCATTGGAATTGGAATCACTTTTAAATTACATCTTAACTTCTCTTTAGATTATTTGACATATGCTTGGTCATAAATGATGACGGTTATTAAGAATGTAAATACATTTTTTTATTTGTTGTCATTCTGAATTGCAAATGAATACTTTAACCCTCCTACTTTCTGACCATTCAATATATCTACTGTGGTTTTGAATGATATGCCAGCCTGCAATATTATGTGGCGAATGCAGATGTTGGGCGCGATCGGTCAATCTGCGCGATCAACAGATCGCGCTGCGCTATCGACCGATCGCGCAAAAATCACTTGTAGCGCGATCGGTCGATCGCGCAAAGATGTTCATTGCACGATCGACCGATTGTTGCGCGATCGACCGATTGTTGCGCGATCGACCGATTGCTGCGCGAACAATAGATCTTTCAATAGCGCAGCGCGATCGGTTGATCGCGCAGATTGACCGATCGCGCCCAACACATACACAGTCAAACCCTCCTACTGTCAGACCATTCAATATCATCCACTGTGGTTTTGAGTGATAGATACCTAACCAGCCATGATATAATATCATGTGGTGAATGTTTACTACATAGTTCACAGTCAACCTTCCTACTTTCAGACCATTCAATATCATCCACTGTGGTTTTGAGTGATAGATACCTAACCAGCCATGATATAATATCATGTGGTGAATGTTTACTACACAGTTCACAGTCAACCTTCCTACTTTCAGACCATTCAATATCATCCACTGTGGTTTTGAGTGATAGATACCTAACCAACCATGATATAATATCATGTGGTGAATGTTTACTACACAGTTCACAGTCAACCTTCCTACTGTCAAACCATTCAATATCATCCATTAATGTTTTGAATGATAGATAAACTACATGTACATGTGTGACAGCCAGCAAGATATCATACATGTATGGAGAATGCATTTGCACAACACACACACACACACACACACACGTTTGTGAACCCCGTAAATCAAAAACTTCTCTTTGTCCTCCCATTGTTTGGATTTAGTTTTTTTTTTAGCGACGTCCCCATTGGAGGACGTCCTCGCTGTCAAAACACCCGGATCCCTTTTGTTTAAGTCCTTGGTTTCAATAGGTAGACACTCACTCATGTGTAAACACCTGCAATTGGGGACCGTCCCTCTTTTATTTGTACTTGACCTTTTTGGCAACAGCTCCCATTGGTTTTGTACACACTGTCCAACTGAGGACCTTCACACAACCAGTGAACCTATTGTCCTCTTGTGTTACAGGTCCATGGCTTGAATATGTATACCTACCACCACACAAACCCACCATACACAAACCATGCATTGGAATGGTTTCATAGGATTGGTCACCTCGCTAGAAAATGATACCAAGAGTAGGAGGGTTAATGATGACAAAGTTCATGTTTTGGTTGTTAGTACATGTACATTTGTACATTCATTCTTAAATGTTAAGAAAGTGAATGGGAGGGGTTTTATATGTGTGAAATTGTTAGTCTTTTCCTTGACCTGAATGACCTCTATGTGTCAAGAACTCACACTTTGGATTTAGATGGAATCATTGCACGTTGTATGTTCTGCATTCTTGTCAGTTTGCAACTGCATAAATTTTGCTTCAATCCGCAATTTCATTTTGTACCACCTGGCTCAGTTCACCGCCAGGGGAGACACTTTTCTGTACTGGGAGTGATTAATTTGGAATCAATGAAGTATCCAATAATAATCCTTGTTGGACAGAAGTCTTTCAAAAGTCAAATTTTTGAGAGTTGCAGTTGTGAATACATGGCAAAATTAGGACGACATGTGACACATGTTCCACCAATCAATTGACAAGGATCTGTGTGTGATATGAGAGGGTTGTACATTACACTTACAGGTATTGCTCAGACACAATTAATTCTGCTTAAATAAAACAAACATTTTCTTATTATTTTCTGGTTTAAGAAGCAACGAGCTTAACTTTAATATAGTTTAGTACTTGCCACTATACACATTATGTCAATCGGCAAATTATGAGTATTAATAAAATGTATAATTATGATAAAGAATTGACTTGGTGAGTGTACAATATGATTTTAAGTTATGCAAGATCCCCCCTCCTACTAGGTCCTGTACTAACATTGATGACTAAGACCAGTAAAAAATGATTGTTTGTTTCTCAACGGCGCTCGCATGGAATTTTTTACCCACATGAACAATTTTCCTTCATTATGTTCAAAACAATGCATATAAAATTACTTCAAAAAAGTGAACAGAATTTAGTCGCGTACACAGCACAAGGTCAACCCTCCTACTGTCTGACCATGTAATATGCCAATGTGGTTTTTAATGATAGATTAACTGCACATACATATGTGGTGAGTGCACACACGGTACACAGTTGACCCTCCTACTGTCTGACCATTCAATGTAGTCTGCTGCGGTTTCAAGTAATTGATAAACAATAACAAACAATGCCTTATGATTAATGTGGTAAATGGATGTACACTGTCAACCCTCCTACTGTGCGGACTTTCAATATCATCCACCTTGGTTTTGTATGATAGATAAACTGTATGCCAGCCTGCAATATAACATCATGAGGTGAATGCATCTACACAACGTGTGCAAAGTTCAAATGGTTGGTCAACTCGAAAATGGTACCAAGAGTAGGAGGGTTAAACGATAGACAATTTGGTATCATGTCACAGCCTTACACCCATTTAAAGTCAGCTTATTTTCAGTTCTTTTCAAACACTTTGTCACGAATAGTTATCAGGGATGCGTCGGAAAATGGCTGGAAATTTGTCACCATGGTTACGAGTGACCTTTTGACCTTCTTCAGTACAGCTCCCAAGCAGCTCTGTGATTGGATCCTCATTCTACAAAAATAACGGAAATACAAATTCGAAGATTAAAGGGAATGAATACAGGTCTTCAGAGTTCAATATCTGCATAATGTAGAAACAATCTATACACACTGTTCACACTACTGAGCTAAGTCACAGGAAATAAAACCCCAGGAAAATTCCGGGGAAAACCCTAACCACACCACTGCCTCATGTTCGGTAATCAAATACCAGGGAAACACCAGGGTGAACCCCTTCTGAACCCTACTGACGCAAACTACTTTTTCCACTAAATTTTATGGTCAAAGAGCCTTCAACTTCATTGCACCTTCGTTATGGAATGACTTGCCACTTCATATTCGCCAAGCTGACTCTCTTCGATTTTCAAGGGACTTTTAAAAACTCATTTGTTTGAATCTTTAGTTGTTTAACTTACTTTTATATTTATGTCATTGTTTTTATGTTTTGTGTTGCGCATAGAGGCTTCTGCATTATGCGCTATATAAATATCTCGTATTATTATTATTATTATTATTATTCTCTTAACAACAAGTGCACTGAACTCTCATGTAAATTACACAGCACACAGGATCTTCAGGATCTTCAGCTTTTTATGTCTTGCTCAAGGATACAAGTGCAATTACTAGGAACCAACCCACACTCTGACATCACCAGAAATTGAGTCCAGTGCATTAGATTGCTCGGCCATGACACCCCACACCACTCTTTTCTGTTGTTTAAGATGTTATCCTATGACAGGTGGTACAGTGTCATTGGAGCGCATTCTGTATACATTCTACTATTATTAATTGAGGGGTCCATTATTTAACCCATTCTCATTTGAGCAGCTATAACAAGTTTCCCTTATCAAGCCCATCCCCACAAACAACAGTGCATAGCAGCACCCGAAGTCACAGACTTGTAGGTTGCCAGGCAACAAGCCACTCCCCCAGACCACTTGTTTGTTTTTCAACTGCTTTCCTCATTAACTTGTTGTCTTATCTATGTTGGTCATGAGGGAGAGTTAGAAAAGATAATTACTTTCTGACGGAAGTATGAAGGAAGAAAGTAGACTTTAGAAAAAAATTATTTGAAATCTGTTTTAAAAAGTTGTTTGTCTCATACCTGCTCTTGGTCGGAGATCCTTTCAAATAATGGATGTTCATTCAAATGTTGACACATCCATTCATGTAACTCCTTTACATCTGTTATTGTGTACAACATACCCTGTATGCAAACAAAGTTATTTTATTCATTCATGTCATTACAATAAAATCCAAACTTGTCCATTAGACTGTGTAATCTTGTTTACTAACAGAGTGCCCTTGTGCACTCCCCTGGTTGCCACATCCACTGGTCACCACATCCACTGGTTGCCACGCCCTCATGTCACAACAACCCTCTGGTCGCTTCACTCCTGGTGGTTACACTTCCTAGTGGCTACACCTCCTGGTAGCTACACCTCCTTAGTCACTACACCCCCCCCCCCCCTGGTTGCAACACCCACCCTGCTTGATACACCCCTGCTTAGTGGTGGGGTGGAAATAGCCATGAGACTTACCCCTTCTTTGAGAACATAAGCATACTCCGCCAATAGAGTCTGATTTACAATTCTCCATTTGTGTTTAGTTTTCTTGAAGTGTGGATCGGGAAACAAAATAAACATCTTGGAAATCTAAAAAAACAAAATATTCAATATGACAGTGAGTGTGGATGAGTCCATGCTGCACATACTTGTATGTTCTCTTTCCTACAAATCTCCACTAAGTCACATTGAGATGTTATATTAGTTATTATAAACAAAAAATGGTACAGAAACATTAACTTTGGATAACTAATTTAATGTGTGTGTAAATCTTTGTATTTCAAAATATTTCTAATGTTATTTTTGCTTTCTGACCACAAGACAAATATTCAATAATGGTTCTTATATAGTTCTTTATCACACCCAAGGGCTTCTCAAAGCGCTCATTACTTTTCTTTTGCAGAGCTTTGTTCCAATATTAGACCCGTGTATTTAAATAGCACCATGTCATGGTTTACAAAATGCTGTGACGCAATTTTCAGCCAACCATACCACAGTATACTGAATTCTCTTACATGCATTACACAACACACTAGATCTAAGTGCTTCACATCATATCTAAACGATGAAGCAATGATTTTTAAGTGTCTTGCTTAAGGACACAAGCATCAAGACTGGGACTTGAACCCACATTCTGCTGATTAGAAACACCACAACTTGAGTCCAGTAAGCTTGACCGCTCGGCCACAACAAGCCAATATAACTTCTTATTGTGTAACTTGTTTAGTTGCCCCCCAAAAAAACAATAGATGTATTGTACTTTATCTCTGCAATAACTGCATCGGTTTAAAACCCCATTTCATTTAGTTTACATAAAACAAAAGGCTCTAACCTGTCCTTTAGAGAAGAAGTTTGGAAGATGTTTCATAGCATTCCCTCTGAGGCAGCCAACATTTTGATATAAACCTTCTTGATTCTGTCTCAAAGCTTTGATACGATCTTGAACATAATCTGACACCTTCATTCTTATCTCCATACCAAGCATCAATGTCCTAGGATACATCGGTGACAGCGAAACTAATGATAGGAAGGAAAATATAGTAACCTTCAAAAATAGTAGAATTTCGGATGAAATAAACATCTCTGTTTCCACCTAAATCGTCAGTCCTTCATTTAAAGAACTACAAGAAAAGAAGCTATAAACTGCTCTCCTTAAATTATTGAGAGCTCTTTGCACTCCTCAGTCACTTCCCGGAACCAAACTTCACATATTTGTCTTAAAAGTAAATTTGCTGACATTTCTGTAAATGAATGATGGAAGTTGGGGTTCCAAAAATTAGTCTTAAACCCTCTTGCTAAACATGGTCACAAAATGTAACCCATATCCACCTAAATGGTCACTGTACATGAACACTGCTCCTGCCTAAGACCGCATTACAATAAACATTCATTATGAACTACCTTGCAAATAAACAAACTGCATTACATAATTCTCTTTAATATGATAATTTTTTTTCCATATTTCACATCTCATATTACTAGTAACAAGAGTACAAAGAATGAAACTAACTTACTGTTCAGGCTTGATGCTTCAAAAAGGCAACAGTGTTAATGGACCTTCAGGCCTGGAATTACACAGAGGCCATTGAGGCAATGGCCTCCGTTGCCCTGGTCTTGGCCTTGGTGCCCCTTCAAAAGTTTCCCACAGACTTTAAGATTTTCCAATGGAAGTGCCCTTTGCAAAATAGAAATTATTGCCTTGCCCCCTCAAAGATGAAATACCAGGCCCGTGGCCGATTTCACAAAGAGATAAGACTAGTCTTATCTGAAGTTAGGACCAGTAACTGGTCTTAACTTAAGACTAGTCCTATCTCTTAGCATTGCCTAGGACTAGTCCTAAGTTGGGAAGAGTTTTGTGAAATCGACCCCCGGACCTTAGTTGATGACATCAGTTTTTTTACCATTTTGCAGAAGAATGAAACACCATTGTGTCTCTGCACAACTTTCCGCAATGTACAGCACTCAAACCGTGATGTCATCAGTAGAGGAGTCTATTGCCTCCGTGCCACTGGTTGTTGCCTAGGTGCCCCTTGAAATGTCCCACTAGAAATGTCCTCAATAGAAGAGCCCTACATGCATACTAAGGAAAACTGCCTTTCCCTTACAAGAATGAACAGACCAGTAGCAGTGTTTATTACAGACAGTGTTTATATGTTATAACTTATAAGGGAATTAGTTAGCCATGTTAGGCAGATTCGGTTAAAAAAACATTCTTCTATGAACTTGTTTTTGTGACTGAGTCTACCCTTGCTAATTATTAAAGGAGGAGACAAGATGATCTAGATTTCTTCTCACCAAGGAGTCCCCCATATCCACATCCAACATCCAGAAACTCCACTTTGGCTGAAGTATCGCCATTACTAGCATCTTGAGTTTTATCATCTGATGACGAGAAGAAAGCTGGATAGATTTGACTCCAGTTCATCTCATCTGGCCTGAGGGGGCTACAAAATTGGAGAAATAGAAACAAAATCGAAATGTAAATGAAATGATGGCAATGCTTATTTTGCTGTGTCAGAGTCAGACCGCCATTTTCCCCTGACATTTACAACCAAAAAGAAAACTTGTAATACACATGTGTTATGTATGGGTGCTGCAATATATTAGACCACCACTTTTTAAGGTCGCTTGTGCCATTCACAACTTCATAAATTTTGGATATTTTTATTAATTCCTTGCGGGAATTGTCTTGAGCAAATTAAAGCTGGTTGTTAATGTAAATTGTGAAAAGTTACTAATGAAAACATAATAAATTATTGACCTTCCTAACAAACAAAATAAGGTAAGAATATTTTATTCATAGTCTGACTGAGATGTCTGGTTGGTTGCCTAAACAAGATTGAAAGTCTACCTCCATGATAGAGTCCATGGGATGGTATGGGGTTAGGCAGTGCGTTATACAGTGTAACTGTAAGTTGTAACACACTGCATCAGTGCAATGCTATCCATATACCCATACAATATACATGCCTACCCTGCCTGATTGCCAGTCATCTCGCCCCCGGCAAAGTCGCCCCCCGGCAAAGTCGCCCCCCCACTCGCCCCCGCAAGTCGCCCCCCGCAAGTCGCCCCCCGCAAGTCGCCCCCCCAAGTCGCCCCCCGCAAGTCGCCCCCCGCAAGCTCGCCCCCCCGCAAGCTCGCCCCCCCGCAAGCTCGCCCCCCCGCAAGCTCGCCCCCCGCAATGCTCGCCCCCCCGCAAGCTCGCCCCCCGCATCAAGTCGCCCCAGTACAAACTCGCCCCCTCGCAATGTCGCCCCCTACAAAGTCGCCCCCCGCAGAGTCGCCCCCGACAAAGTCGCCCCCTAACAAAGTCCCCCCCCCCCCGCCTCCGACACAGTCGCCCCCTATACATTTTTTTGCTATTGTTGCAATTATTTTTTAAGGGGAAATTTTGTTGTTTTTAACTTGTTTCAAGAAAGGGAATCCTTAAAGACTTTTTAACATTTTTGTTGAGGGTAAATAACTTAATAACTTTTACTAATTGGAAAACAACAAATTTTCTCCTGTTGTAACTCTTAAAACATGTATCTATTGGTGGATACTATTTGAATAAGGAATACTTACTACTCAAATGAATGGTCGGAATGGGGGTTAGAATGAGCTCGTTGTCTGTAAAACTTTTTCTGTGGCATGGGGGCCGCCATCTTGACACTTACTTGTACTGTGTCGACTGAGGGCGCTGTAGCTCATAACCGGTAGCCAAGAGCCCTTTTCGAAACAACTGCAGTTACCTTCGGCTCAGGCTCGGCCAGTCGTTGCATACAAACAGTTGACGAAGCCGGAGCTGAAGTTAACATTTCGAAAAGGGCAAAGACTGCCGTTAGTGTTGTATAGCGCCCTCATCAGAATGAAAGGCCCTTTGGTATCGCTATCATGCTTAAATAATACATTCACTCAATTTTTTGTCATACCTGAGTCCTTTAATTCATTAACAACTATGTGGACTAAGTATAACTGTTAAATTTAAAATTACAGAGACTTGAATTTCTCCTGCCGAAAAGTTTTGCTTGCTAACAGCTCTGAATTAGCTCATTACGCGGGACATAAGAAGCCGAGTCGAGAGACAGCAGCTAAGCAACATTTGCATTAGCCTTTACTGTGTCAGAAGAAAAAATAAGGAAAATGTGTGCACAACGTTAAGGCTATTAAAGTAAAAACACGATTTGTAAAAAAAAAGTTTTTCTTTCTATTATTATTATTTATTATTATTACATGTGCATGCAGTTTAAAATGTTAATGATTGAAAACTAAAACGAAATGATGGTTAATAAATAAAATTATTTGTAAACATTATTCACATATCATCCCCAGACTCACTAATGCGTCAAATCAACAGTGTGTAATGCATCATTAAAAAGGAACCAGACGATCTCATTTTCAAGTACCAGTGTGTGGCGGGAGTTTGTGTGATCGAGAATGGACGTCTAGCTCTAGACAGGTTGGTCATTTGGTTTTTACTTGTGTTTTTAAGTTTAGTTTTAATATTTATCTCACTTTTCTTGTCCGTAAATAATTGTCATTATGATGTTTCTCTTTGTAAGTGAAAATTGCACGAACTGTGAGTGTTAAACTTTTGGTATTTGGACAAAAATGACTAACATTAGATAACAACAGTCAACAGTAAATAACGTTAAACTTTTAGTTTTTAAAATTAAATAATTGTGTTTACGCATAGAATTACGTTTTTTTTTTTAACTCTACGGTAACATTACTCTTTTGTGACTGTTGACAGTGTATGTAATAGTGCACAAATTTTGCAGGTTATGCATTTCATAGAAAATTGGTGAAACTTAAAAAAAATCAAAAAAAATCCCAGGAGCCACCAATGAGAAAAAGAAAACTAAGGTTATCAATATTTAAATATAGTCATACATATTCATATTTTAGGTCCTGCCAGTGCCAGTCATGCAAGTGCTTCTTTAGTCAGTTAGCATGCGGTAGTAGTGTACTACGCGTACCAGCTACATGTTGTTGCACCTGCTGGCCTAGTCCCTGCCTTTCTAATTCTAGTTCTAGTCAAATTGTCCTACGGCCGGGGTACCGGTCATCTTGGTCCCAAGTCATCTCGGTCCCAATTCATCTCAGTCCCAAGTCAACTCGGTCCCAAGTCAACTCGGTCCCAAGTCAACTCAGTCCCAAGGCCAAGTCAACTGGGTCAATCCCAATCAACTCAGACTGAACGGTTAAATGAAGTGAGCCTACTTTCATGACTTTTGACTAACTGAGCTTGTGGTTTAATTTTCATACATTAAAAGAACATTACAGAATTAGTAAGAAAAAAGCTTGTAAAATATACTTGTAAAATATACATCTAATGGTGATGATAGTATTAGTAGAAAACATCCCTTGAAATATTTCTGTTTGAAATGCCATATTTGACGAGTTTATCGCTCAGTGAGCGTTTTATTCATTTGTTGAATCTATATCAGTATATGATTTCATGCAAATTTTTTTTCGGTTTTTCTATATTTTCTCGTGACCCAGATGGCCGATCGATCTCAAGCTTCTACAGGTTTGTCAGTTTTTGTATATGGTGGATTACATAAAATGCTTACACTGCCAGCAACTGTTTTGTTAGCAAAAACCAATTCTGTAATGTTCCTTTAATTTTTTAAAATTATTATTTACTTGGGACCAAATATTTATTGGAATTTTACTTGAAATTAATACAATTACTTTTGTTTTGTTTTAATGATCAGCATCTATGCCTATACATAGTTTACCTAAATTGGCAACCAAACATGTTCTTTTTAGTTCTTAACTTTTTAAAATACTTAAATCAGTTAAGTACTGCTTAGTTTTCCTTAAAAATGTGGCTATTCTTTATTATTTTAGTGTATTTTCACTTGAAAGTTTCATTTATATTATTTTCAACCAAAACATGGTCTTTAATTGTCCTACATCAATTTGTCAGTTACTTATTTCGTGATACAGCCAATTACTTCCCGCCACTTCCCATCATCCTGTTCAGTCTGTGTTGACTTGGGACCGAGATGACTTGGGACCGAGATGGCTTTGGACCGAGATGACTTTGGTTGACCATAATCCGTCCTACGTACTACCTGACTATTAATAGGATAGGAAACTTCAAAAAGAATATTCTTATGTGGGGATGGGGACAAAAATGGCTGTCACGTATGAACCTCCAGAGAACAATTTCAACCAGCAATTTTGCATCTAGCAAAGTTTTAGATTGAAAATATTTTCGATGCAGGAGAATTTATTCACTACCATCCTTTCATCTGAGGACTATGATTTTGGGTTGAACAAAGAAAATAAAGCCAATAAAGGGCTAGCTGGCTCAGTTGGTACAACGTTGGCACTCCTGAGGAGATTGTTGCTTCAAATTCCGCTCTAGTCAATGTTTCTTTGTTCAACCCCAAATTAACCCGAATTATTAAAAACTTACCCAGTTAGTTTCCCTTGTGGTTTATTACCATACTTGAGTACATGTACATGTATGTTATGAGTGTGACATGTATGAGTCAACTAATTTCAAACAGTTTACATTGTAGCTCCCACCGGCTTTTAACGTATTTCTTGTTACGTAGCTTCTAGTACAGCGTTCTCCCTTAACAGAGGTTCACTTGCCAAATGCCAGTTAAAACACTTGAACTGAAGACCAGTCAAACTTCTCTCTAAGTAGCCCGGCTGGCTAGTTCAGTGTTGAATAGTATCCCTATTGTGAATAATTTTATAAAGTATGGACTAGTGAAAAAGTTGACGGACTAGTGAAATGACACTGAAAAAGTTACGGGCAAACCCTGTTAATAAGGGGTAGGTCATTTAGCTATAAAATAGAATAGAATGTTGGTTATCAGGCCTGGACTTCCATCTTAGAGAGGGCAAGGCGTCTTTCATTTTGCAAAGGGTACTTCCAATCCATTGGAAATCTTAAAGTCTATGGGAATTTTTTGAAGGGGCACCAAGGCCAAGACAAGGCCAACAGAGGCCATGGCCTCTCTGTGTAATGCCAGCAAAGTTGTTGACTACAACGCCACCCTGTTTGAATAATCACGCCTCCTGTTTTTACAATCCTGCCCCCAGACAAAGAAAGTCACAAATTTGGCAAAGTTCCAAATTCACAAGTACAGTACACACCCATCCACAAAATGGCCTGGCGTCACTGTGATGAGTTGCAATATTGAACAATCTTTATCTCCTGTAATCACCTGCGTTATCAGGCTCCAAAATAAGACTAAAAAGCCTGGTTAAAACTTAATGAGCGCATCATTCTTATCACTAGATCAGCAGCACTGGGTGACTTTGTACATTGGTGATCAAGTTTGAGTGAAAATTGTGCTTAATTTTGTGTCTAGAATTGTATTTGACACGTCTTATGATCGGACTTATAATTCAATTGAAGCTATCTAGAATAAGCATTGTTTACTGGCCCCGCTGACTACAACAATTGAAGTGTTTTGACCCACCCACCACTGGCAAGCAGGTGACTGCTATTAAGGTCAAACTCTGGTTGTGTAAATCATTATTATTTGGGGAGTTTAGCTAAAAAGCTTTGCAGAATTTCATTACTGTGTATACTGATATATATATATTTATGTCTCTTTTAGCATGCAGATTTCCTAGATGACAATGGCCAGTGTGGTGCAGCAAACATCTGGCAGCACACATGATGAAATCACAGAGTATGACTCGGATGCCACTACAGTTAATAATGATGATTATGATACTTACATCAGTGACACAGGTCTAGAGGATGAAGACACAGAATTACACCCAAGGAATGAGGGCAGAGGAAATAATCCACAAACGGAACAAATAAGAAGACCAATGTCACCTGTGGAACTCAACCACCAACCAGGAACCAGAGTTAACCAATCCGTGCCACTTGCAGAGGAAGAAACACAGCTTTTTCTTAATCCTCTTCGGAGATCAAATGAACCAAGAAATGATGGTGGTGGAGCAGCATCATCGCATCATCCGATCGTGCAGAATGAAACAATCGGTCAACTACATGTAGGTTTAGAATCCAACCAGTCAGAGGAACTAAGACTAAGAGTAAGAACTGTAGATGGACCAGATACAGTCATCAATAGCAGTCAAGGAGATGAAAACAGTGAATCAGTTCTAAATGATCATCCAAGAAGAACATCAACCAGCCAATCAACACATAGAGCCACAGAGGGTCCATCAACAAGTAACCAATCACTTCTTCGAATTCCTTTGCCAGATGTCCAATCAAATCTGCCTCTGTCTCAAAGCAACCAATCACAACTGTCCATTTCAAGAAATGCTGATCAAACTAACCAATCAGAACCACAGGAATATGAAGAAGCCTCAGAGGTGATACATGCTCCCAATCATCGCAACCGAATAGTTTTAGATTCCCTTGATGACGATGATGAAAGACCACACCCGGCAGCCATTGATCTATCGCAATTACTATCCAACCAATCAGATACTGTTGTTGTCCTAGCACCACGCCCAGCACGTCGTCGAATCGCGCAAATTGTTATTGATCATGATGATGCAACTGACTCTGACGTCATTGATCTTGCAACTGATGAGGAACCGATGGAAGTCGAAGAAACGGCAATGTCTTCAAGAGGACCTTATATATCTACAGCAGCTCTGTCGGGACCAAGTACTTCAACAAACCAAAAGAGTATTGCATCCGGCTCTAAAAATGATGCAGATGATAAAAGTGATGATGAAGAAGCGGTAAGTCTGATAATAGTGCCTGGAATTATTTTTGTATTCATCAAATTCAACAAATGTGGTGCATGACCATTTCTGTTTCATTCTTTAAACCATCTCAGCTTCTGGGGAAGTATACACAAGATTTGCCCTTAACTTTTTCAGCGACCAGCCAGCAGGACTAGTCAGCTTGCTATTTCGCTGGTCCACCAGCTTTTTTACTGGTCCATATTTTGGGGTTTCCTTGTTGAAAGGAAACTCCAAAATATAGACCAGTAAAGTAGTCTGTAAAGGACTTGTAATTTGAAGCAATTGATCTGAACAGTCAGTGATTTACATGCAGCAGTGAGCAATGGTGAGCAATCAGTGATTTACATGCAGCAGTGGTGAGCAATTCAACTAGCTAGCTGGACTAGTGGGACAGAATTCTGACTGGTCATTGGGTGGTTTAACTGGCATTTGGTCAACGTACATACACACTGTTAAGGGAAAACGCTGATACAGCCTGCCAAGTACATGGTGTATCTAACTAAATCAATCACAAGCACCATCTCTGCCTCACAGGTTACCAATTACTCCCTGGTGAAAAGAATCAACTGTCTTGCTCAAGGAAAGAAGTGTCATAACCGGGATTCGAACCCCCACCCTGCGTTTCATTTAATGAAAAGTTGATAGTGCTACATAGAAATTGTCTGTGTTTTTAATGTTGTTACTTATAATGTTGTTTTTATTTCAGCAAATGTGTATAATTTGTTATGAGCTTTGGACAAACTCGGGAGAGCATCGTCTAGCTTCTCTAAAGTGCGGACATCTCTTTGGCAAGAGGTACATGTACAGTGTAGTTGAAATTATGTGAAATTTAACACCATTTCTTGCTTGTTTCGCTCTGTTTGATTCTGTTGGACTGAGAACTGAACTAGATGTAATGTACATTTAGTAAACTGGTTTTGCTTTAACCTTGCATGCAAGTTTTTCTGGACTGGCTTATGTGAGCCATTTTTGAACAAGTTGGACGGCTAACGTGTATATTCAACAGGACATTCCATCGTTTAGCGAGCACAGGCATGCACCTACATGTACCATGCTCTGCTTTGTTTCACCCATTCAAAGAGGGACAGAAGGTACTGGAAATCATGCTCATAATGTCCCTTTTTCCATAGTAAAGGACACCTCTGCGAGAGGAATGTACAATGTAGCCTGGGGTGTCAAGACAGTGAGCATTGGAAACAATTGCCTCTGTTGCCTCCATGAAGCATCAGTGCATGGTGTACATTGCATGGTAACTGCATCCTGCTGAACCTTCATGATGCAAAATTTCAAATCCTTTCTAACCTCAAGATGTTTTATATTTCCAGCTGCATCGAGAAATGGCTGAAGTCATCTCCAAAGTGTCCTCAATGTAATACCAAAGCCAAGAAATCGGACATTCGAGTCATATTTGCTGGAAAATCACTTAAGACGCTAGACACCACAGAGAGAGACAGAGCTCTTGAAGATCTCAGAAAAGAAAAGGTTTGCTCAACTTTATCAATTTAACAACTTTTGAAATGTTCAGTAAAGGGAACGTCACTAAAACTCAGGCACATCGTTTAGAACTGTAGGCATATTTTCAGCTTTGTATTGGTCGTTTTGTACAGTGCTTTGGAACCTTTGTAACAGATGCCTTAATATTATCAATATTATTGTAGCGAACGGCCTAAGGGTCCTTGTTTCTAATACTGCTAAACACCAAGAAAAGGGGAGCCGAGACTGGACTGGAGAAAAACCAACTTTATTCGTAACAACTCTGGTCTTCTATCCTCAACTTTACAACACAACTCCTTTAAATCAACACAAAGCAATGAGAGAGTCATCTTGGCTCCTGGCCGACGTTTTTCCCGCTGGCGCGAACACAACAGTCTATACTTCAGGTCCAATGTCTGGAGAGAGAGCGTTCTCACGCTGGCAGTTATCCGACGGTTGCAATGTTCGTTACATTATCATTATACACCCACAGTACAGTGGACATTCTGCTGGGCAGGGACATTGTGCCAAACAACGGCTACGGGAACATTCCTACACAAGTGAATATGCGCCTAGCTTTTTTATTGTTCCAATGGAACGGAATGATGATCAAATAGAGCGGTCCTTGTATAATACTTGTGGAACACTTTTACTGATTTAGTTGAAATGTTCCTATGCTTCAGTCTTTTGAGACACACTCTATTACTACCATTGGGCGCACTAGCACTCTCTTGTGAATTGCTCATACTAGCAGATTTGGTATTCCAAAATGAATGCTTACTAAAAATGACTGCATGACTGAAAGTGCCTTTTTATTCTTGGTGTATTTAGGAAGTGAGAAGGAAAGCAGAGATTGAAATGGCGCAGGCTAATCTGAGATATAGGCTGGCTGTAGAAGAGATGAACCGACTGAAAGGTCAGCTCAAATCACAAGAGGATCGTATCAGAAGGTAATTACTACTGAGTGTAGGAATAATCAGCCATTTAAGAACGGACATCAATCCAGTGTTCAAGGTTCATTTATTTTCCAAAGTATCAACAAGTAAAAAGACATTTATCACTCAGCAAGAGTGATCGGTTTAAGGAATACAACTTAACAGTATACATGTAGATATCAAGAACAAGATTAAAACAAACATGACACTGCAGAGGGATCCATTTTAGAAGCAGAGCTTGTAGGCAATGGTCCCTATAGACGTGCATTTATCTTGAGACAGAATAATAACTAGGTGAATCAAAAGGTCCATGGTCGAGTAGAGTGTAGAATACAGATTCCAGTTATTGGATCGAGAGCAGATGGCCCATACAATCGTCCCATCCCCCGTCCTCCTGAAACCTTATCTTATCCATATCTGAATTTTTGTAGTGAAGTGTTTTAATTCGTTATGTTAAAGTGTATTTGTTTACAAATGTGTTGAATGTAAGCTTGGTTAACCCTTTAGAGATCAATCACTTCTGTATAATCATCACCATACGCCCAGACATTGCTAATCTTGTTCAGTTTTTGCCCTGCAGTTTTTAAGGAAAAATGTAGGGAAAATGATTAAGAAACAAAAATACATGGTTTTGTTTTACAGTTGTAGATTCTATGTTAACAAGGGAAGCATTGGAAAATGTTAATTCAATCTGATACCTTAACTTTGACCCTCTTGTTTGAGAGAAAGTTGGTCAAATCTTGCGGCCATTTAAGGGTGCTATGGGCATTTCAGAACAAGCTGCTTGCGGCTGTTATTGTCTCTAAAGGGTTAAAGAGCAGATGATGGAACATTGCCAAACACATGGAATAATCATCATAGATACTGTAAAATGCTTGATATGACAGATTGAAGCACGTTCCAATCCAAACTGTTAACGTGGGGCATATTTTATAATTGGTTGGTCATGTGAGTGGAACGCACCTCAGGTCAACACAGGCCATGGCCTCAGTCACCTAAAGTTTAGCCATTCTTTGAAATGGGTTCTTTTCTCTTAACCAGTTCATCATCGAAACCATCGTCTTCCATCAAATCACAATCTTCAATCAGTCAACGTAAAGATGGCCTGAATCAAGTTAAAGGGCAGTACATCTTGAACAAAACGATGCAAATATCGCAGGTAACTCTTTCATCCTCCCCTAGTCACCATCAATGCATATTGTTACAACAAATGTGTAAATAATATTACAAATTTATCAATGTTTTTAACCATTTATTACAATTACGAATTTAAAATTGTCCACCTAAAAACTAACAAAAACAGTGTGTGTTACTTAAATTTAAATAATATTCCATTCATAAAATCAGTTGTGTACAGAATGGATACAATACAAACCAGTATTTAAGTAGTTTCAAACATTCTTGGACACCGAATTTGAAACATTGTCCATGATTAAGATTGAATCTGATTGGTTAATACCCGTACCAATTTTCCAGGGTATTTTTTAATGAAATACTGTCAGAATTTGGGAAGGGGGAATGGAAGCCCCCCCCCCCTTCCCCAACCGACAATCATTTATTTCAACTACTTCAATTGGAAGAAGCTTGTCAAAACATAAATATTTCAGTTTAATTTAACACATTAATCAAAGGTTGTTTGTATGGGTTGTTTATTGAAAATTACAGGATGAAGACTTTAGGTTCTCTTTCCAAAACCTTCTAAATCAATCATTCTAAATGTTCCAGAATGAACATTTTTAACCTTAAAATTCACCAAAATATACATTAACTCTTTTTTTATAAGTTTCATATACATGTACGCATCATTTAGTTCTTTTCACCTTTGAACTCCTTGACTTTGATTTCAGAGCGGCAGCTGTCGTGTGATGTCTTTTGATGCATTTAACAATGCTCTAGTTGTATCAATGCCTTCACCAAATCAACTCTTCCCTGGATTTGGAGTTAAAAAGGTAAGAGTCGTTTCTTCTTCCACTTCACACAATGGACCTACATATAGCAATACTCCTGTTTGTTGAGCCCTCAGCATGCCTTCATCATCTCAACAACGCCTTAATAGGAGTATGCAGCATCCGGGTATCTTGAGCCAGGGGTCTAGAACATCAAACTCAAAATCTGATGGGCAAGTAATCAACGTGTGGGTTTAAATTGCATATTTTGTTGAGATTTATTTAGAGTACATGGTTCAATTATGTGCATTAAAAACACACGGGACCTACGGCTTTATATCTCATCCAAAGGACGAAGCAATAGTGGTTTTATTACACTTATTAAAACCGTTTTAATAAGTGTCTTTAGTTACTCAGAGACAATATTGTCAAGAACGGGACTCGACTTATACCATACATGTACTTATCAGAAACACCAGAGGTTGAGTCCAGTGTGCTTGACGGCTCACACATACAAGAACTATTGTTATTATTATTATTATTGAATACAGTTTATTTCTTCTACTTCATATTACAGGTTAGTGCAACTGACCACCGTGTCACACAATACAAGAACTATTGTTATTATTATTATTATTGAATACAGTTTATTTCTTCTACTTCATATTACAGGTTAGTGCAACTGACCACCGTGTCACACAATACAAGAACTATTGTTATTATTATTATTATTGAATACAGTTTATTTCTTTTACTTCATATTACAGGTTAGCGCAACTGACCACCGTCGTCACACAATACAAGAACTATTGTTATTATTATTATTATTGAATACAGTTTATTTCTTCTACTTCATATTACAGGTTAGCGCAACTGACCACCGCGTCACACAATACAAGAACTATTGTTATTATTATTATTATTGAATACAGTTTATTTCTTCTACTTCATATTACAGGTTAGCGCAACTGACCACCGTGTCACACAATACAAGAACTATTGTTATTATTATTATTATTGAATACAGTTTATTTCTTCTACTTCATATTACAGGTTAGTGCAACTGACCACCGTGTCACACAATACAAGAACTATTGTTATTATTATTATTATTGAATACAGTTTATTTCTTCTACTTCATATTACAGGTTAGTGCAACTGACCACCGCGTCACACAATACAAGAACTATTGTTATTATTATTATTATTGAATACAGTTTATTTCTTCTACTTCATATTACAGGTTAGCGCAACTGACCACCGTGTCACACAATACAAGAACTATTGTTATTATTATTATTATTGAATACAGTTTATTTCTTCTACTTCATATTACAGGTTAGTGCAACTGACCACCGTGTCACACAATACAAGAACTATTGTTATTATTATTATTATTGAATACAGTTTATTTCTTCTACTTCATATTACAGGTTAGTGCAACTGACCACCGTGTCACACAAATACAAGAACTATTGTTATTATTATTATTATTGAATACAGTTTATTTCTTCTACTTCATATTACAGGTTAGTGCAACTGACCACCGTGTCACACAATACAAGAACTATTGTTATTATTATTATTATTGAATACAGTTTATTTCTTCTACTTCATATTACAGGTTAGTGCAACTGACCACCGTGTCACACAATACAAGAACTATTGTTATTATTATTATTATTGAATACAGTTTATTTCTTCTACTTCATATTACAGGTTAGTGCAACTGACCACCGTGTCACACAATACAAGAACTATTGTTATTATTATTATTATTGAATACAGTTTATTTCTTCTACTTCATATTACAGGTTAGTGCAACTGACCACCGTGTCACACAATACAAGAACTATTGTTATTATTATTATTATTGAATACAGTTTATTTCTTCTACTTCATATTACAGGTTAGTGCAACTGACCACCGTGTCACACAATACAAGAACTATTGTTATTATTATTATTATTGAATACAGTTTATTTCTTCTACTTCATATTACAGGTTAGTGCAACTGACCACCGCGTCACACAATACAAGAACTATTGTTATTATTATTATTATTGAATACAGTTTATTTCTTCTACTTCATATTACAGGTTAGTGCAACTGACCACCGTGTCACACAATACAAGAACTATTGTTATTATTATTATTATTGAATACAGTTTATTTCTTCTACTTCATATTACAGGTTAGTGCAACTGACCACCGTGTCACACAATACAAGAACTATTGTTATTATTATTATTATTGAATACAGTTTATTTCTTCTACTTCATATTACAGGTTAGTGCAACTGACCACCGCGTCACACAATACAAGAACTATTGTTATTATTATTAGTATTGAATACAGTTTATTTCTTCTACTTCATATTACAGGTTAGTGCAACTGACCACCGTGTCACACAATACAAGAACTATTGTTATTATTATTATTATTGAATACAGTTTATTTCTTCTACTTCATATTACAGGTTAGTGCAACTGACCACCGTGTCACACAATACAAGAACTATTGTTATTATTATTATTATTGAATACAGTTTATTTCTTCTACTTCATATTACAGGTTAGTGCAACTGACCACCGCGTCACACAATACAAGAACTATTGTTATTATTATTATTATTGAATACAGTTTATTTCTTCTACTTCATATTACAGGTTAGTGCAACTGACCACCGGTCACACAATACAAGAACTATTGTTATTATTATTATTATTGAATACAGTTTATTTCTTCTACTTCATATTACAGGTTAGTGCAACTGACCACCGTGTCACACAATACAAGAACTATTGTTATTATTATTATTATTGAATACAGTTTATTTCTTCTACTTCATATTACAGGTTAGTGCAACTGACCACCGCGTCACACAATACAAGAACTATTGTTATTATTATTATTATTGAATACAGTTTATTTCTTCTACTTCATATTACAGGTTAGTGCAACTGACCACCGTGTCACACAATACGTCCCAATTCATACCTCAGTCATCCGATCTTTAACATTCAATGGAAGAAATGATGGCCTAATGCTGACTGGCTCCATCGATAAGACCCTGAAAATGACAAGTCTCGTCAGTAATACAGTGGTGCAAACGTAAATATTCTTTATATTTTAAAATAGTGTTTGTACTCTTACACTGATGTGTGTTAAGCATTCTACACTCAGTACTCCCCCCCCTGACTCCTGTAAAAAATGAAATCCTTGACCAAATTACAGGACTGCGATGTGCAATATCTTACACCTGAATCTTTTCAGAACTACCATTTCTACCGTAAAGAAAAAATCATTGCTAATATACAAATATTTCTGGTCAAGTAAAAGTTGTAAGTACAAGGATACCACCATGTTCAGAGCCCAAGATTTTGGGTGTTATTGTTGTACATGGATGGTATATTCGGTTTGCGGTAACACCATGTGTATATCTACTTTGCTGTGTTGATTTTGATTTTTGTTCTTTAGAGAACTTGTCTTGCTATTAGCAAAGTAGATATACACCTGGTGTTACCGCAAACGGAATATACATTGATACCTCCAGGCCTCTCGGAGAGGGCAAGTCCATCTTCATTTTGTAAAGGGCATTTCCATTGAAAATGTGTAAAGTCTATAGGAAACTTTTGAAGGGGCACCAAGGCCAAGACCAGGGCAATGGCTCTGTGTAATTTCAGGCCTGTACCTCACCATGTAATGCCTCAAAAACCATATACATGGATGGTATTGGATTTTGATAAAGTGAGGAAGGATCCTAATAAATCACGATAGGGTTAAGAAAGTGCAGATATTTACTTGACAGTTTGAACGGTTTGAATCCAATGGTTTGAATCCAATGGTTTGCAAACTGTTTGGAATATTGAGTAAAGCTTTAGTTCTAAGAACAACATGTGGGTGTGTTGTGGCTGAGTGGTCTAGTGAATCCCGTCCATGACCAAAGGCATTTAACCATAATTGCTTCTCTTAACCCAGGTGTATAAATGGGAACCTAAGAGGGCTGAGACAGTATTGTGTTGGATCATTGCATTGCTAGGTGTTGTGGAGGGTTTCTTAAAATGTGAACCTTGACATGTCATGCTCTAATGTTGAAACTGAATTTTTCAGATATAAAACAGAGGCACCAGTGTGGAGCTGTACATGGAATACATCCGATGTGAATTACGTATATGCCGGCCTTCAGAATGGATCCATCCTAGTTTATGATACAAGACAGACAGCAAGCGAGGTACACAAACTGTCTCTTGATAATTCACGTTGTCCCATTGTGGCGTTGAATTACGTACCTGAAGCTGAGGATGCATCACTTGGGTAAGTCTGATTATTGGAATAGCATTCATTCTTGGGTCAGTCACAACTGCAGCTTCACCAAAAAGTCTGCCACTTTAAAATCCTAAGTAATAAACCACAAGGGAAACTGACTGAACAAAGATATTAACAAAATAGGGAGATCGCAACATAAGGGCTAGATAGCTCAGTCGGCACGTTAATCCGGAGGTCGCATGTTGAAATCCCGCTCTAGTCAATTATTATTTGTTAACCCAAATCGATTTAAAATCATATTACAAAATGTTAACAATATGGGCCTATTTTCATAGGGCTACCAACCATCGACGGAATTTCACACTTATGGCATTCTGTGCTGCATGTGATTCTATGAATAGTAAGGCGGAGTAAGCCCAGAATTCCTTCGTCTGCACTGTCAAAAAATTGGGCCCAGCTATTATGTGTTGTGCATTATCACAGCGCAGTGACTCCAGTTTTTGTTTGTTTGTTTGTATGTTTTTCTGGTAATAAAACCAAGGAACCCTTAACAGTGCGTTGCACTGTGCCCCTTCTAGGCCCGAAGAGACCTGTGTGGAGAAGACCATGAAGAATTGTCAGTTTTAGATGTGGGAGAAAAATCCCACCTGGGGGAAACCCACGCTGTCAGGGCCCAATTTCATGGCTGTGCTTATCATAGAATTCTGTGCTTTCTGCCCATAGAACTATGTGCTTTATTTGGCGCTGTAAGCTCTGAATTTGAAATTTTACCCAGGTAGCGACCACAAACCCAATCCACATAAAGGTTCCGGTTCGGAATGGGATTCGAACCTGGGTCCACAAAGGTGAAAGGCAATGCTGAATCTGAATTCCTCAGACTACATCCAGTATTGCTATCTTACAGAGTTAGCAGCAAACCTTGGCTTGTGTACATAAGATACAATAAACAGCCATTCTGACAATTGATGATGAATTGTGTGGATATTGACGTCATGTGAATTCGGTCAATAGCCATTTATGAGTTAGATTTGAATGATGTTTGGTACAATACCTTGTTCAGTCACTAGTGAATTCTCAACTTAAATTCCCCATACTACATCCAGTCATTCCAGTTGCTGTGTCACATAATTTTATAGCCTACCATGCAAGATAAAGACTCCTCCAAAGAATTCCTGAGATTTTAAGCACACAATGAAGACACAATAGAAGGGGGAGGGGGTTCCATCAAGCCCCACATGGTTAGGGGCTAGCTTATTCATAGTTTATGTCGGAGACAACATTAACTCATACACTATTCTCAATGCAATGTTTTGCACAAGGATACCAGTCTTTGCTGATCTGGAGGTTGTAATGCCAAAGTTTGCCCTAAACCATGTGATAAACAGTTGTAGCAACTAAGCTTAGTAGCAGCACTGGATATAGACATCATTTAGTCACCAGACATCATTCAAATCAAACATTTGTACATGTTTGCGGTTGTGATTGGTCGAATGCATTGAGTAGCAGAGCTTAACTCTCCTACAAGTACCGGTAGGTGCATACTCTAAGATGCCCATATCTCCCATACAATGGTCAAGTACCCCCATGCTACACTTTCCTGTCTTTGTGGGTTTTTTTCTGGTCGATCAGTGTCACAGATTGCCACTGCAGAAATTGACCAAGGTTGAGAACCTTATCTCTTCCAACAGTGGCTCAAATTCCATTACAACTGAGCACAGCTGCTGGTGGCTTCTCCAGTTTGCTACTCTCATTGAAGCACCGTGGACATTGGCTCTACTCTTTGAATGAAACATTCTATCTTTCAACTAATGAAAATATTCTCACCATTATTCTCATAAACATTCATTATTGGTAAATTATCAGATGATTATATGCATGTGAGTGATGAGAAACTAACACATCTTCCTTGATTCCCTCTCTATGCAGCTGTAGTGGCTTATTAATGGCATCTCTTGGTGGTATGTCATTTTGGGAACAGACAACAGAACTGGAATTTAAACCTCATCTCCTGAAAGCGGATGGTATCTGCACTTCACTCAGTTTTAATACTAAGAGTCGTCATTGTTTAGCATCATTCCGACCCAACAAGAACCATACTATGACAAGACATGTGGTAAGTTTGTGTTTTAGCCCTACACCAATGTGTGTTAAGCTTTCCCGAGTTCTATGAACAAAACATTCCACATGCACATTACTCAAGTGGGATTTGAATCCATGAACTTTGCTATTCTAAGAATTATAATAATAAAAACCCTGACGTTAATAGTACAAGATATTTATATAGCGCATAATGCAGGAGCCTCTATGTGCACAAAATAAAACAATAAAATATTTGAAGCAATTTGTTACTAAAATGTAGATTCAAACAAGTGAGTCTTTAAAAGTCCCTTGAAAATCACAACAGGGTCAGCTTGGCGAATAGGAACCGGTAAAAAGTCGTTCCATAATGAAGGTGCAATGAAGTTGAAGGCTCCTTGATCGTAGAGTTTGGTGGAAACAGTAGTCTGCGTCAGTAAGGATCGGCCAGTAGAGACAAGAGGACACACAGAAACATATTTATGCAGAAGATCAGATATATTTTCTGGAGATAAAGAGCTTTTAAAGTGAGGAGATTTAACTATCCTAGAATGAATGTCTTGCCACTTGACCATCAAGCTTGCTCTTGTAGTTAGGGGCAGTTCAAATCCTATTTTTTAGCAGGGGTAAATTTGCATTTGAGCTTAATCTTTCACAGGTTTGTTATTTCATGTTGGCTGGGGTCACACAAAGTGCGGATACTGGTTTTTCACAGTAACCATTGTTGTCCCTGTGCTTCAAATTTAAACAAAAAAGATTGTAGGAGGTAGGAAACATGCACAAGGCAAGGGGTTCCAAAGATACTAGGTACATGGACAAAAACTATTGGAAGGGTTGGCCCCCTGCACTAGCTAGCATAACCAGGCAGATATGCCCAAATTACACCAATTTCCTGGCACCGCTTACTAAAGAATCGCTTACTAAAGAATTCTGCACTTACGGCACCCTGTTATGCACGTATTTCTATGAGCCGCAGTAGGGTGTAAGCACAGAATTCTACTGTAAGCAATGCGATGAAACTGGGCCCTGATTGCGTGGGGGAACCAGGTTGGATAGACTGGTGGAACATCAATGTAAGTTAAGGTTGAACAGACAGAGGCCGGCTACAGACCTATGATGAGGAAGAGGTTATGATGAGAGGGGCGGAGCTTAAGGATTAGTGGGTTGCTTCATTTTGTTTGCAATTCATTTTTGTAGATGTGTGAACTAAAGTATCTGAAGGGACAAGCTGCATCAAGCAGGGAGGTAGCCTGTCATCCAGTCCAGACCTTCTATGGTGGTCCAACAATGAAGGTATTATCTCGCTCAACATTGTACCAAAGCCCTTGCCAATCAGATCAACTCTTTGCATGCTCTGGAGATGAGGCTACTACATCAGTAAGTACACTCAACTTGAAGTATCAATGGGAGGCTTTTGGTGATGCTAGGTGGCAGCAGACATACCAGGTAATATTTGAATTTGCGCATGCTCAGACTACATTAACAATGGAAATGTACCTGGTAAGTCTGCTGCCACCTAGCATTCAAAAGTCTCTCATTTGATCTTGGTGCATTACACCATTGGTTTGTGTAGAGTAAAATCATGAATGAAGTTCTCAAGGCTGGTAAAATATCAAATTATTTTTCTTAGAACACAGCCGAAAACTGTAACTTTTTAATTCGTTTCAACTAATTTCATTAGTCGTCCTCAAAGCGATGCTTCACCTGTCAGTTGGTAGTTGAGTTTACTGTTCTGGGCATACTACTGGAGGTGATGGTCTGGCCGGTAGTGAGATTGTGAGATCATGAAAATCATGCAATTTTGGATAGAGAGGGTGCTAAGTCGAAGCTAGATAAAACATATGGATAAGAAAATGACGCTCAGTCAACTATGATCAGAGATGAGGAAGGACATGAACCATCACATATGGGACCCCCCTCATACCCCAAGCCCCACCTTAAGGGAGGACACAACCAGTTAGACCACCACCTAGTGGCCGGAACAGTAAACAGCACCACAAACTGACAACTGACATGAACCATCACATATGGGACCCCCCTCATACCCCAAGCCCCACCTTAAGGGAGGACACAACCAGTTAGACCACCACCTAGTGGCTGGAACAGTAAACAGCACCAAAAACTGACAACTGACATGAACCATCACATATGGGACCCCCCTCATACCCCAAGCCCACCTTAAGGGAGGACACAACCAGTTACACCACCACCTAGTGGCCGGAACAGTAAACAGCACCACAAACTGACAATGGGAGCTGACATGTTGGAACGTATTAAGCTATCTAGTCGTAACATAAACCCAAAAATTTCTAAAAATTTGGGGCTGTTCTCATAATTTTCTTATGAATATTTAATGGACTGGTTGTAAATATAAACACATTTCAATCCTTGTGTTTTATTACTTGATATCTGCCATAAAAATCCCATCCCCTTAAGGTGACCCTCCCGCTACCGCTTCCCAGATTGTATCGTAAACTTGGGTATAATCCCTGGTTATACGGCAGTTACAGGTTGAATGGTTTCTGACTGGCACCCCCCAACAAAGATATTGACAACATAGGGAGACTCCCATTATAAGGGTTAGATGGCTTAGTTGGGTAGAGCGCTGGCACAGCAATCGAATGTTGCAGGCCCCAGTCCTGCTCTTGTCAAAATTGTCTTTGTTCAACCCCAAAACAATTCAATCTGCTGATAATTTTAAAGATTGCAATAAATAAACCATTAATTTATGTTTCCTTCCCCTGTTTGACCCTCGTTTCCATAGGCCTTGATTTGGGACATAACAACAGGATTACAGGTACAGAAACTGACGCTAAACTCAGCTGTTCTAGATGTATGTCCCTTCCAGTACAACTTACATAGTCTACTTGCTGCTCTGACTGATAAACAAGTCAAACTGTACACATGGCAATCAAGTAAATGAGGTAATTATTAGGGTAGGATACCTTTGTAGTTTGTGTTGATGATGACTTGGAGCTAGAAATACAAGGACACACAAGGAAAGACCACAACCATTTGCATGTGGGGCAATGCTATAGACCAATCCTTACTCGCAAGTGCTATTGCTGGGATGCTGGTAGCGCAAAGTTTTGTACACACAGACATGGAAAAACCGTTGTCTTTTAAACTTTTTATGAAAATCAGGCGTTTTTCTCTATGGATTTACACAATTTTCCAGAATATTTGCAACTAAACAAAAACTGAACCCTGAAAACAGTGCAGACAATAGGTGAGTTTAAGTGTGATAGACATGAAAACTGAACTGTCTGGTATACAGTGTGTTTCATTAGCAAGGTTTTTCAACAGAATTCAGTATTCAGTTTCTGTTTAGTTTCAATTATTCAATGAGTATATCATTTTGTGAAGCTGTCCTGTCAAGGAAGTTGTGTAAATCGTTGAGAAAGACACTTTACTTAATTCATATTACGAAGTTAAAAAGATGATGGTTTTTCCATATCTTTTTGTACCAAACCTTGTGCTGTCAGCGTCCCAGCAATGGCGGCACGGCCAGCAGCACGTGCTAAAAAAGATCAGTCTATACAAAAGTAATTGAACCAGATGCTGATCATGGCTAACTTGAGGTCCTTTTAATGTGCATTTCTGAAACCATTCATTACTGGAGTGAAGAGTTCTTCTAAACTTGTGTGAATTTATCAACACTATGTTTGATGATAGTCAGGATATTAAAAAAGCCCTAAACATCTCTATGTATACAAATCAAGTCAAAGTGTAAACAATACAAAACTTGTCTTTTGTTTTCATAATGAAGAGCATCATGGAGCAAAACACATTTTGTGTTTTGAAAACAAATTTACAGCTGAAGTTGTTGATCTTAAAATCATTGTCTGCACTGTTGCAAGCAATTTCACAGAGCATTTCAGATTTATATCTGGGTTTTGTCGGCTATTTTTAAAAACACATCTCCCTCATGACTTTTGTTGAATTTAAACATTGTCAGTTACTTAAACAGCAGCATAGGACTGTAAATCTTTTATGAACCTCTTGTTGGGTTTCCTTGTATTTCTAAACTCCATGATGACAGCAAACCCTGTCAATGTAAATTGTCTTAAATTGTATTATTATTTTGACCATACCAGGGCCAATTTTCTTACAGCTGCTTGAGCAGAAAATATTGCTTAAAATTTTCTGCTAAGCAGGATTCAGCAGGATACCAGTCACAAAGTGTACATGTGACATGGTAGTTTGGCCGGTAACCTTATTCTGGTAAGCATAATTTTGTTGTGCTTAGCTACTTTTTGTGCTTGAGCAGCTCTATGAAATTATGTCCTGGCCTATAATCTTTACTTGATTTCAGGATAAATTCAAAGTTTACGGCACATTTTCTTGAAAGACATTAAAACAAATCACCAAGGGATGAAAGAGGCGGCCCACTTGATGCCCAAATCTATTTAAATCTTTCTGCAAATAAACCAAAGGATCCTCAAAAGTTACCAGCGCTGTATTTATAGGCCTTTAGACGTGTAAAAAAGGTTCAATTTTATCAAGCGCTAGCTCGTCAAATATCCAATTGTAGTCCACCAGGCCAGTCAAACTTGTGTTACTAGTAAAAACAAATGTGTGGAACCAGATTTGGATTTCACTTACAAAAGTTTCTACATCAGGAAATCACAAATTCAAAATTACTTCAGGCCTGATACTTCACTGAGGCAAAAGAGGACAATTTGCCCCAGGAAATGTTTTAAGAGAAATTTACAATTTTCTGATTGAGGTGCCCTCTACCAAGAAGAAAACGTCCGGTGCCCTTAAACAAAGCATATTCAGGCCTGTTAGGCACTTGGGTTTGGACATAAAAATGGACGATTGACTTTACAAAAAGATATTCGTGCAACATTGGTGTATCGGTGCTGATCATGAGACAGGAAAGGGTGGGTAGTCTGGCCCCAATGATCAACTCTGCACATACAAATAATACATGAACAAGGTGTCTGACCAACAACATTGTGCTCAAAATCTATAGATGGATTGCAATACGCGTCATTGACCACCATCTTTGATGAATTATGCATGCGTAAAGAGCTATCATTGGCGAGAGTCGTGCGTAGCGCGTACACGCGTGCACTTTTCCAGCGTTTTACATCAAAAGATGGCGGACAATGACACGTATTGCAATCTATCTATATACAAAACCAATCACCAAACATCAAACAAGTTATTATTTAATTTCATTGTATTTGTTTTTGGTTTTAGTTTATCTTTGTTTCTGTTGTTTGATTAATATATTATTGTTGTTGTTATATTTTTATGTTTATTTCCATTGTTATCATGATTCTGTTTCTTTTGTATTTATTTTCTGTGATTAAATAATTCAGTAACTCATTTACCACTTCTGAATGGCACCCTCAAAAAGAGATAATTGACAAAATAGGGAGAAAGCCAACTTCAGGGCTAGATAGCTCAGTTGGTAGAGCGTTCGCACGTTAATCTAGAGGTCGCATGTTCAATTCCGGCTCTAGCCAACTTTTCTTTGTTCAACCTAAAAATGATAAAATAATTAATTTGCAAGTTCATCAAGCTTGTTTATCATCTTCATTTATCTTATTTCTTTTATTAAACGTTAAATATATTTCTCAGTTCCAATTTGTTTCTATTTGTAAAGTTTTATTAAATATGCTTCTCTGTCACGGTTTCCTAAAAATACTGGTGAAACAACAAAATAAAACCAACATAATGATTGAAATGCTACATATCTGTGACTGGGAGGTAAAAGGCTTTCCGTAATTGTTTAAAATGCACAACCCATTTTGTTTTCCTACACCTTTCTGTAATGTACATGAATGTAACTCTATAAGATACGCATGGGTGGGACTTTAACTTTGAATGGGACACTTATTAAAAATAATGTCAAATTGGAAATTTTGTTATTATCAATTAAATGAGTTTCTTTGTAATTTTGTGTTTTGTTGTTACCCATTTTTAAAATTATGTTTGTTATAAGTTTCACACCTTCTACTCGTATACCATGGTCTCAAAAGAGATTTTTTTTTAAATGTTCCTTTGGGACGCTAGGTGGCAGCATTGATACCAGGTAAATTTCCATTTTGTAGGAAGTACCGAGCATTTGAATCTGAGAACAGTGAGTTAACCTGGTAAGTCTGCCGCCACTTATCGTCCACAAAATTATCATATGGCACTTTCAGCACAATATACCCCTTCTCATACTAATAAGTTACATACTTATGTTTGTTCCTATGTATTTACAACACCCCTAGTTGAACAAACATTTGAAGCCTAACTGATTTCTCTTGCACATGACACGATAAAAATGAGCACAACATATGCCAAAGTTAAAAGGTTAAAGTTCACCGCCTCTGTCCCGTTACACAATTCAGTTTCACAACAATTGACGCAAACCTCATGTTGAACATACGTTGCCGGATTCGTAATTGGGTAACAGTGGTCGATGCATTGGGATCCACATGTGCGGGATACGGACTGTAAGTAATCGGGACTGTCTCTGAACTTGGACCCAAGGGTGACTTCTATTTTCTGTGGGGAAAAAACACAAAGATTTCACAACTAGGAGGGAAGTAACAGAATCAGTATCGTCAGAGATCTTTTTTTTTTTTTAAACCTGACGAGCACACGACCATAGGAAAGTCAAAGAGCGTTGTACATGTACACAATTGTGTGTGCTTTGCCACTTCCTTGCATTTTTGTGAGGTATTAGATTTTGTCAGACTTTTATCTGAATTACTTTGTTTTGTCTGCTTAAAAAGGTTGCTGTCGTTTCCTCAGATTTAAAATCAATCTTGCTCCTTGATCCACTTCTTTAATGCTGAGGACACTGTTCCTAAAATCTCCTTAAAATCTATGACACTAGGAGTTACAAAAAAACGTAGAAATGCCATCATAAACTCTTAAAATGATTATCCTAGTTTCAGACCTTTTTGTCAGCAATGGCTATAGGCTAGCACCCCTTTTCATGCAATTACAAAATCGTGCGTCTGCAAAACTTGATTTCAGAAATAAGGAGTCTCAAGCTAACTCATGTCTGGCTGGTATACATTGACAAAGTTGAAGAAATTGCATTTTGAAGACACTGATAATTTGACTAAATTATTCAGATTGCCGCAATCGAAGTAAAGCTGGTATAAACGTGCACAAAGTCCATTACAGAGTAATAGGCCTATCTAAAAAATAATTATACGTAACCAGAGGAAACTTTTGAATGTTGGTTGAATGATGTGGTTATTGATAAAGTTGTGAATAATTATCTCTTAACAAAATTAAAAATAATTTATATATATATACATATATATGAATTTGCTATACTAGGGCTACCTTCTACATAATGAACAGGGTACTTCGTGGTTGAATTCTTGTTTCTGTTTTATTTGTTTTATATGGCAGTAGAAGTAAGCGATCAAAGTAGACAGACTTACAATGCAATATTTATCACACGTTGCATCCGTATAAGACACGTTACCAGTCACCGCAGTGCTATCCACTCCCACTGTCACCATACCACAATAATCAGTCCCCAATTCATCAACACTGTCACAGGATGTGACAACTCAGGCTGCTGCATACTCCTGCATATTCCATAGACAAAACAAAAGAAAAAATTAATATATCTATATATATATATACCATCCCATTGTTCTTTGCCTCTCTTTTTTGCTATAAATGGATATGTTTTTCGTTTGTGCTTGTTTTTGCCTCTGACGAAGGTCCGGTTTGGATCGAAAGCTAAGGCCATCTACCCTACAAATTTTATATATATATATATATATATATATATATATAAAATTTGTAGGGTAGATGGCCTTAGCTTTCGATCCAAACCGGACCTTCGTCAGGGGCAAAAACAAGCACAAACGAAAAACATATCCATTTATAGCAAAAAAGAGAGGCAAAGAACAATATATATATATATATATTTTTTTTTTTTGGGGGGGGGGAGGGAGTGGGCTGAAGGGATGGAACTACACAAGGGGTGGTTTTGAGGTGCAGTTTAATAGCATCTCGCGCCCCTCTAGTAGCATGCTTTCCCAAAACCTTACGTCACGTGAACTGCACGGTAAAGGGCAAAGTCCTCGGTGGTTTTTAAGGAGTGAACGAAGTTCCATCCTCTAGTTCTCAGAAATACCAATCTGTGATAAGTTAGCATGTCCGCAATTTACAGAAAAATAATAAAAACAGCAAGACCGTATGTTTTGTTGGCAGGAATTCTGTACAGGATGTTGCTTATTGCGGTAATCGAAATAAGCAACGGTCAGTTATAGAGCCATCAAATGCCATTTTCCTGATTTTGTCACTACTTTTTAGACGCCCGGATCAAGTTCTTCAGGTTCATATTATGAGCTTTCACTTGTTAGTATTAAATGGAATAAGTTGGTATGGGATGGATGACACCTTCATTTTCAGAAGTTTCAAGATGTTTTTTAAATCAAAATTCGGTTGGCAAGTTTTCTCAATCCAAGTTTTAGACCTTTACGTCGACCTCGTGGTTAACCCAACTCCCGTCCCAGTTCCCCCACCGCCCCAACCCAGATTCACCTGTCCCTCTCCAACTTTCCCCTGCTCCTGCCAACCTTCCCCTCAGTTCCCCCACCGCCCCAACCCAGATTCACCCGTCCCTCTCCAACTTTCCCCTGCTCCTGCCCACCTTCCCCTCAGTTCCCCCACCGCCCCAACCCAGATTCACCCGTCCCTCTCCAACTTTCCCCTGCTCCTGCCAACCTTCCCATCAGTTCCCCCGACCGCCCCAACCCAGATTCACCCGTCCCTCTCCAACTTTCCCCTGCTCCTGCCCACCTTCCCCTCAGTTCCCCCACCGCCCCAACCCAGATTCACCCGTCCCTCTCCAACTTTCCCCTGCTCCTGCCAACCTTCCCATGTTCCCCCGACGGCCCCAACCCAGATTCACCCGTCCCTCTCCAACTTTCCCCTGCTCCTGCCCACCTTCCCGTCAGTTCTCCCGACCGCACCAACCCAGATTCACCCGTCCCTCTCCAACTTTCCCCTGCTCCTGCCCACCTTCCCATCAGTTTCCCTTCCCCCTCCAGCCCCAAATCTCTTCACCACATTCCCTTGTCCCTACCCCCCCCCCTCATTTCCCAACTTTAAAAAAGTGGCTCAAGGGAAATGTGGATCTCTGATAGGTATTACGACAATAAGTATGGGCCACCAGTGACTTCTTGTCGCTGCTGAGCAAACATCAAGGTAATCAACTTGTCGTTTGTTTTGTTTTCAAACCTACCTTAATAAAATAACGTTGAAAGTATAAGGGCATGGGCGACGACGCAGTTATACTTGCAAAATTATTGAGGCACGGAAAGAATTGAATGTATTGGAAGTGTGTGGGCAGCAGCGCCGTAGCGACCATGTTGTAAGGTGTGCCCCCCCCCCACCCACCGAATATTTTGTCTCAGTCGAAATTGAAAACCTCCGTCGCCAAACCAAATGAAACGCGCAAGAGAAGATCAGGCTGTTTAAGAAGAAAAAACAATTCTTTCTAAAAAATCTTGACCTTTTGGTATGCAGACTGAATTGTTGTCTCTGTTTCGGGCTGTCTTAAGATTTGCCGAATGATGGTTGCATATTGACGTAAATTATGACAACAATTATGTAATGTGCGCAAGTCGTGAATAATGACGCCATGATCATGTATCGACATGGGCCCAAGTCGTACCACCGGCTTCAGTATTCACGGATTTAAAAGTCATAAACTTTGTCGTGAATATGGCGTCAATGTCCACCTGAAGGAGAAGAAATAACTGCTGATGTATATCGCATTGTTCAGCATTTCAAAGGTTGCCCTCAACGCTCAACAAGTGCGTTGTAGTGAGAATTTCCTTCTATAATACAGCGTGCTGACAATCGATTAAAGAGTGCATTCACTTTAGAGGGATTTATTCAAACATTCAAGTACATGTAGTTTGAACTTTTGTATGTAGAGCCTGCATGAGGGCCTAGCCATAGCTCACTGCACATGACGCTTAACACACAAAGTACCCACAGCAACCTATCTTACATCAGATGTAAGTAAACAAAAATGACTGTCAGCAATCAATATTAATGGGCAATCTTCTATGTATTTAACATAGGACTCATAATAAAGAGAGATTTTCATGTCCCACTGTAGAGCCTTGACCATGAATAAGGAAATAGACTTTGGTTATATATATTTTTTTTATTGCTGTTTGTATACTTATTTATTTACAATTTTTTATATTTCAATTTGTTGTTGTGCTCTTTTGGACCAGCTGGAGAGGAGAGCCTCTAGACAGGAACTGTGTTTCTTCGGGCTCAAGCTGTTTCTTTTTCCTTCCTCTGTATTTTAATTGCTCATTGCTCTAATGCTTTTTTACCTAATTAATGTGCATTGTTGTACTTTTTATCTACCCAAGAAATGAAACAAATATGAAATTTAAAACATAAAACAAGCTTACCGTAAAACAGACTAAGTAAGATCAGCTTCAACACAATATCATCCGCCATCTTGTTTGTGTTCTAGTTTTTGAGTGTATGCCTTTGGTGTACATGTATTATGTCATCTAGTTTAGTTACCGGTAGATTATGGTTACTTTTGTGCACGTTATCGATGGTCTCCCAGACGCATTCAATTTAATAGGCAGTTTGCAACTACCTCCAGATGAAGAAGTCGGCTCAAAGCAATAATCGATAAACGTGCTTCCCACACAGTTAGAATTAAAATGCCAGAGTTTTATCGATTCAACAACAACAGTCGAAATGACATTGTATAAGAGCAGAACAGAGTGTTTTGCGAGATCTCTCATTTAAATAGTTGACATGCCTTGTAAAGAAAATGCAAGCTATGGCACCAGCCTTTCACAGAATTTACAATGATCTCACCAGTTAGACTCTGATCAAAGTGTAATGCCCAAATATTTAACTGAGTTTGAAAGAGTAACAATATTCCCAGAACAAGAAACTTCAAATTTATCAACGTTGCTCAATTTTTTCTTGCATCCAAAAAGAATAGACTCAGTTTTGCCGAGATGCAGATACAGTTTGTTATTATAATCAGCCATTTTCATGCCCGCATGATTCTAACTCCCTACTCAAACTCTTGGCTATAATTTCAGGATCTTCACCGGAAATAAATAGGGCACTGTCATCAGTCTACAGTCGGCAAAATAGATCGGACACTCATTTTCATACCGTTCACATAGCAGGGGAAAGTAGAGGTCCTAATATAATACCTTTTGGAACATACATGTACGTCTGTATTCCTATTGACTGAAATTCAAACAAACTGACATTGACAATTTGCTGCCAATCTGAGAGGTACGATTGAAACCAATACATGTACATGTAAATAGAATCCGAATGAATGCCCATAACTTGCAATTGTTGACATAAAATCACATGGTGTACAGTATCAAAAGCCTTCTGTAAATCCAATAACACCCTACCTGCGTAATTACCTTTGGCCATCTAAGATTCAATGTACATGTTATTAGTTAGGTGAATCAAGCTAATTTCGGTTGAATAAGAACTTCTGAACCAAAATTGGAAATTATAACATTTAGGTTACTATCAGTGAGATAATTTAATAATTTTTATCATAGAGAGTGCATTCTAAAGTACCGAATACCTAATTTCTGTTTCGTGTTTCTAATTTGTTTTGCTGTCCTCTTATAACAAATTCCTGTTACAAACGAGATCATTTAGCCAACTATTGTTGCCCCGTCTTGGTGCCTTCAGAAGAGTTTCCCATAACTCTTAAGACTTTCCAATGGAAGTGTCCCTTGCAATATAAAAATGGCCGGCCCAGCCTCTCAAAGAAGAAATTCCAGGCCTGCTGTTGGCCATTTGGGTACCTTTTCAAGTACATGTACATGTTATAACATTACATGCACAATGTATATTAAAGGCACTGGACACGTTTGGTTGTCAAAGACCAGTACATACATTTATTCTCACTTGGTGCATCCCAACATATGCATAAAATAACAAACTTTGGGCCCAATTGGTTATCGAATTTACAAGAGAATAATGAAAGAAAAAACACCCTTGTTGCATTACTTTGTGTGCTTTCAGATGCATAATAAAAGGCTTCAGCTATTTATTATTTGAGTGAGAAATTACCTCTTTCTCAAAAACTACGTTACTTCAGAGGGAGCCGTTTCTCACAATGTTTTATATCACCAGCTCTCCATTGCTCGTTACCAAGTAAACTTGGGTACGGCAGTTAACGGTTGCATGGTTTCTGACTGGCACCCCGAACAAAGATATTGACAAAATAGGGAGACCACCAACATAGGGCTAGATAGCTCAGTTGGTAGAGTGCTGGTACTTTAATCCGGAGGTCGTTGGTTCAAATTCCGCTCTCGTCAATTTGTCTTTGTTCAACCCCAAACTATTTGAAATTTACCCAGTCAGTTTCCCTTGTGGTTCATTACTTGACATTTGTAATTAAAGGTCGTTGGTTCAACTTCAAATCCCGCCCTTGTCAATTTTTCTTTGTTCAACCCCAAACTACAGTCGGCTCCCGTTAATACGAGCTCGCATATTACGAGGTTCCGGTTAATACGAGGGTTTTTGCCGGTCCCGAACGGTCCCGTGCGTGTTTCAATGCATTTAAATATGGATTATACGAGCACGGTAGTAGCGAGAACACGGTTATAACGAGGTAATTTTGTCGGCCCTTTACGAGCAAAACATTGTTTTCAACCCTTTTGTAACGAGAATAATAAAAACCCAACAAAGGAAATACCTTCAACAGCCTGAAAATCGTTATTTATGGCTTGTAAGACAATCAATAGAGGTGCTAACTGGACGCTATCACTAGCAATACTAATCCGAAACTGGAGTCACGAGTCAGCGAGCAGGTTGTTAAATCCAAATTCCGGACAATGGTGGGATTAGGAGTCTTGCATGGTTCAAACAACGGAGCAGATTCCATACCATAGTCAGCATTCATCAATTCATGTGAAATCTTCAGAAAAGATACTGATCCAATGAGTTTTACAAGTGCATGATGTGCATTTTCAGCAGGAAAAAACCCACCGCAACTGAAAAGCTAAAATATTTGCGCGATCAATATTAAATGCAACAGCGAGATTTCCCTGGTATCCCGCGTTAGCATTGAACCATCTAACATCACACTGGTGGTTACCAATGAAAATCAACATTTTATTTGTTGCCTGCTGCGACCGAAGTTTTGCACCGAAACTTCACTAAACAAGAACAGCAAGTTAAAATCTCAGACATTTTTTCAATCATGTAAAATGATTTTATAAATTGACTTTCCAACTAAAATAACTCAATTAAAACACTTTTATTAGCCCAATTTTGTGTTTGTTTGTGCGGTACATGCACACACTATGCACACAGTTATCCATGTATTACAGCAGCCTTGTCTGTGTACACGTGCGGCCATTATGTCATGCACTTTGTGCATTGATTATTACCGCGATCGGATATTACGAGCTTCGGATATAACGAGGAAAACGGGCTAGTCCGGCAGACCTCGTATTAACGGGAGTCGACTGTATTTGAAATTTACCCAGTCAGTTTCCCTTGTGGTTCATTACTTGACAAGTGAGATTTTATGCTAACAATTGTTTTTAAAGTGCATGTCTATCCGTCTGTGAGACTGGATCTCGAGACCCCTTCCCCCCCCCCCCCCCAAAAAGGAAATAAATAGAATAAAAGTTAAACAAGGAACAAAGTTGTCGATGCACACAAGATAACGTCATTTCCAAGTACAAATACACATTTATTTCACACGGGCCGGTTACTTTGAGAAATACACATCACATGCTATCGAATAATGCTACAACGACCGTTGGTACTTAATGTACAAAAATAAAACTGATACGAATTTTTGTCAGAAGACCATTTCGTTGTTTTTATGTTATGTAATTAAAAAGTCTAGACGTCCTTTTATAAAACGATCAACTGACACTGAACATTTAGCATTTGAATTTTTTCTTTCTTTTCTTAGTAATGTCTTTTATCACCCATGCACTCTCCTGGTTTAAGACCCCTCTCCATTCACCAAGCACTATGGGCTTCGAAGTTTGAGTAAAAGAAAAATAGCTACAAGGCCCAAGTCAATTCAAGAAGTTAAAATAATCTTCTTGTACAATGTACATGTATATTGTAAATTTCAGTCAAAAAAACATTTGCTTCAGCAGAAAAAAATGCAACAAAATAAAAAGTTATGTTAAATAATGTTACTTCTAAAATAAGCTTTGTGAAATATTTATTCTAAGTTTACATTGCAGATAAACTTTTCTTAAAGTCAAAAGTTACTTCGAGACCGACAGAAGTTTCATTAGTTGATCTTATTTGACTTTTTAGTTTATTTCTACATCCAATGAAACAAATTTACATGTGCGCTACAAAAGCACCTAAGATGGTAGCGGCCATGGCAGCAAGGCTAAAGGTCACTGAGCTTGCGCCGTTGCAGTCGTCTTCTGAGCAGCAGTAGACGCACCCTTCGATGGTGAAGAGTGAAGCGCAGGTCTCAGAGCATGAAGATGAACACCCACGGGACACTATTGTCGTTACTCCATCAACCTTTGTTGTGCCTTTCTGTATAGAAAAACAAAACACACAAGTTAATAACCCGTTGTTTGGATTATGAGAGCCCTTGGTTTCACAACCAGAATTAATAAATGAAATGAAAAAAGTTTGCCACAAACAAGGCTCAAAAGCCACTCTTGGTTAAGGGCTACGAGAAATATTAACATAAAAATAACGCAGGGGAACTGAGGGTCGGAATTGATGTTCGTCTTGTACATGGTATCACCGCAAATATTACCAGATGTGGTGGACTTATTATTTTTTAATGAAGGGCGGGGCTTGGGGTACACTTACTGTGCACATATCTTCACCACTTGCGCACGTGACTGAGCTATTAGATGCAGTAGCATCAAACACTTCACCACAGCTGTCGTCAGAGACACCAGTGATCCAACCGCAGGTATTACAAGTCAGGGCACTCATTCCAGCTGGAAAACAGATAAACAAAAAATTTGTTATCTTTGTAATTAAACCACTGAACACAAGATGAAACTATAGGTTACGTCATTTTGTACTCAATATCAAAACATCCCCGGTGTTGAACGACAGCCGTAGCCGACAATCGCATGGTTACTTGTTTTCATTTTATTGTACACAGAATTTTCATTTGCAGATAATCTAGTTGTTTAAATCGTAAACAAAGATAAGCCACTGTGTAAAAGACATGTTGTTCTTTAAAGAAAAATTGCACTTTCGGGCCTTGTAATAAGTGTACGCCATTTCTTTTAATTCGGACTTGGTCATTGCGCGCGTTTATGTAACTGCATTGCTTTTTATACAAGGCCATTTTTAGGTTCCACGGCTTCTGTTCGTGTTTATACAAAGACACCCTTCCGTAAAAAACCAAGAGACATTTACAACTTGTATATTGAATTCTCCTTTTCAATCTCGATTTTTATCAAAACCCTTACAGGTCGTGACGGAGGAGTTCTTTTACATGAAAGAGTTACGCCGGGATAATCGCTGTGAAAAATCTTGAATCGTAAGTTATATCACTGTCCGTTTAAAATAGATGTAAAACTGCAAAATATATAGTTTCATCCATATTACTTAAACTCCATTTAGAGTTGATACTTACCGACGAGGCTAAGCAGAAGGACAACTGTTGCTAGGGTATTCATGTTGGTTGTTTGGCAAGGTGTTTATCTAACTAAAATATGAAATACCTGCAAGATAAAAGAAGAAAAGTGTTTATTTTTCCAGCCAAATCGAAAATCTATAAAATGCAAGCGCCCCTCGTACACAAGAAGTGACCGACATTCATTTGAATTATTATACGTTTCTTGAAACATGACGTAGATGGTAATTATACTAGTTACACTCAGCAACAAATGCCTTAAGAGTTTGTAAAAAACGTATTATTACCACATTTTGTAGATTCGCCAAACGGTAGAGTAAAGAAATCCGTAACAAAGCAGAAACGTAGAATTAATGCACTAAACATTGGAAACAATTTCTTCTTCAACTTTGCAGGGAAAGCCGTTATGTTGTTATGATTGTGTTTTATGGAGACTTATTAAATGGCTAATGTCTTCTTGAAACATGTTTGATGAATACATAAATAGCATGCATTATAACCGTTTTTGTTTATCAATGAAATTAATGATATACACCTAACATAGTTTATAAACCGCCTGTTTGTTACTAGAACAACGTTTAGCACTTACCTATTTGCGTCCGGATGGTGTTATGTTTGATTTGAAAATATGGGTACTGCTATAAAGACAGATCGCATGACCGCTTTATCGCCCAAATATCGCCACAAACAAGGCGTGAGTGTACCGTTGCAATGCGAAAAGAGCCCAATTGCGTTGTTAAAATGGCGCGTTATGGATGGTAAGCAACAAGTTGTTTAGTCAACGAGTTTTTTCTGAATGGTAAACAGCAATGAATGGACACAAAAGGTGCTAAGGTTACGGATCACGCAAATACTCTCTAAGGGAAACGGTTGCGTAATAGTTGATGGAAGGAGGCAAATTAGGCAAATGAAGCTGTTGTTAGTTTCGAGTCTTCGATGCCATTACGCTGTGTGGAGTTGGGAGAACTTTATACATGTATACTGCTACTACTAGCATTCTGTATTTCTGTTTGGACAGTGGACAATTAAATTTCGAGATAATTGGCGTTGTATGCTGACTAAACGTTCTTCGTTGTAACTTAAGGAGGCAACCGATTGTTTGTGTGAAAAAGGAGTGCTATGAGAGCTCAAATCGAACAGTGCCTTTATAATAATATAAGAAATTTGATATTGGTTCGTTGTCCTTTTGTTTAAACCTGCCCAAAGAACTTAGTAGAAACTGCCTGTGGCGTTAATAGTGGGGGTCGAGGGGAAAAGTCCCCACCATTACAAATAATTATGGCAACAACAAATAATGCTTGCACATTTTAATGCCATAACGTTTCGACCATAGCAGAGTCTTTTTCAAAGGCTAAAATGCGGAAAGAAATGAAAAGAAGCATAAATCGCACAGAAAAAGCAAGGGGGAAACAGATTAGCTTTTGTATTCTGCTTACGAACTAAAAGGACCTATGATATATAAATGCACATACTAATTAATGGCCTATCGTTCCGACTCTTAGCAGAGTCTTTTTAGGCTTCGAGAAAAACTGTGCTAGTGTTAAAGGCACTGGACACTATTGGCATAAAAACTTACTTGGTAACGAGCAATGGAGAGCTGTTGATAGTATAAAACATTCTGAGAAATGGCTCCCTCTGAAGTAACGTAGTTTTTGAGAAAGAAGTAGTTTCTCAGTAAAATATTTGAATTGATTTTGAGACCTCACGCGTGAGGTCTCGAAATCAAGCATCTGAAAGCACACAACTTCGTGTGACAAGGGTGTTTTTTCTTCCATTATTATCTCGCAACTTTGACGACCAATTGAGTTCAAATTTTCACAGGTTTGTTATTTTGTGCATATGTTGAGATACACCAAGTGAGAAGACTGGTCTTTGACAATTACCAAAGGTGTCCAGTGTATTTAAAGCGTCAGGCAATTTTTTTCGTTGGAAAGGAAATAAAGGGGGTGGGGTGGAGGGAAGGGGCAGTTTCATTCTACCTCATGTTTAACCACCACAAGAGGTTGAAAACACAAAAGACAAAATCAATGGCGGCCGAGGAGAAAAAGTATTTAATCAGTGAATGAGACAGACTAAAAAAAGAAAATAATAAAGGGGTGTGTATTTGGAGAAAGGAGACTGCAAAGACAAATAGTTAATAGTAATTTCCCTCTTGTATGTTCAGGCCATGGGTTGAATGGTCTGTACACGCCTTATCCACAGTTTCTCACTATACTCAAACGAGCAGTCTTTCCGTGGTAACCCAGTGCCTTAATGCCATCTAAAATCATGTCAAAGATAGAGTGATGTATTATGTGTAGTTCTTGGTTCACCTATATTTATATATGTATATATATATATATAAAAATTTGAACACCACAAACTTTGCAAGATGTTTGATAGATGAGATTCACGGTGCAGGTGACATAACCCCCTTGTCGAATTTGTGTCACCATCGACATTGGTGAAGGAATCCGATTTTATCATGTGCAGAGGCTTGTTTTCAGTAGGGGGTGGGGGCTTGCGAGGTTCTTATGACATAATTATTGTTATTTCATTTTATCCCAGCATGCAAAAGGAATATCACATTTTCCTTTGTGCCGGTAACTCCTTGAGTCGGGCTACGTCCCGTAAGCCTTGGATCTTAAGGATCCTTGCTAAGTATTGTTTGAAGTTTGGCATGGTGTGGAAAAATAGGAAGGAACTATAAATAAATAGTAAACTTGCGGGTACAACCATGTGTAAATCTCTTTTGTGAGAGTTGGCTCTGAAAAGAGCCGGTGTGGTGTCGACGTTTCGAACAGTGCTCGTCTTTAGTCAGGAGAAGACGAGCAGAATATACTGTTCGAAAAGTCGACATCACACCTACTCTTTTCAGAGCCAACACTCTCCCAAAAGAGATTTACACATGTTGTACCCGCAAGTTTACTATAATTATATTTACAGTTCCTTCCTAAGGATCCTTGCTGTACCCAAAAGCGCCGCCTTCTGTAACATATCTACTCTCACAGTTGTCCCTATTTCATCCAGATGTTTTCCCTGTGCTTTGAGAATGGTGCCAAGTTCTCCAACCACCACAGGGACTAACTTCATTTTCACCTGCCAAATCTTACGGCGTTCTCTAACCACGTCATGGTACTTCCGGGTCTTTTCCGTCTCCTTCGAACCTTATAACTGTATTTTAATAACTGTATTGTTTTTTATAAAGCGCCAAATTGCCAAAAGATCCTACCATTATATCACCCGGCACATCTTCGTCGTCTTATCTAAGACGACGACGAATATCACTGTTATTATTATTATCAATATTATTTATTATTATTTATTTTATTATTATTGTCATTATTATTATTATTATTATTTTTTTTTTTTTGGGGGGAGGGGGCTTTTTATTACGGAAGTTTTATAGGACATGGTAACAACAACAAAACAATTCCGCCCGGGCGGATGACTATTTCGCCCAGGCGGATGACTATTTCGCCCGGGCGGATTACTATTTCGCCCAGGCGGATGACTATTTCGCCCGGGCGAATTACTATTTCGCACCTACTATAATTCCAACCGGTACTATATACTCAAAATCACCAAAATAAAACACTTTTGACTCCTTCTTTATAGTTAAATACAATTGTTCAATAATTCAATTCAATATTCTACTCCATGCAGAGCACTTATGAATTCAATTCCAAATTCCTCTCCAAATCACTTATGAATCCAATTTGAAATTCTACTGCAACTCATCAATATTCAATTCCAAATTATAATCCAAATTTACCGTTTTTAAATTCACTCGCGATTTCACTTCTTTGTTAAATGATTCACCGGCTCTGCCAAATCCCGGTGTTCAACAACACATTCAGCTTTATGTCGTAATTAATATATCTCTGTTCTGTTGCATCAATTGATGCTCTTGGCCAACTATGTGGCCTTCCGTACTCTCAGCGGCGGCACCAGACTTGTTAATGGGGGGGGGGGGGGCAAACTTAAATTTAGGGGGCAAACAAAAACCCATAATGTACTGTATAAGCCTACAATTCACTCCATAAATAAGATTTTGCACTGTGTGAATGTGACGTGTTGTGCGAACTGCGTGTACAATGGCTGCCTGCAGTTTTGGGCAGACAATACATTTCTATTTATATAGCAAGTTTCCAAGGTTGTACAGATAAATAAACCCACATTTTATTAACATTGCCGGGGATGGAAAGTGTATTGGTCTTTTTTGATGGTGCCAGCTAATTATGATGGATTAAATTGAGTTTATTATTTACAGCGCAAACAACATTGTAACAAATTGGGTGCAATGGTTTGGGATTAAACTCAATTTTCGCCATCGGGGAAAAACTGGGGGGGGGGGGGGCAAAAGAAATAACTGAAGGGGGGGTTTGCCCCCCCCCCCCCGTAGCGCCGCCGCTGCGTACTCTCCTTGTTTTACTACAATGCACATAACTGTCTCGCCCCTCGACGTAGTGTCTGCTTCACACTACAGCAATATCGGCTGTCCCTTGGCCATCTAATTAGCGGTTATACTCTTTGCATGGGCGTCAATCCTTGGGGGACACAGCCTGGGGGACACAGCCTGGGGGAAACGTCGTCCCCCCCCCCCAACGAGGGACATTATATCAAATGTCGCCCCCCCCCCCATATGAGATACTCGACGTATCTCATATAGGGCACTATAATGTGATGGCTGAGGGCGATTAACCATGACTTCTGCTGTTTCTACATAAATGGCAAGCATTGTGTGTGCCCCCCCCCCATTATGTTAGCCGACTAATCCGTTTTTAAAGCAAAACAAATATATAGATAAAAGGCAAATAAAGCATAGTTTTATAAACCTGGGTAAAGTAATGATTAAACGCCTCTGAAGTGTCCTAGATTGCACCAGAGAGCACCCAAATATATATAAAAAAAACAAATCCTGGGCCCTAAAGCGGGCCCTGGACCCCACGCCGCACGTTGAAGTCAATGTAATATGTGAAGAATACTAATATAACGTTAATTGTCGATTTACTTTCTTAAAGAGAGATAAGGAATAATTGTCTTCTTGAATGGAATAAGCCATTTTGAGATATTATGGTAGACACATTACTAGCTATTATAGTTTGGGTTGGATTGTACACACCTAGACTAAACAGCGCACTTCTAAAGGCTTATGGAATATTTTATTTGGTTTGCGATTTAACCACATGGTAATGTTCTACTCCATGGTAATACGAAACTCCAAGGTAATACAAACAATAGCTAAAGGACACCTCTCAACATTCCAAGGGGCTCCATAAAGGGAACAACTTCTATGCCATTAACCACATGCGCTGTGTTCACGGGCGTTTTGTTGGCCATGTGTTTTGGAAAAGTAGTCAACTCCATCCCGCTCAGTAAAAAGTACTTGCAGCCGAGCGGTCTCATGCATGGAATCTAGCTGAATTATCAAAGTGTGAGTTCAATTCCCAGCCATAACACTTGTGTACCCGAGCAAGGAACATAACTATACTTGTTTCTCTTAACCAAAATGTATGAATGTTAACATACGAGGGTTGAGACAGCTTGTTTTGTAACTATTAGGAGAGGTTTGTGGTACGGTGACACCATGTTAAATCTCTTTTGAGCAGTGTTGGTTCTGAAAAGAACCGGTGGTTAACGACTCAACGTTTCGATCAGTATGCTCTGTTCGTCCTCAGGAGAATGCTTGTTTTGTGCAGCCCTTTTGGAAAATAGCCCGGCCGGTTGTCTTGAAAAATGTGTCTGGCGGCCATTACAAAAGAAAAAGAAGAGCAAAAAGGCCCGCCTCCTTCCTTTTTTCAAAAAGACAGGACGCTAAACATGTTTTTATTTTCTATTTTGCCTTATGATAGTCACCTATTATTGTCTTTGTTTGCAAAAAGAAACAGTTTACTGATGGTGCTATCTGTCAGTTTGCAACAGCTCTGTAAGCAACACGTAATAGCGCCCTCCGTTGACGACTACTGTTTAGTAATCTCAATCTTAGAACGTCTACGAATTTTCCTTCTCCACTCCTGCCTGTCCAGCGGCGTAGCCAGGACTTTTTCAGTGGGGGAACAGGGGGAGGCAACAAAATCTTCGTTGGAACAAAAACAAATTAACAAACCCGCAGCGTGCCACGTGCCTGCATAAAGACAGCCGCAAGCGTGCAGGCTGCAGATGTTACTGCTAGCATGCCTTGCATCAAGGCATCTGTGTCTCTGGTAGTACTTGTGCGCGCGAATCGAACGAAGGTTAAAACGTCTGGGCCAGGGGGGGGGCGGAAGGGGTGTTGCGCAATCATTTGCGATCGCAGATTGGGTACACTCCATTTTAAAAAGAGGTGATGACCATTAAAAAACAAAAAGAAATCCATGTATACCGTGAAAATTATCTCTTAAAGGTTATGTACACTTTTGGTAACAGCTCAAAATCAGTGTCCACATTTTGTGTGATTCAACATATGCATGAACAAACAAACCTGTGAAAGTTTGAGCTCAATTGGACATCGAGGTCACGAGAAAATAGTGAAAAGAGATCTTATGTGTTTTCTGTTTTTTCAAATTATCGCGCGCGATAATTACTATTGTTTTACTCGTTTCTCAGAAACGATAGCATTTTAGGCAGAAATATTTTAAGGAACCCTTTCTACCATTACTTACTTTAAATCATGTAAGTTATGTGTGAATCTGTGAACATTGTGTTTTTCGATCTTACCAATAGTGTACAGGGCCTTTAAACAGCACTGAAAACATAGCAGTGTATATCGTAAGAGTATTTTCAATTGTTGAGGTGCTTAGTTTTAAATAAAATGCGTAAAAATATTACAAAAAAATTTCCGTTGGTTTATTGCAGCGGCTAACGTGTATGAATGGGTCCAGGTTGGAATTTCGTTACAAAATGACTCCCCTAAAATGGCTACAAATATCGACAAAATGTGAAAAAAATTATCGTTCATCCTCTGATTTTTTTCCATTATATATGGGAATAGATCTTTCATTCCTGAAAGTTTAAAGAAAATTATACAGTACATCCTCTAGATATTTGACAATTTAAATTTTTTTTTTTCGAGAGAATGGTTTCTGCCGATGCAATAGTTTGCGTTCAAACGATCTCTGTTGACGGACGGGAACATTTTCCGCAGGTAATTTTAATTCTGAGGCAACATACACATCTTAAACAGATATGTTATACATGTCGTTTACGATAAAATATATGTTTTTTATTCAACTGATAAAATACTGAAGCAGTTGGCAACGAAAAAAAAATTTCCAAAATGTTTTCTGGTGTAAAGATTTTGTGAATTTACAACGTTTGATAAAACAACACCCTCTAAAACAAATGGACTCGTCCAAGCAGTCTCAACGGCACGCAGTGGACAGCAACTGTAATTCAAATAGTGAATACTGTGCATACACACGTTCGTTTGTACTATCAATGGGGAGCTTCTATCAGTCCACGTCGCGAGGGTCGAATGAGATTATTTTCAACGTAGGTGGCGCGCTGGTGGCGCTACCCCTTCCGCCCCCCGGTCTAGGCCTATAACAGCAATTGCGCTCTGTGTAAAAAAGGCACTGGAAATCAACTACAATAGACAAAAGGTCAAGGTCTTAATGGCAGTGTTGATCACTAAATACACAATACTGCCACGGTAGTGTACATGCATGCATTGCACAAGATATACGCCTTCATGACCCCAACGCGGGTTGTAAAATTGAACCAGTACACCAGACAAGTCGGACCGTGTAGCAACTGCAGATTCACGTTACATTAGTTACTTGTTCATACCATAATACATATAGGCATTATACTGTACAAGCTAATTCAAGATGGCAGAGTTAACTACAACCGAGGCACTTCAATTCATGGAGACCGTACTTCACATAAAGTCCCCAGTCGAGAGACTCCAGGAAGACAGAGTTGCTTTCCTTGGTGAGTTGATACGCGCTTTCCTACACACAATGCCATTCCAGAGTCTGACTCTTGTTGCAACACCAGAGAAACAGAAACACGTTCCGACCTTTGAGGAGATCAAAGCTAACATGTTCGCCCGTCGTGGGGGACTCTGTTTCGAGATGAACTACTTCATGAAGGTTCTACTTGTAGTACTTGGTTATGAAGCACACAGCATAGTTGGTGACATCATGAACCCTGCAGACCACGTTGGTACCATCGTGAAAAACCTCACCTCAAAAACAAAAATTCATCTTGTAGAGGTCGGTATGGGACATCCAATCTTGTTCCCTATACCGCTTGATTTCGAGCAAGAATCACCCGTTTATAAATCTAGTTTTCTGACATATAAATTTGTCAGGTCAGATAAAGGGACTATTTTGTTGATGTCCAATCCGCATGAGTTCACTAAATGTACAGCAGACCAGCTCGTAGGTGAATGGCTACCGTTCCAGGAGTTTACAACCGAGCCGGTAGGACTTGAACGCCTGTCTAAAAATATGGCCACGATCTACACTGGCACGAAGCCATCACCAGGATCGTTCTCGTTTTCGACCAGCCCAAGAGCCATGGACTTTAGACATGACAGATTGGTGGCAATTAAGGACACCTCGCTGTTACTTGAAGATACAAATGGTAAGGTTGAAAAGACCAAGCTGTCGAACCGAGAGGAGTGGCTCAAAGCTTATGTTCAATATTTCCCGCACATCTCGCGAGATCTCCTGGAGAAAGTGCTCAAGAACATCGAACTGTTCGGTAGTAAATAGTTGACATGATGACATGAGTCAACTGGACCAGACTGTCAATTAAACAGTCTCTAATTTGCTGATCACGTGCTTGTTTTACCAAAAATATGAATGCAGTGTTATAATGTTAAAACATTTTCGTTGTTCGCCTGTTTTAAAACTTTGCTTACAACCAGATTGTATTTTATGCTAATTTTACCGCATTTCTGGGGACAATACATAATAGCAAGAGTTTTTTGTTGTTTTAATTCATCATTCTTTATGCCTCAACAACAATTATATATCTAAAAAGCATTTTGATTCAACAATGTAGCGGTTTTAATGTCCGAAAGTCTATTTGAATCGTGTAATTTTGTGTTTTTCTTCGACTCGAACATCACTCGACGTGGCTGGATCACTGCATTTAGTTCATATGGGTGTTTTTTGCAGAATATCTGGTGGGCATGCAAAAAATGCTAATACTTCGTTAAAAAAATTGCAAAAAAAATAAGACTACATAACTTTATCACTCACCACATCAGTAAAAGGGTCTCATGTCTTTTTTTTTCGTTAAATGATGTACAGAAATATCTTGACTAATCAAGTTTGTGTGCAACATGAATTTTCTTGTCATCATATAAACTATGCTCAATATTTGTTTATAATGTTTGTAATCTACTCTACATTTTATGCGACTTAATTGATTTCAATGAAATTGATTCATTACTCCCAATTACTGCAAGGTTTTTGTTTTAAACAACTCTTGCTTCCTGCCACTTCGTACGAAGTGTACTTTTGTCCCCTATAATGTAAATGAATGATCCCATTTCTGGCTGTGCACTCAAGCCTTACTACAGTCAGCTCACACAGTGTGAGGGATTATCTGCACGAAACGGGGCCGAAGTTCTTCATATGTATATGAAGCCTTAAAGTAATAACTTCAACTGTTAGTTGCATTCATCAAATACCGAGAATGAGGTACATCGTTTCCATTTCGAGGTACTCGGCATTATAGCACCTCCTGTATAGTTTTTGTCTAATTATTATTGCATACATGAGCATGTCACGTGCGTTATTTTGATTTCAAGTAGTGTAAGTTAGCAAAAACAAAACAAATATTTGACCGCATCGATGTCGCCCTAACAACATCCAAGCGAAGTGTCTAGCTATTTCTGTTGGTGCATTACAATGTATGTATACAAAACCTTAACTTATTTTAATTTTTTTTTTGACTCAAAAACTCTCAGGTCTGAATCGACCCCGATTCCGGGTCTGATTCGATTCAGGGAATGAGACTCGTATGTTGTGTCAGTTTGACACTGTTTCAGGTCATTTCAAAGAAGATTCCTTGCCATACTGACCCAGAAATGAATCAAGCCCATTGTGATTCGTAATCCGGGTCTATTTGAACCGGAAGTGTTTAGAGTGTAGCTCTGTGAACCAGAAACGTTGCAACCTCGTCCCCAGGGTGTGTCGAGCAGTACGAGATTGACCGCTCTCTCACCCTGGTATTGGATCATTTGCATATCCAAAATTTTTGGATACGTATGCAAATTAGAATAGTCTGGCTGCTTTTCGAAATTTACATCTTTGTCATAGTCTCGTGGTCCTGTACAATATTTAATAACTGCACGGTGTAATTCTTCTAGACACTATGGATATGGAACATATGCTAATATTGTAATGTCGCTGTCCAATCAGGGTCCAAGTAAGGAGTTTCCCTCCCGGGTTTACTATTGTAAACATGGTTGGAAATAAAGTAAACCATGGGGACGAGGTTGGAAACGTTGGGATTTGACCCTACTCTTTAACTATGTGTTGTAATCAAGGTTCTTTTATGCATGCACTACCAATCCCTCCACTCGGCCACGACACGCCACGGTTCATGGTTTCTAAAAAGGACAGTGTGCGTGAAACGTCTGCTGATTTCTTTTTGATATTTACACAAAATCTAGACGACTTCACTAAACACTCCTGATCAAAATCGATTCGGATTCCGTGTCACGGGGGCCTGACCCAGGCTTACCCGGAAAAAGGGAATTTTAGCTAGGGGTCTGCGTCAGTTTGGCCCATTTATTGGTCATAATAATTATGCTTAATATAGAAACAAAATGAAAAATAGATAGAAAAAACAAAACATTTATTTAACTAAATGTAATGGGGCAGCTTTGAGATGAATACAAAAGAAAATGCTGTAATTAAAGATATATAGATGAAAAAAAACGATTAAATAAAAACTTTGTAATATTTATTGCTGCAGTGTTAATGTTGACATTATTTCAATATGTTGTGTTAAGTATACTGTAAATTATCGATCCTAGAAGCGCAGATTGTGCGTATGGAAACTAGAGAAAAGAAATAAATTCACTCTTTTAAGAACAATTATGTGATATTAACAAATGTACACAAAAAAACAACCAATGTCAACAAATAGAAATGTTAGTTCAGATATAAGGCCTTTTCCCGTCCAAATCGAATGTCAACAGTATATTACCATGTTTGTTTATTTTATTGGTAAAATCTGTTTATTTGTCTTTGTAAATGGTGTTCCAAGGACCCCAAGGAGAACAGTTGATATCAACTGACCCCCGTGATCCGGTACATCACAAAAACTTAAATAAAATATAGGGAGATCAAGTGCGCCCTCAGTGTTCAAGGTCCTGAAGTAATTTTATAGTTTGCATACAATATTTATACTATTATTTACATAAGTTTGTATGTGTGAACGACCCTTTTTGACTTTTTCTGTTCGGAGTGACGGAGAGCATACTTTGGTAAATCACTGGTAATCTTCACTATGTGGTGGGAGGTAAAAGTACAGTCAGAATTGACCCAGATGTCGGTTCTAGGGAGACTGACCCAAAGTGACCCGGAATTTGTATCAAGATGACCCAGAAATGGTTCAAACTGACTCAACATCCGGAAAATTCATATTTTTACACGTTTTTGGGTAAGCCTGATGAGTCGAAACTTTTTTTTCGCAAAAAAAAATTTCAAAGAAAAGTTAGGAACAACTATTATGTTGATATATGACTTAAACCTATATACATCATTAACATTGAGCTTTAAGATTTGTTATTTACTCGCTCCTCGTGTGATTTACCATTAAACTGGCAGCATTTTCTTCTTGTTTTTGCCTCCAGACTTCCCATGTAACATGTTCTCTTGTTCGTGTATCCACTTTGACCTATTATTTATCTGTTTTTTATTTATTTTGTTTGAGTATAATTCCATGCTATTGAGCTTTCTACTCTTCCAACTTCAGTGTTAATATCATAAAGTAATAATAATAATGCAGACAGTTAGGTTCATAGCATGCACGTTTTTCAGTAATCATTCTAGTTGCTTTTACTTATATACTAATATGTTTGTGTAAAATCACATGAAATGCTACACTAGTTAATGCAAATCTTGCGGGAACCATTAATTGGTTCCTATGAATATTCGTGTTTGGGGACAAAGTTGCAAACTTTAAAGGTAAGGTCATCGTTTGGTTTTTGTCAACGTAATGCTGAATTATATACAAAATGTTTAATAAAGATACAATAAAAGCCAATCGGTGAAAGTTTCAGTTGAATGCAGCGTCTACTCGTTCAGAAAACAACAAAAGTTTCACAGTATGTTCATCAGGAACGTCAAATCCATCCACGTTTAGCGAGATGAAAATCGCTATGCTCGTTCCCCGCGGGTACCAGCCGCATCTATGGCCGTATTGAGGGCAGCGTTCAAACGGACACCACGGAATTTTTCAAAAAGTTGCCTACAGCGATCTTTGGAGATTGGTTTGATTTAATACTCTCATTGAATTTATTCACGAAATAACTTCGTATGACTCTTACTATCGTTAACATCTTTATAACACAGTTTTCGGATAAAAACCTAGGCCTACACGATTTCCTTTCGGGATTATTACCACAGTATGACCTTTAAACCTTTAACGGGCCAACGCGCCAGAAAAAAAGACTTCCAATTAAATAATCGCTTCAACAGAACATAATAGATTCTGCATTGACTGCAGTCGATCACTGGAACTTTTCTTTTTACTAGGGATCTGGGGATTGCAGAACGCTACAGGGATCACCTTGAAACATCGAGTTTTACCATTTCATCCACAAATATTATGCAGTCAATGATATAAAATACTTTTTGCATTTTAAAATCGGTAAATATTGGTGGATGTTTTGGTTACATCGTGAACGAAAGAAATGCACTGTAAGTTGTCAACATTATCATAGTAATTGTTGTTTGTAGCATTAACGTCATGTGACTGTGGGTGTAAGTGTAACAGCTCAGCTGAATTCAAGGTTTTGTATTGTACTGCTGCAATAACTTGACTTATTGGTTCCGTGTGTCCATACATGTAATAGTTAGCTTGTTGCTATCGTGTGCTAGTCTTTTTCACCTGCGGTTTTTTGTTCTCTTTACGCAATTTTTGAAATCAAAATTATCATGTGACTTGCTCATTGCCAATCACCAGACAGAAACTATACAAGTGGTGTTAATGAGGCAACATATCAAACGAATGATCCCAAATCTCGGTTTTTGCATTAATATGTAACTAACCGTTGAAGTTATGGCTTCATTAAATTATCACGAAGTCCATGTTCCCTAAAAAAATCTAAACGTAAATATATTCGCAAAAATTATTGTCAAAATTTAGATGCTACAAAGGAAAACCGTGGATACATAACTCCACACTATTGGTTGCAGGGATGAGACCCTCTTGCTAAGTGACGTCGCTTATAAGTTTTAAATCTGGCACAAATCTAAATTTGTTGTAACACTGCAGTCAAATTTTTATGACACCAAGGCACGTGATCGTTATGCAAATTAGGGAAGTATGTTCAATGTCTATTCCGGTTATGTCATCATGTCAGTTCTGACTGCCAAAAAGTTCGATGTTTTCGAGGACTTTCTCCAAGAGATCTCGTGAGATGTGCGGAAAATATCGAGCATAAGCTTTGAGCCACTCCTCCCGACTTAAAAGCTTGGTCTTTTCAACTGTAGCATTTGCATCTTCAATTAAAAGTGATGTGTCATTGATTGCCACCAATCTGCCATGTCTAAAGTCCATGGCTCTTGGGCTGCTAGAGAACGGGAAGCACTCTCGTGGTTGAGTCTTCGGCCCAGTGTACACTATGTTAACATTTTTAGAGAGACGTTCAAATCCTACGGGCTTGGTTGTAAACTCCTGGAACGGTATCCATCCACCTACGAACTGGTCTGCTGTACATTTAGTGAACTCATCTGGGCTCAACATCAACAAAATAGTCCCTTTATCTGACCTGACAAATTTATATGTCAGAAAGCTAGAATTATAAATGGCTGATTCTTGCTCAAAATCAAGAGGTATAGGGAACAATATTGGAATTCCTAATCCGACATCTACAAGATGAGTTGTTGTATCCATGGTGAGGTTTTTCACGATGGTACAAACGTGGTTTCCAGGATAGTTGATGTCACCAGCGATGCTGTGTGCTTCATAACCAAGTACTACAAGTAGAACCTTCATGAAGTAGTTCATCTCGAAACAGAGTCCCCCACGACGGGCGAACATGTTAGCTTTGATCTCCTCAAAGGTCGGAACGTGTTTCTGTTTCTCTGGTGTTGCAACAAGAGTCAGACTCTGGAATGGCATTGTGTGTAGGAAAGCGCGTATCAACTCACCAAGGAAAGCAACTCTGTCTTCCTGGAGTCTCTCGACTGGGGACTCTATGTGAAGTACGGTCTCCATGAATTGAAGTGCCTCGGTTGTAGTTAGCTCTGCCATCTTGATGTAACTTGTATAATGCCTCATATATGGAATGAACCAGCACCACTTGTACTACTCAGCAGCTTTTAACCGCGCTACACGTCAATATCACAGTGTCAAAAAATGTCACAAATACACTTGTTAACGCTGGCTTGCTTTCGTAGTGCCCCTGGTACATACACATTGTGTGCAGCGAAAACTATTGAAAAAAAACCACACCAGCATAATTTTGTTCAACCTTTTGACCTGTTTGCTTTGGTGGAAGTTTGTGTAAGGTGCCTGAACTTCAGTCCCAGTGACTTTGCTGTACACGGAGAGCTTTCGGATTGCTTTTGGTAAATTATGTACATGTTTACTGTCTTGTCATTTTTACTTTACGCGTTTTCCTGTATTATTTTTATGTTTTTATTCACGTGAGCATGAAATAAATATTAAATTAAATTCAGATTTTTATTTATTTCTATACTCTATGAGAACAACATTAATGTAAATAAGGAGTAATACAAGTTAAGTAATGTTGAATTTTCGGTTTATTCGTATCTAAACTACAAATCACAATGGCGTCGGTCTACATGCACACGACCTTTGACCTGATGGTAATTAGACTAGCGCTGTTAGTCTCTTGTAAACACAACAAGTAATTAAACTGAGAACAATTAAATTGAAAAATTACAGCATGTCGAGGTTGTTTTGACTACAATTTATAAAACGGCCAGACAAAAAAAAACACAACAAAGGACAAACAAACAAGGAAATGGCTCTTCGTCATGGGTACACTATAATGATGCAGATAGCACACAGTAAAGATCAGCTATAATATAGTATCCATACCTATTAATTACTACAATTCATTTCAGGTTTTGGAATGCAAATTCCCTTGTTTCTTATTAGTATCTTCAAAGGTTTGAAATGAAGGACAAAAACAGAAACAACAGCGTGAAATCAGGAAGAGAAGAAAAACTGACAACCAAGTCAATATTCTTACACTTGAGTTACAGATTAGTGGAGCTTTAACAATTTTATCTATAAATAATTTTCAAATACGTTTTTCACAAACAATAATCACAAACAGCGCCCTCTGCAGGTTAATAAAAGGCAGCATCCATTTAAGCTTCTTTTAGTTCATCTACTTGTGATTTTGGATAGTATTTGTATCATCTGTGACGCTTTTATTTTGTTTGAGTTTTCCCATTTGTTCTTGTTTTGTAAATTTGTTAAATGTTTTTTTTTATAACTTGTTTTGTTCATGTATGATTATTTTGTTCTGTCAATACTTGATATAGCCTTGATATCAAGGCTGTGTAGACAAGTACTCTAGCTAAAAACCATAGAGCAAGGATACTTAAACCTCAGCCCAGTCCCCCGACTGACTCTAAAAAAAAATACCACACCGCACTCTCACCATGCACACACACACAGCGCCTCTATGATGTAATGTACGCAGCCCCCCACACACACCGCTATTCCACACACCGCTATCGCCCACAATCCTAGCCTGTGAGCCTGATGGCTCACGCGCTAGGATAGTGGACGATAGCGGTGTGTGGACAATAGCGGTGTGTGTGTGTGGGGGGGGGGGGGGGACTGTGGAAACGAGCGTTTGTGCGCTTCCTTGGGTGAGAGCGTGGTGTACTGTTCAAAGACAGTCGGGGGGACCGGAACAGGAGTTGCATTGCATTCGGGCATCGCATTCGTGCGGCTGTAGTTATGCACATTTTTAGCTTTATAGTAAGCAAACTATTACACAGCCTTGCAATCAAGGCTATACTTGATAGAGAAAACAAATTATTGGAGCAACACCTCGTTCAAATTAAAAGCAGAATACTAACTATAAACAAACATTGTGGGAGGGTGATAACCATTGTAATGACTCGACAACGCAGTGGTGTTACCAAACATTGTTTTTGGGGGCAATCGGGGCAAAGAAATACATTTTTGTTAGTGGTGGTGGCTATTTAATGTATCGAACCATTCATTTGTACATCGTTTTGATCGAATGGGGGGGGGGGGGTATACCAAAGGTTGGGGGTCCTCTTCCCCTCCCCAGTTACCAAACAGCAAATGCGGCTATAAATTGAACTGGCCCTTATAGAGTGAACTTGTCATTTTAATAGTGACTTCAACCTAAATGTAAAACAAAAAGTCGTGGAGAATCATAAATATTGCCTTACAAGGGTAAGAAGATTTTGCGCAAAATGACAACCGTTAATCTACCGAATACTATGGCCCTTTTCGAAATTCACGGCTTCGGCTCAAAAATCGGCTCAGGCTAGCTAGGCTCCCTCAATTATTTTAACTCATGCATGCTTTGCGGTCAGGACTTCAGACAAGAAAACTAGGCCTGAAGCCCAACCCGGAGCCGAAGCCGTGGATTCGAAAAGGGCCATAGTCAGTATTATGTTGCGCAAATTAATACAGCATAGGCTGTAACGCTCCACAGACAATGTACGGAGCTCCATGATTGCCATATCACAATATCAGAAAACGAAATAATTTATCCCACTATGTCGACCTGAAAATAAGATGTCGACTCACCTCTCCACGACGACATAATTAAGTTTTACGTCATTCTTTATACGATGGATAATCACGTACGTCTACATTCACTTCATTTCAACTTTTGGGCATTGAACATAAACTACTTACCGTATACTCTAATTACATTTATCAAGTTACATAATATGTATAGTTAAATACATACATTTACAGTCAATATCTTGCTATCATTTAGGTTTGGTTGAAGGATAAACACAAACAAACTGACAGACTGTACGCAAACAGCGTGCCTGGTACTACATTGGCAAATGACTTGGTGCCCCTTGAATGTTTAAGTGTTATATATTTCCCTCATAGAAATGCCCTTTTAAAAATTGAAACTGCTTTGGCCTATTAAGAACAAAGTAATCTCTACTTGGAAAGTGTTAGTTCTAAAAAAGGGATTTGGAGAGTGAGATAAGTTTCGACGTTTCGAGCAGCTAACTCTGTTCGTCTGCATGAAAATGAACTTTATTTGGGGCACATTGCAATTTATCAATCAGTAGGCCTAGGCACGTATTTCCATTTCACTAACAGAATGATTTAAATTTCCAAAGTGATTGCTGCGTGGAATCGAATCCCACGTACAGCTTGCCAACATAGGGTTCACTGCCACCAGTCGACTCCAAAGATGGGGCGCCCCCTACCGTTGTGCTATTAACAGAGATGGCCCCGTTATTTCCGCTGATCCACATGTCTTGGTAATTATCCCCAACTAAGATGGCGTCAGATGACGTCAGTTGGCTGGTATGCGATGCATTGCCACTTGGTCATGGTACGTTAATGTTGTCTCGGAGGAGTTTCCAGAGAACCCTGAAAACAAAATCAGATCACTGCAGTTAATCAAAATGTCCAGCTAGCTACGGAACGCCAGGAATGCCATACAACTTTAACCAGAAGACGAGATAAAAGCCGACTTACTGAAACTATAGGAAGTCGACTTTTCATCTTAGTTTCAACATTTAACAACACATAGTCAATTCCCAGGAAACATTTAAACCCCTGGAAATTCCCATATAAGTTAAACCCCCACGTTCGTTTTACTTGTGATGCAATTTTGCTTGGGAAATTGACTGCGCAAAGTGAAAACTTCAGGAAGACCTCCCTTTTAAACCCTACTCCGAAACAGGGAGTTTGCCCAGAGTTGTTTAAAGCTAACTTTACAGTTTAATTAGCGAAACGAAGACAAGTTGACTTTTTATACACTGTAAACAACTTCCGGGTCAGAATTGACCCGGATTCCAGGTCTCGCTAGGCCTGACCCATTTCTGGGTCAGTATGACCCGGAATATAGGGCCTATGTCATAAAGATCAAGAAATGGGTCAAACTGAATAAGAGTGAAAATCCCATTTTAAGCAGTTTCCGGGTCAGCCTAACCCAGAAGTGGTCAGGCCTCCTTCAACGCGGAATATGGGTCAACTCTGACTCGGAAGTATTCAGATCGTAAATAAAATGAATATTAAATACAATTACGAAGTAAAGAAATACGCTATTTATTATCGAATCGCTTAACGTTTTAGATAACTGCACCTGACAGCCTCTTTTTTGTATTACACTCAAAACAGTTTCCACCTTTCTGTACATTATAACATGAAAAGATACTGTAGGATTTCAAACTTCACATGGTGGGAATACAATCTTAGATTTGCTGTAAGTAGGATTTGTAACTTTGCATGGTGTATATGCAATCTAGTAAGGTTTGCAGTAACACTGCATGTACATGAGTAGGATTCGAAACTTTACTTGGTGGAGATACAATCTAGTAAGGTTTGCTGTAACACTATGTACATGAGTAGGATTTGAAACTTTACCTGGTGGAGATACAACCTAGTATGGTTTGCAGTAACACCATGTACATGAGTAGGATTTGGAACTTTGCATGGTGGAGATACAATCTAATAAGGTTTGCAGTAATACCATGTACATATGAGATTGAACTTTGATGAGATTTGAAACTTTGCATGGTGGAGATACAATCTAGTAAGCTTCGTATAGCAACACCATGTACATGAGAAGGATTTGGAACTTTGCATGGTGGATACAATCTAGTAAGGTTTGTAGTTATGCATACGAAATCTCTGTCTATAAGTTGCAGTGGTCACCTTTTTAAGGTGAACATTTAAATATTGTAGATGCTGGAGAGAGTAGCCTTAGTAAATACTGAGCCGTTGTGTATTTAAAAGATTAAAAGATGTTATAACGATATTTCATTGATTTCTACTACAGATTCACTCAGCAATGTAACTAGAACGTTAGACTCACTTAGGCCGATTGTGTAGACGGAGTCTAACGCATTTTCACTCCGGGAAAGTACAATCCGAACTGTTCCGGCTGATTGTATGGAGATATCCACACGGAATGACGCTGCGTCTACTGCCCGGAATGGGAATCGTGTGTTGGAGAATCGATCCGTCCGGTAGGTTGGGCAGGCAACTGGGGGAAAATATCGTCATGGGGTAAGTACACATCTTTGTTGTTGTTTGTTGTTTATGTTGTTGTTGCTGTTGTTGTTGTTGTTTATTTCAGGCAGGCAGGCATGCAACCTTTCAGCTGTTCAACTGACTTCCACTTTCTTTTGTTCTGGTTATAATTAGAAAACTAAAACAAACGGTACCAAATTGTTATGAGTTTTGCAGTTACTTCTTCTGTAGCGAAACAACGTTTTTACGTTAATTATTTTATTGTACAATATTGAATATGTACCTTATTGAATGTGATTATGCAAATGATCACTTCACAAAGAATCAAAGTCAAGAATTTTGTTTTGTTTGTTTTGTATTTTATTAATAACTGGTTTTCGTAAGACTAAATGGGAGCGTATTAAACAAAAAAACAAAAAATGACGCTTAATATCATTTTGTTCTTATAACTTAGTGAAAGCCGAATTATAAAACGATATAAATTTGTACAAACTAATTCCATCACATTATTGGCTCACTTTGTTTCGCAGAACAAATACTTGGATATACTTAAAGGTAAAACAGAAGACTGAATACAGTAGCATTACTATTCTCTCTAATGTTCATGCCGTTATAAGGGTTGACCGAAGCTTATGTTTGCAGACAAAATTAACAAACACAAATATACCACAGTGACCACAACGAACAAACAACACCCCAATAAGCTATAATTCAAAGCAAAAAAAAAACAAACCCCAAACCAGTTTCTCATAATGTAACTTGTTCTATTTTTGGAGGTTTTTTTTAGGTAGGATTTGAATCTTTGAATGATGGAGGTATATTCAAGTACGGTTTGCAGTGACACCTCTTGAAAATAAGCTCTTTGTGAGTTGTGGTGGTTCCAAAAAGAACTGTTAGTGTATATTCGACGTTTCGATAAGTAAGCCCCGATTGTCTCCATCACTTTTTATTGCCATGCGCGTTTAGTTGTACAGTAATGTTCTAGAAGATTTGCAGGGACCTTAATTTCTTACAATAACCCGGTGAGCTTCGTAAGGCCGGACTTACCAACACAAGTCAAACCAACATCTTGCCCGTGATCACATGATTCACTGTCGTGCCAGTTGCTATGGCTACATTGACTCAAATGGTTTTCACATCCACGGCACTGTATATCTTTGAGGTGAATAGAACCCGCTCCTGGGCCAAACCTTACGCTGAAATCTGAATTGGAAACAAAGTCAAATGTAGATGATGTATTGTTTGAAGCTTTGCATGGTGTGGAAAAAGAATAACTATAACTAGTAAACTTCCGGGTACAACCATGTGTAAATCTCGGTGTGGAATTCGTGACAACCGACACCAGGAGCTCCCCTGACTTCAGGATTGGTTAAAAAAAATCTACATGTACTTCAAAAGTGTTATAAAAGCCACGAGTGGTCTATTGGGGAGGATCACACAGTGTTTGTATCAACATCGAGTTTAACAATTTGGTCCTATGAAAATTTTGTCTTAATCTACCACTTAGCCTACAATTCAGTTCTCGTCATTCTAAAGAACTCGGTTCAAAGAAGAACATCAATGTTCGTCCCACTGAATACAAATGATGACGTGAATTGTAGTTTGCAGCTACGCCACGTATTACCTATTGTCTCTATGAGTAGAAAAACTCTAAATACTCCCGGATCAGAATTGACCCGTTTTTCGGGTCCCAGGAGACCAGACCCTTTTCTGGATCAGGCTGACCCGCAAACTCTCTGGTAAAAGAATAGAATTTTGGCAAGGATTCTATGTAAGTTTGACTCATTTCAACTGCCACTAAGCGCATTGTGGATGGGGGACTTCTCATGATTAGCTTTACAATCATATGATAGTACTCATTATGTCCTTTGTCCGTTTGTAATGCCACGGAGTAGATCTGTGGATTGGGACAACTTCTGGCAATTATCTTCCCCATCCTGAGCGTATTAAGTTTGAACATTTATTTTGAATGCAACTTAAAATGCAGAACACTCACATTGGGCCTTTTTACAGATAGCAACTTCCTCCCCATTGCAATCTCCTTTTACAAGCCATTTGCCACATTTTTCCATTCGTAGACACTGTTGCTTATTGTGGTCGACTTTCCAGTTTTCGTTGGTACTTTCTAATAATCCGGTATAGACCTTATGATTCCCATCAAGCCACTTCTTAGGGCGGTTAAATTTATCTCCTGTAGAAACAATGAATAATTTAAAGGTAAACTTAGTACAGTAATAATAATCGTCTAGGAGGAGGAACAAAAAGTGTGAAACTAAAACTGAAATCCCCATAGGTCGATTGGTTATCAAGGTCACTCAGTGCTAGTCTTGATTGGCGACGCTGTTTTTTGTATCAGCCACCGGTAGAGGGCGCTACATTGACTGTTTGGGAGTCTGACTCAGAAGGACTGGGCAAGTCTATAAACAGATGTTCGTGTGATACAGGTATCTCTCTTCCAGTAATTCGTGTTGCGGACAGTAATTCGTGTTGCAGACAGTAATTCGTGTTGCAGACAGTAATTCGTGTTGCGGACAGTAATTCGTGTTGCAGACAGTAATTCGTGTTGCGGACAGTAATTCGTGTTGCGGACAGTAATTCGTGTTGCGGACAGTAATTCGTGTTGCGGACAGTAATTCGTGTTGCAGACAGTAATTCGTGTTGCAGACAGTAATTCGTGTTGCGGACAGTAATTCGTGTTGCGGACAGTAATTCGTGTTGCAGACAGTAATTCGTGTTGCGGACAGTAATTCGTGTTGCAGACAGTAATTCGTGTTGCAGACAGTAATTCGTGTTGCAGACAGTAATTCGTGTTGCGGACAGTAATTCGTGTTGCAGACAGTAATTCGTGTTGCAGACAGTAATTCGTGTTGCGGACAGTAATTCGTGTTGCGGACAGTAATTCGTGTTGCAGACAGTAATTCGTGTTGCGGACAGTAATTCGTGTTGCAGACAGTAATTCGTGTTGCAGACAGTAATTCGTGTTGCAGACAGTAATTCGTGTTGCGGACAGTAATTCGTGTTGCAGACAGTAATTCGTGTTGCAGACAGTAATTCGTGTTGCGATATCGCACTACGTTAAACAAAATGAACGTCGCCAATCAAGACTAACTCAGTGCTAGCATTAAGAAAAATACATTGTCTGAAGTTCTGTCAAAGTTGACAAATAGCATTAAACAATTACAAAACTTCCTTTGCTTATTTTGATTGCCCACTAAGAACGTCAACAAAATGGCGGAAGAAACATGACTGGTTGTTACCCAACAAAAAAACTCGAAACTATAGGAACGTACAATTAAAAATAATGAAGTCTTCAGAACATGTTAATTTTTTAACAAAACTTTTTCATTTGTCATTGTTTTTTTATTTTTCAACCTTTAGCAACCTCTCTTGAAGTGGTTTTCAAAATCTTTAAAATCGTGCTGTTTTTCTTCATGAAATATTGCTGCAAGAACAAATCAAAAAATCTTTGTACTTTTAAGATTGTTACAACAGTCTTTTAAATTACCCTTTTGTTAGCAAATCACTTTGAGTTTTTTTGCAAATATTGTTGCTTCATACCGAAGAGAAATACGCACATCGTTTCAACATTTAATTAAGATGTTAGAATTGCAAAAGAAGATTTATTTGAAATCTGGAGCTTTTGAAAATTAGGGGGAAAAAACGAAAATATGTTGCTTTAAAATCCTGTTTTGGAAGCAATTTCCGGATTGCAGCGATAAGTTTATGCTGTAAATTTGAAAACAGGAAATAAAATGAAACAATTCAGTTCAAATGAACCTGGTATTAATAAATAAATAAATGCAAACATAAAAATGAACATACAAATAAATAACTGAAAACAATGAAAGATATAAAATCAAATAAATAAATAAATACATTTAAAAAAATACCAATGAGTAATGAAGCATTATGAATTTCGATTTGTTTGTATTTTAAAACTCAAAATTGCCTCTTTGATAAAATAGCTAGGTTTACCTTGTTGGACACTTTGAGCGCCGAGCCATATGTGTTTGTCAATGGTGCTTGCCAATTCCTTAACGAATGTATTCTCACCATCTGATAAAATACTAACCTGCAGTTTAAGATTAGTATACGCATTAGAACGAAACATTGAACGGTTCCGATACCATTATTATCGGACAAAAGTACAAACATACATTAAAAAAAATTGTCTGGGTCAAGAAAAACAGTTTAAAAAACTGTCATTGATGTTTCAGACCCAAGAAAATCCTCTACTACCAATTAGTTATATACAAAAACCTAAAAAAGAATGTGAAGCAAACGTGACTCAGCTAGTACCAATGACAGGAACGGGTTTAGAGTCTGGCCCCTCGGTACCCTGACTCTGCGGGACTTTGCAGTCCAATCTTGCGTCCTTTGTTTGTTGACCTTCAACCTGGGTTATTTAATACGGAGCTCTGGAAGTGCCATCCAACTTGCTGAGATTCTGACATAACTTACTGACATCATAAACAAGATGATGACATCATAAACAAGATGATGACATCTCGAGGTCATTATAAAGAAAGAAAGTAGGATCGTGATTTCCCAAGATAATATATCTTGTGTTCTTGAATTTTTTGGAATTGTATCATTCCGATCGACTATTTTATCTCGAGTAAGTCGACATCTTACTTTCATGATGTCGACATCCTAAGATAAAATATATTAGGAAGTCGACATGATACTTTAAGATCTCAGGATGTCGTCATCTTACGTTTATGATGTCATCATTCTGCAGTAATATATCTTAGGATTTCAACATGTCGGATGGCACTTCTAGAGCTCCGTAATTTCAGGTAGTGTAGGCCCCCAAATTGCTCTACTTTGATAGTAAGAGTTGTGCCCCTAGAGAGTCTGACCTTTTACTCGTTCAGGGGTAATTTAACTTTGGAAGGGCACATCTGAACAAGTTTAATTGCTAACTTACTGATAATTGAAAAAGAGAAAATAAATCACTTGTCGGCAAACATTTTTGATATTAATTTAAAAGGCTGGGAGACTTTTAAAAACATTTGTAAATATTATTTAAGAGTGGCATTTAGGATTAATTGGTTGATATTTACGGGGACGTTATTTAGTGTAGTTTGTTACTGTGTGTTGAATGAATAATGAATGATGTTCTTATGCAACCGTATTTTATATCTTTGAGCAATAGCCATAAATCCTAAACAAAATGTTACCTTTCCCCTGATCACCTATGGCTATATATTTGACTTACCAAATAAGATGATTGGTGCAGACAAGCTTCTTGAGCCTCAATGAATGTCTTTTTTTCCAAATCATCGAAAAGGTAACAAAAGCCTTCGAAGTATCGCCAGCCAGTGTCGCAAACATTATCTAATGTATCAACAAAAGAACGATTTCATGCACACTCTAAAACTCCTGCGTCAGTATCGACCTGGATTCCACGTCCTAAGAGGTTTCTCATTTTGGGATCAGGCTGATCCGGATACTGATTAAAAAGGCAGTTTTAACTTGGATTATGAGTCAGTTTGTCCCATTTCAGGGTAATTTGTAGACGGATTATGTGTCAAACTGCCCCAGAAATATGTCAGGCCCCGCGAGTTTTTAGAATGTACCGTTAAAATTACAATGAAAACAAAGTAAGGACAAAAACCTGTGTACAAGTTTGACATGTTTTTTTTTTTTTTAAATTGAGAATTCTGTCGAAAGTGTAAAGTCTGATCTTTTCTGTCCTTGTGTTGGAAATGACTACCAGTACAAATTGCACAAATCACTTTACAGGGGCAGCACCTGCTAATAAGGTGGCTATTCCATGTTCGAACAACAATAGTTTACTAGGGTGATGTTAACAAGGAACATACTATTCCAGCCAACTTACTGCTCCAAGGCTCTGGAGGGGGTAGGAACCCTAGGGTTCTGCAGGCAACTACGGTGTTTTCCCAGTCCCACTTGTTTGAACAAACTGTACCCCATTCTCCCAGTATATTACTGTAAACCTCCAGACGTCCATGACCTGGGAAATACCCTCCAACTAGCCTCCATGGTACTAAAAAGACAAAAGGAAGAACTTTTTTGGTGGGTGTTTGGTTGTTACGGAGGTTTAGAATGCACCAGTTATAAACAGCCGCTATAGCTGCTGGTGCAAACTTGGCATCATTTAAAGACAAAGCACAGTATTAATTGTAACTACAGTTCAAAATCTGTTTGCTTGCTGGTCACCAAGTACAATACTATTATGCAAGGAAGAAATAGTAATGTTTGCAATAATAGTCAAACTCTTGAAAATTATTTTAAAACTCAACAAATTGCTGTTTTTAATTTTGATTGCCGTCATCGAAATAATTATACGTAAATCCAAATTATGTTTGTAGTTGTTCGTGATCTCTTGAGGCAATGAATTTACTCTTCCGGAAACCAATACTGATAATCAATGTTTACCGTCACAGGAGACGCTTCTACACCGGTCAATCTCGGTCGTTTCACCCACGCAGCTTTCCCCGTGACACACCCTGGTGCGATTCACTGTGCCGTAACCACACTTCGATGCTGAAGAACATTCTCCAGCATTCACCCACGGTGACCACTCTAGCATTTTAGGAAAACAAATCAAAGTACACCATGTAGATAACAGCTATAGCAGTATGATAGTAAAAAACATTTGTATGTGTGTGTGAAATGTAATTTACGATTAAGTGTAATACAGGGACTGTTGTTTTGTCTTTATTTATTAACTTATTTATTCATTTATTTATTTCAGCTTATAACGCATAAAATGGTCGGCTAACATACGGAAATTCTAAAAGACGTGTTTACAATATTGAAAATAGTAAACTATTAAAAAGAAAAGTTACAAATCTGGGCGAGCTAGCTGTTAAAGTTATCTCAATATTGAAGTGATAAAATTGAAGGGAAACAAATTAAAATAATACCGCGAAAAACAAACAACTCAATGTATGAATTTGTTGGTTGATATGAATGTTGTTGAATAACTTCCTACAATTTTGTCTCTGATACCATCGCATGATTGGATCATAATTAGGGCCACTAGTTCAAAAAACACAAAAGCTGCCAATATAATGTGATTCCGATCTGTGCAAACAATGGCCGATGCACAGGGAAGATTCTAGAGTATATCGAGCTGAAGGAGACATAGACGCCCTCTCGTGATCACGTCCAGAACGACTCTGGTAGGATTGGTCATTGCCAGTGTGAGTGTAATGCTGGCTGGAGTGGCAGACAGTGCAATGTAGCCAATGACGGAATCAACGATCTTTTCGAAACCAAGGCTCCAAGTCGGGTTTTTGAAAGGCCCTTTAATTAAGCCCAATGCAGCTACGAGGGATTAATTCACTGTACATATTATACACGATACTTGGTTCCAAATTGATAACACATTCATTCTGTATTAATTGGAGTGGTTTTACATTGACCTTTGACATTTCGCTGTCCCGCACAAATCACACGAGAAGGCATTTGGTAATTCGGTTATTAACCTTTGTAATGTCCGCTTTCAACACCCCTTTCATGTTAATCTTTTACGAAAAATAAATAATAGCAAAAGTGTAACGTGTTAGTTTTTGTTAACATAATAATTAAATAAGCGATTACTTTATAATTTTTGTTGTCAAATTTAAATGAACTTTGCCTGCTTTTGTGCCGTCACTAACCGACTTCTGCCTTGACTACAACATTTCACGAGCGGGGTTAAGTGGTGGTTGACGCTGGCTCGAAATCTTCGAACGACACCGTGTGACCCGGGGAAAGATTTGGGTCGGACTCGGGGAAAGATATTCAAATGCACCCAAAGTCAAACTTTTAATCCTAGACATTGCAAGAGGTAACTGGAAACTATAAGTCGTATACCGTTTATACCCTTCGCTGTTGTTTATTTTACTTGTTATACTTCTATCGTGCATGTATTTCTTGAGCAGATCATTCTTGAAGACAAATTGTTTGAAGAAATATTAATTTCAAATGATGTTTGCCATCAGTAAAGTATGGGTTGTTGATAACTAATGTTTTTGTTATTTGTAGCGGAAGGAGTTGTAAAAATCGGGACATTTCTAAATAACATTGTGTTCAAAATACTAAAGGTTTAAAATATATACCAAATTTGTATTAAGAATAAAATAAATAAAGAATAGTATACTTGGTAAATGCAAATTACCTGCACAGATCTCGTCATTCCAACAGTTCTGATAATTCAAATCAACCCCGTCACAGCTTGAACTGTTGACATTTGACCCCTGACACACCCTTGTTCTGCTTCGATGACCTTTGCCACAAGTTTTCGAACATGGACTCCATGTTGACCACAAGGACCATCCAGCTGTTAAAATACAACATGGTCAAGTGAAGTTTTTTTTCTCCATTTATTATGGCTGTCTTTGAAATTACGGCTTCGGCTGCAGCTTGAGGCAGCGTCCTTCTGTTCGAAGTCCCATACCGAAAGTTTACGTTTTCAAGACTGCTGGCGGAGCCCTAGCCAGAGCCTAAGCCGGGCCTAAGCCGGAACATTATCCAGAGTCTAAGCTGCAGCCTAAACTCAAGCCATTATTTTGGAAAGGGCATCTAACACCCCCGTCACTGACTACACAGTCAAAACTGACCCCCCCCCCAAAAAAAAGGGTTGGACGCCTAGCACAATACAAAATATTGAGTCACCGATTTCCTTACTAAAGTTCCATAACATGACATTGATTTTGAAAGTGAGGTTGAATTCTCAGAGGAAAAAAATAGTTTGGGTATCCACAGTATGGTTGCATGTTTGTATACACAACCTTCGTATTCAAGGAATAAGACCAATATGGCTAACTCACAACTAACTCGAATAACACAATGTTTTAAATATGATATAACGTTTGGTTTTTCAAGGCACATCCTGAAACCTAAAATTTAATTGAGAGAAGCCCCACATGTACCCTTGAAAAGTAGAAAGTAGTTCCCTAATCATTCTTTTGGTTTGTAAAAAGCAATGCTTTCGATACAGATTTTCTTACTGGACAATTCTTCCTTTTTACCTTGACAATGTTTTTTCTTGTAAGAACAGATTCATCGATACGTGAAAAGTTGATAAACCACCGAATATTTTCAGAGCCTTCACAGCTCAGTAGAATTTGTTGGTGGCAACCACACATTTTTGTTTATAAATTGTTGTTGTTTTAGTCCACAATTTAATATCTAAGGCCATTTACGTTAAAACATAGCATGTGGTCTAACCTTCCATGACCTCACAGTAGTCTCCTCTCCAACCGTTATCACAGACGCATCTGTAGTGACGCATTGAGTCAATAGATGGCGCAGCTGGTACGCAGTACGCACCGTTCAGACAACTGTGGTTGCAACATGGGCAGCTAGGTGATTCGTCTATCTGCAAGAAAACACGTTTTGTTTGTAATACAATTGTTATAAACTTTTAACAGGTAAAAAATGGGTAACCGACCCAAAATACTGTAATTTGCATAGAATTAAATGATACTAACAACTTGAGTACCGTAAAATGCTACTCCAAACAAGGGTCACCATAAATTGTACGTAAGCTCAGTGAACATTACATTGGGCGTATAAGCGCAGATGATTGGGCGTAAAAATAACAGCTGTGTCTTGTAGTTGGCTTATGTTAGTCTGATATGCTATTCGTAGATCATGATATACAGTTCGTTATATTTGCATGGTGCCATCTATGAACAGTCACTGCCGTCAATTGACTGTTAAGTTTACTTTGGTAGCCACTGATCGTATACATTTTTGTTGTTTCCGATCGGTGATGTTTGGTCCTTAACTACACTTAACTGATTTGGGTTGTCGGCCCAAATCAACTATCACCAGTGGCACGTTGCCACCTACTCCTGTGGCTGAACAGCGTTGCCCCCTTCACAGTCCGTAAGGATGTAGGCATGGGTATCATCCACAAGGAGCCTGGCTGGTAGAGCAGAATGCACTACCTTCCCAACCTAACTTCTTCAATTGTCATGCAGACCAGCCAATACAAAAAGAAAAACAAAAATGCAGTCTCGCCTTACCATTAAGATTGGTGAATCTCGGTCGAGATAAACCGGATTTTCACCACCGGTCCCCTCCACCAAATCTCCGGGAAACTCGAGCCTGGTGACCCCGTTGAGCTCACAGAGCCCATCCAGGGGGAAGTAGTTGAGAGACTTGCATCCAGCAAGGTTTACACACTGCAGTCCGCATTGGATGAAACTTGTTACGTGATGAAACGTACGAATCGTGTGGTTAAGAAGTTGGTAGTTACAAAGCTTATCGACCAGCTTATCGCCTGCGTTTGTGAAAAATATTAAAGAACCGTCTTTACATGTTAGAAGTGAATAAGCTACAAACTGTATAGTCTAAAGGTATCATCAAGGAAGTTCACTATGTCGCATGGCCGAGCAGTCAAGAGCTTTGGATTCAAGCTCTTGTGTTTCTGATCAGTGGAGTGTGGGTTTGAGTCCCGTTCTGGACACTCCTTGAGCACGATACTTTGCTCTAATTCATTGTCCTTCGGATTGGAAAATAAGCTGTAGATCCCGTGTACTAGGATTATTTGTGCACCTATGTAAAATAGGTACTACTGGCCACTTGATTGCCCCAAGGTACTCGTCCGCGGGTACTACTCGGCAACTTGATTGGCCCTGGTACTCAGTTACTTGATTGCCCCGGGTACTCGTCCTCGGGTACTACTCGGCCACTTGATTGGCCCTGGTACTCGTCCGCGGGTACTACTCGGCCACTTGATTGCCCCAGGTACTCGTCCGCGGGTACTACTCGGCCACTTGATTCCCCGGGTACTCGTCCTCGACTACTACTCGGCCACTTGATTGCCCCGGTACTCGTCCTCGGTACTACTGGCCACTTGATTGGCCCTGGTACTCGGCCACTTGATTGCCCCAGGTACTCGTCCGCGGGTACTACTCGGCCACTTGATTCCCCGGGTACTCGTCCTCGACTACTACTCGGCCACTTGATTGCCCCCAGGTACTCGTCCTCGACAACTACTCGGCCACTTTAGTAATCTGATACTCGACTCAAGAGTACTTGACAACACTGAACTAGTGTTGTTATCTGAACTAGGTAGTCTCCCGATTCCCAATCTGCTCTGCTGCACTAGATAACTAGAAGGTCAAGTTTGAAGAAGAATCAAACAGTAAATATTACCACATGGTAATATCGCGAACCGAATACTTTTTATTTGTTACTGTTCTATAATACTTTTCCCCTCTAAATTACTATCAAAGCCTAAAATAGCATCAGACCTCTGATATAACGTTGTCTATTTCGATTGCAGCAATCGAAATAAGAACATTTTTAAACGTGCGTACACTAAGCTTCCACAAAGATTTACGTGTATGTTGGTATGACTTCTTCATTACTTACCTGCCCTGGTAACATCGCCAAATGATTCCAATGATCGCCCGCACATGATCTTCATCATTAAAACGATAACCATAAATGTTGCAGCTTTCAAAGCCATATTAATGAATGGTGGCTTCAATTTGCTAAGAATATTCCACGAGATGAGGGTTCTAAGACCATCTTTCGAACCTACCGGAGATTATGCAGGAGTGTTCGTCCGTATGGAAGTATATATCAGGCAGCCAGCCACACCAACAATCAATAAAACTACACCTTGTTACGGTGACAATTGTACGGCGGGGGCCAGTCGGTCTAGTGCACCGGTCTCAAGTTCATCACTCACTAATTGCAGGGAGCTGTTTAATAAGCACAAAAAGCTAAACGCAAAAACAATTGTGCTCACAAGAATAAGGCCACTAGTTTATAACCTTTTCAATTGTATAGTTTTGCTTCGCGAAAATTTTAAAGCAAAATTTAATGCTCAAGCAGCTCTATAAAACTGAGCCCTGTTTGTTAAAGAATGTAATCGTATTTGCTTCTGTTTAGATACGCAAGGCGTAAAGCGTAAAACGTAAATTGTAGGTGTCATGTGTTTAACACGTAAAAGAAGTCAGTAGACGCCGTTAAAAAAATGGGTTTGTCCCGGTAAGTGAAGCTAAGGTAGCGGCTACCTAAAACTACTCCGGTCTTTTCTGGTATGGTTGGATGCAGATTGTGTCGCACCAACTTGCAAATCCTTACAAGGTGCTTAAGTATAAATATGTATATAAATAGGCGTACGATCCAAGGCAACTGCCTCGCAACATCGTGCAAAATAGTAGGGAAAATTTGGGCACAGCTGGAAGAAGACGAAGAAGAAGAGAACAAAAAGGACAGAAAAAGCAAACATATCTTTTACCCACAGTAGTAGTAGTATGTTTTTATCAAATGTGTGCCGATACGCCCCATGATCATAAATTAATACCATACTAAGTTTGTTATACACGTAGTAGAAAACAAATCTTATCATTTTAGTTTATGGAAGTCTTCTTGGCAAAGTTATAAACTATCTCGTTATTATGATAAGTGTTGTGGTACTCGTAGAGCCCCCATTATATAGATTTTGTTTTAGTGGTAAATGTAATTCAACTTGGACGGTGAAGTCGTGCAAACCTGTTTCAGTGACTACTGTTGATTACCCCTTCACTGACCTCGAATCTCTCGTCTCAATCCACCTGCGTTAACTATTGATCAAAAGGTGTAAAACGATACCGAGTACTTGAGATTATTCGATTCTTCATTTCATTTTACGCGGCTGTGATCGATACCACCAGGGGATCTTTATTTAATATCCATTTAGGTTTAATATAAAATAGTGGTAAAGCAACGTTCGAAGTTTTTAATTGCCTGTTTGAAATTGCTTCAAATAAATTGATATAAACAAATCTATATAATTTGTTATGATTGCATTTCTTTTGTCATTGCGTGCGTCCTTGCTGAATGCTTTGCATCACTTATATAAACGTAAGAAAACATTTTATTCCCTAGTTTTCCCTAGACCTTATGCATTGACGTCACCACGCGGCATCTTAGTATTATAGCATGCAATGTCAAAGGTTAATCTGGCAGATAACTTCCCAGTTCTAAAGGCCGGTATATGGCGTTATTTACGAGCTAGTTTAAGTGTGGCTTCAGATACTCATATTACCTTCTTTTGAGCTCTAGCAGAGGGCTCCCCATTCAAATGACGTCATATTTTAGGTCAATAATCACACCATTACTATAACCAATCTGTGAAAACTCCATCATATTGGTTGGACATGTTATAGATTGTGTGTAGGCCTATGTTCACAATACGTTCCTATTTAGATTGCCACAATCAAATTGAGCGAGACTGATTCAGGAGGTCTTTAAACTTTAAAAGAGATCTAAATGAGACTGAATCTCATCTTTGGAGGTGGAAGTGACGTATTTTAGACAATGACGTAACAAAATACACCTGTCAAAGTTCACGTGACTATTTTTAATGAAGAAATTGCACGGAAGTACACCTTTAATATTACCAATAGTAATGCACTACATAAATTTAATATACAAGGCAACTATGTCCATTAATTTAATTGTTGTAAGATTACGAAATTAGATTGTGACAGGGCAACTTCAGGTTAAAAACCCTCTATTACTCTGGGCCTAATTTCACGGCCCTATTTACCGAAGAATTCTGCGCTAACGGGGCCGCAGAATGATTTAATTCAATGGGCCACTTGGGGTTACCAATCAGGTTACCAGTCAAAATTTCATAAAGTTTGTATTAATATTGATTGGTCCTCCACACTTTGTTTGTTTTGCAAAGGAATTTGCCATGCAGTGTTTTCTGCTCAAGTGCTTTATGGAATTTGTAGGGACTAAAAACCCGATCCACGCTGCATGGATCGATCCGGTGTGAGCGGGATTTGAACTGGGGTCCATAGAGGTGAAAGGCTTGGGGAAGAAAGCAAGGATTTTGACTTACAAATTTGGCTAGATCCTTTTAGGAATGTGATTGTCTATGGTTATTAGCCAGGAGTAAACAGTAACAGTCATTGATGATCTCGGCATACATTCCTCCTACGTTCCCTATACATTTCTTACTATGTGTGCCACTTATTACAATGCTGCTACAGGAATGATACAACTATTGCACAGTGCAGTATTTCAAATCAACCTATTGCAAATAAATACTAGATTCTGCCACCTCAAAATAATAATAATATATCATAACAAAATAAAGAATAATCGATTAGTGCATAAAATTGATGCAAACGATATCATAGCTGCTTCAAATTAACAACAATTATTTAAACATGCTGTAAATATTTTTGATATTTTGTTATTACATTATTTTTAACATGAAACGAGATTATTTTAACGGTGTTAATACAAACGTCTGTTTCTAGATTCCCACACCATACAAAGAAGTGTTTCTACAACCCTTAGCTTGTTAAATATTTTTTCCGCTATGCAAAGTTTCAAATTCTTACTTTATTACATACAGCCATTGGTACAAAGAGGATAACAAGTTTATTATCCACAAAAAACACCGCTTCCCATTTGATGCTCAATTTGTATTTATTTTTTTTGCTTATTGAAAGCGAAGACTACACAAATGTCAAGGTTATGATTAAACGGTAGTCTTGCTTGTGCAACACTGCGGCTATATAGCGAGTGGGGGGGGGGGGGGGTTGTATTTTAAGTTTTACAAGCCCGTTTTCCAATTCAAACTTCACCACAATAATAAGCTTTTATTGATGCTTTCTAAGGCTGTATTAGAAAATGGCGGCTACAGCTACGGCTACGACTGTTGCTAAGGACGCCCTTTACTTCATTGCATGATGACGTGGCGAACCAGACGTAGCCGTAGCCGTATCCGCTAGTTTGGACACGGCCTCATAACGTATTAAATTTGGTGAGCTTTACTTGAAGACATTCTGAAAATTAAACCATTTTAATTTTGTCGCCAGAGGCGCTGTCGAAAAAAGTAATGACGTAATTATTTGATTTGAGAGGCCAAGGGATAATAGTTTGACAGTAGTTTTTTCATGTTATCGTGAGTTATCGTGATTTACCAAGATGTTTCATTATTACAATAAAAGTTTTAGAAACAAAAAAAGACGGGTGATCAGAAGACATTTGAATATTCATAAGGGAAAATAATGAATAAGGCACAATGAATACCATTAATAATTAACTTTCTACAAACTTTACCTCATAAATAAGTCGCTTTATGAATAAATTAAAAGTATTTGAAGTTAAAATAAATAAAACGCATTGGCGTACGACACACGGGGCAAGGGAGAAAACTGTCCTCCCAAAATTGAGCGAAACAGTTGTAAAAATTCAGGCACGGCAAGAAAAAGAAGAAAACAAATAGCCAGACAACTCGTTATGTACCCAATTATAGAAATGGGTTAGGGTTAGGGTTGGGGTTATATCTATGTAACATTTCGGGCGAATCAACGTCTGTGCCCCCCTTATTTAACCAAAGAGTCCCAATACGCCCACTATGAAACAAAAAGGGAAGTATATATAAATACAAATATTCTTGTAGATATTATGAGGAAAAATACCCTATTAAAATTAGGAAGTACTTATCACTAGTAAACTTGCAGGTACAACCTTGTATAAAGTTCACATGGGAGGGAGGAGTAATGGCTCTAGAAGAGAGCCGTTGGTTCCGTCTCAGAGCCAACCTTCCTCCCACGAGAGATGTACACATGATTGTACCCACACCTTAACACAGTAGTAGATACATCATGCAAAGCTTCAAACATCACTATCCCATGTTAAAACACCAAAAGCACAAAAATAAAATAAAAATAATAATAAAGAAATGTTAGATATCTTATATACACAGTGAAAAATAGAAATTGGTTATTGACACATAACAGCAACTAGTCCTTTCCGGCGGCATCTTAGTAACGGGGTCCGAATCGTTATTATTTACAACTGTACAATAAATTATTTAAAATACTCATCTAATTTTACTTTCATAACAAAAATATTTAATCTTATTCGGTGAATATTTCTAAGATGTTTTAAAGGTTTCGAGGCAGATTACTTGCTTACACATTTACATAATATTTATAATATTTATATATTTATACATCTTTTTAAAATCTTGTGAGTCAGCTGACGTGATAATTACATTTCTTTCAAAGATTTTAGAAAAAGGAATTCTCGGCTCGAATTGGACTCAAACATGGTCCGTCCACATTCTAAGCAATTTGACAATCGAAACTACCTGATAAACGTAGCCAGCACGTTGTACCTAGCATCTAGAAATCATTGATAACTGGACCCAGTGTCGCAGAGCTGCTCTAAAAACAACAAATTGTGCTCAATTATGTTTATATAGCTCTATGAAGTTGGACCATTAGGTATTGAGTTCGACTTCAGATAGAACCATTAGGTTATAATTCGGGTTTTTGTGTCTTCTTTTTTTCTTTTGACGAGCTTGTATAGTCATTTGTTCTTTAAATGATTATGATGATATTTAGACTTTTGAGCCATGTCCAAACTAGCGGCCGCGGCTGTGGCTGTTGTCAAGGGCGTTGCTAAGGACGACCCAACGCATGTTAACATGCCGCTCTGAACTGGTCCGTATTGGTTATACTTTAAACACGGACTGGGCATACTAGGAAATGAAATCGAGAGTTGACCGCGGATAAATCAGAAAACCCCGAAGACGAGTACTTGGCTGATACTTTGATTGCATTTATAACATAAACTAGGAAGGTTTTTTTATTTGTAGTTTTAAAAATATTTTTTACATAAGATTAGTATTATTCAAATAAATAAATAAATACAAAGATCTAAAACATAACTTTAAATGTAATGGGTAATAGGATACATGTTGACCCCTGATGCAAACATTACACGCGGCTGCTCTCTGCCACATTTGCCATTTTAGTAGTCAAATTGCACGTAAACTTTATGGTAAGCCAAAAAATGTGCACTACACTGTATAACACACGGAACATTGACTCCCAAAATGGCGCAACAAAGATTATTGTTATGATGACGTCACATTAATTGAGTTAAAACCGCCTTCCACAAACAAAAGGTTTATAAGCGACTTTTTGTGTTGTTTCGTACTCATTAAAAGTGACAGGTCAGACTGAAACCAGAGAAGAACCCCAATCAAACCATCATTATTGTTTGTTGATTTATTACAAAACATTCAAATTACAGCAGCCGAAAGGCCAAAATAAATTCTAAATAAGAAGCAATATTAATTTCCAGGTCAGCTTGATCCGTTTTCTGTGTCGTTACCGACCACGGTCCGAGTCAGTTAAATGGTTTTGAATGAGACTCTGGGTCAACTATAGTTGATCCGGAGTTGACCCTAACTGATTCCAGGTTGACCCCCAAAACGAGCAATGTTAACCTGGAAATGACCCGGGTAAAAAGCGGGTCAATACTGACACAGGACCTCTTAGAGTGTCGGCCATTTTGTTACGTCCGTCCCCAGACCTAAGCACCTGTCTCAGTTTGGTCGCGTTGATGATGAGAATGAAAAAAAAAAAAAAAACATGGCTCCACTGGGTTAAAGGTGCACTCGTGACGTAGATAGAACTAGAAACAGTGCAAAGGAGTGGTGTTGCAGCCGGATGTGATGTCAATGTTACCTGGCTGTCACTCCTGAATGCATGACTGACTGTTAAATACAGCATTTAAAGTCATTCTTCTTTTCGAAGTTATTGGTGAGGTTCAAGCCACTCTCCGACACTTCTTTGTCTTCCCTTTGGTGTAATTTCCTGTAATTTATGCAATAATATTAAAATTGTAATTAAAGAGACATCAGTAATCACGTAAAACACAATACATTTGACCAAGCCCACGCGCATTAATTTTGTTTAAGGAACATTTGATTCCCGCGTATTGCTTTAATATGTGAAAGAGAGAAAATCGCGCACTTCACCGGACACTATTGGGAATACTCGCGAGACTTGAATGGTGTATGTAGGACATCTGATTTTATTGTAGTTGGGCAGATACGGGAAATATAATGATATGATACAAGTAGGGATTTTGCACAACATAGAGTATGTATTAAGCCATTGTCAACTCGGCAATAATTGCATTATTCGTCCAATATTAAGGTGTGTTGTTGTACATTCTACTTTATATCTAAATGTTCCGAATTCTCCCCCTTCCACCTCTAAATGAGATGATGGTCTGACGTAATACGTAGTTATGTACTCAATCTAAGTTAACCGTTTGCCTTTGTTATGTTGCAGTTGGCTTACATTTGGTGTTGGATATGTGCCATGAAGTTCCCCCTCTCTATTGTGTCTTCATTGAGTTCTGTGAATCTCGGGAATTCTTTAGAGGATTTTAGGGGGTACTTTTGTACAATAGGAACAATTTATGTTAAAGTATGGGAACATTTGTTTGGGGGTGGGGAGGTGACCCTCTGCCACATATGGAGCGTGGTGTATTGGCTCTATGGCATGGAAATGGGAACATCAGCTCTCTATAGAATCCTGGGTTGACTACCTCAGTACTGTACTGGTTCTTGAAAAGTAGGAATTGTGTGTTTGAGTTTCAACCCGGTGTGTTTGAGTTTCAACCCATAGTTTGATCACAAACTTGTGTCGTAAGTAGATTTAATGTTCTTCAAATGTACGACTACAAATAATCTAATCACCCAACTAAAAAGAAAAATTTTTAGTCCCCTGGAAATTACTTGTACGGCTCTCTGAAATTAGATGTTGTACTCGGACCTAATGGCGTAAGACTATTTACATTATATAAGTTGTGTTTTAATACTGCTTGATTTTTTTTTTTTAAATATTTGTTGAGCATTTTCTATTGTATTTTCTTAGAACTCCTTTGTTTGTAAGGTGCTTCCAACACATCTTTGATTTAAAATTTTCAGGGGATCTATTTTATTTCTGAAAGCTCACTGATTTATGCATTGCTGTATATTTTTTAGATGGCTCTTGTGCATAATGTATGGGCTGTTGCTAAGCAAAGTGTGATGTCACACTATAAATCATTATGGCGATACTGACACCTAAGCTTAATTCGAATCTTAGTGCTTTGTGAAATCGAGCCCTGGACTCTTAACAAATAGCAGAATTGTATTAAAATAAATGAGATTTCCCTTTAATTTCAGATTTGAATGAGGATATAAAATGAGACCATACCTCGTAAGATCTTCAACGGCTTCTTCAACGTTACTCCCATCCTTTGCACTACATTCTATAAACAAGGCGTTGAACGACTGCAGGTAAGAAATCAACATTCAATTACTCAATTAGTTTAAACCTTCAAATATTAAATCATGCATTCAAATTGGTGTTTGATATTTGTCATGCTGTACCTCTCTCCCATTGTGTCTTCAATGCGTTCTGAGAATCTCATGATTTCATTTGAGGATTTTTCGGGGAGGGGGTACTTCTAAAGGGGGAGAGTGTGTTTGATTAAAGGAGGATTATGAAGGGGGACTATCTGTCATATATTGGGCATGGTATACTGTATTTCACCTGGTCTGCCAAAGGTTTTGTTGTATTGGTTGACAACCAGTAGCTTGGTAAGCACACACCAAATACAATGCACATGTACATGTGTGACTGTTATACAAATAAAGGCTCGATGTGGGTTTATTGGTTGAATTTAAACAATTATCACTATCCAAAATAACACTTTGTTTAATACGCGCCGTCGTTTCGTTAATGATATGTTTAGTATTGATATAATGGTAATCGTTATCATAAAATGCGAGTTTCCGAAGAAAGAAAATGGTCATAATGATGATGTTCAAAGTACCTAAACCATTACCTGATATTAATTGAGAACTCATAAGAATCGATATTAAATAAAGAATCGATACAATGTTACAATGTTAACATTTATTATCGTATAGTAACATACAATGTCAATTCACGTTGTAAAACAGTTTTTTTTTTTATAATCGAAACAAGAAGAACGGAATATTATTTTTTAAATCTGAATCTTAAAGACAGTAGGACGATGTTATTTTTATAAAACGAAAAAAAGAATCGATACTTAAGATTCGAAATAATAAAATCTTACCCGAGCAAGTCTCTCGCCATCTTCTTGACGCACGCATCGTATTCCCTCTGCCTGTGCAGATGCGCGCGCATCCACTTTATTAGCACAGATCATCACAGGTATAGGCTTAGTGGCGCCCTCCTGCGTCAAAAAATCGAAACATTATAATTTATAACCAATAATTTTTAAACTGTCTGACACAGTAAATTTGACGCTGAGGTCCTATATAGCTTGTGTGTGTTTTAATCAAGTCAGATCAACTTTATAACTTGTTGAGTTTGCGTCAATACCAAACCACTTCTCTAATTTGTTCTTAGTTAGCTCTTATCATTAGTGTGCTTAGTGTCTGTTAAGGTCACTACATGGGTGTAGCAAGAACATTTCTTTGGGAGGGATGTGGAAGCAAATTTGCCGTAGGGTGTTGCATTTTTTATGGGTGCATATAGAAGCCACTCTTTCAAGAAAGACTCGTGGTGGACCCTACTGTAATCAATGATACAAATACTGTAAGCAACATTCATAGTGGTGTGCTAAGATGGTAAATAACGGTTGATGTCAGCAACATTGCTTAATTTAGTCTGGATTCCCTTGTTTTATTTGACTTTGTACTTCATTTGCCAACTGAGACTTAAAACGCCGAAATAGTATTAGGTGTCCCCTACCCCTCTGTCTCTACACCCCTGAAGTTATACAATGTTTGCCATGAAATTGGACACCCCTAATTGATTACTGCAAGGAGCACCAAGGCAATGACTGTAGGAGCATGAAGTCAATTATCGAGCGGTGGAGTGTCAGGCGTGTTCAAATTGTAAACATTAGCAGTATTTATTTATATTTTTGTTCATTTTAAAAATAAGCATAGAAAGTGCTTACCTCAATTGCTTCTATCCAATCGCGTACATTAATGAAAGATCTCTCGTATGTACAATCATACAACAGTAAAACACCATCTGCACGTCGGAAATACGACTTGGCGATGCTACGGAATCTCTCCTGCCCAGCTGTATCCCACAGCTGCAGTGACGTCACTTTGTCGTCGATCTCGACGGTTTTCATTTGGAAATCGACGCCTGTTTCATGAATGAATAGGAAGGATGCTAGTTTAGTTGACATATTAAATTTGTGTACACCAATTATCAGAGAGATCTTTTGAACCCGTTATCAGTCAGTTAGTCTTGCCTTTGGTCGGGGAGATAAATAAACAAAAACAATGCGACAAATCTATCTGAGATAATCCATCTGTCTTTACCCTTTTTGATAATTTGTTGTTGTTTGTAAATTCCATTGTCAACGAGCTATGATCATAAACCATTTTTTTCACGACTGTGTATCTTTAGTTAATTACCGTCCTCCAGGTCTACATGTAATCAATATCTACAATGTAATAATACTCAATTCAGTTAGGTGCATGACGTACATTCTGCAGGACAACATGAAGCTGGTGAGACTATTAAATCAATACATTATTTTCCCTTGCTCGCATTCCAACAATACAATACATCAAGCTTTTAACACTGTTTAACTAATCTGTCGTTTGTTTCAATATACGGTGTACTTGCAGCTACAAATACAGTCTTAATCATTCCGGGTCCATTGACCCGAATTCCAGGTGACGGGGGCCTGACCCGTTTTATATCTGTATGAACCGGAATCGGTGTCAAACTGACCTACAAATGGGTCAAACTGACGAAGAAAAAGAGTCAAAATCCCATTTTAAACTAATTTCCGGCAGAGTGACCCGTATTTGGGGCAGGCCTCTTGAGACCCGGAATCTGGGTCAATTCTGACCCGGGAGTTTTTAAGAGTGTACACTAAAGTGGCTCTACAATCGAACCATTTCGACATCATTGGTCAGAATGATTCCCACCCTCAACGTGGAAATAGTTTCACACGTTGATATAAAGTGCAGGCAATGTGATATGCGCGTGACATTGAGGCAACTTCTACAACACAGGTCTACTTGGCTAGAAACGCCCTCTACGTTTGTGCATGTTATGTGTTTTCCTCACCTGCTGTTATACATAGCTTGATTCGCCCTGGTTTGTCTAGAATCACCTCTGGAATGTCCAGCATGGTTTGCGTGTTGTAGTTAGTAGTGGCATTTACATAATTATCGATTTACATATTAAGATAATTATTTACGCATTCAATGATTAATTTTGTATAGCTTTAAGTTCGAATACTGTATCTACGCTAAAACAATTTGATAAATCTATATTTGGTCCAGTGTGGCTCTTTCAGAGTAATGTTTTGACTAAACATGGGACATGGCAACCTGTATGCATTCGGTCGCATTATAATAATTTGATACCTCAAATAAACTCAATGCAACAATCAAAACAAGCATCACTGGCGGTTTTTTAAAGGTCTTTTAGCAGCTCTGGAGGATTGGAACTGGTATGAACTTTTTAATCAGTGAGTTTTAAGATTGGAAATACTTCAGTTTTGTATTTCGATATTTATCGATCATACGTCCTGTCTTTAAAGTTTCCAAAATCACTTTATTTAGACATAACAATAAGTAAATGTCTTACCCAATGTGGAGTTGAGGTTACTTTGGAAAATGCCTTTGCACAGGCGCAGAATAAAGCTAGACTTGCCAACAGCTGCGTCTCCAGCTAATACAATTTTGTACATGCGTTCCGGTGGACTCTGAGGTCTTTTTGGTTGTGTCTAGAGATGAAAATAAATCGGGGTTAGAGAGGACTATGTTGAAGTCTAAATTGTGAAACACTGTGCTGGGAAGTTGTCATAGTTTCACATCTTTACACGGCTATTTGAATACAGGTTATATTTACAACGCTGTTTGATATAAATGTATTGGTTTAGTTTTATTTTATTTGTCTCAATGAAACAACGTAACGACTTGTCAAAAAAAACAAACAACAACAACAACAAAAAGAATATGTTTAAAGCATTTTAGGTCCAAACATGATGAGAATTGCATTATTTACAAGCAAACAAGCATTTTAAATCCTGCCTTGCTAATTTAAATAATTGAAATGTAATCAATTTGGGTTTACCGGGAGTTAGTAAATTTTATCCAGCAACTTTAATGTCTGCCATATTTTTGTTTTAATTAATTTAAAAAATAATTGACAAAGTTTATAATTGCAATTCTAATTAAAATTATAATTAAAATCTCTCACACAGAAAAACAGCAAACCGGATGTTAGTCACACATTTACTTGTATTTTTACTTTTGTTCTGTTTTAACACACAATGCAATATAAATAAATAAGTAAATAAATAGTACACCGTTGTTTTAGTCTCAAAATCAGCACGTTTACATTTAAAATCACTTCAAAATGTTGTGTTTTAAATGCTTCATTTGAACTGGTATTCGCTACAATTTTCATATAAAATCACACTATTTATAAAATAATGTTATAGTATAAACAACATTATAGCAACAGCAAAAGGAAACACAGCAATCAAATTATCAACCAGTTAATGACCATGAGATAGGTCAACGTATACCTCTTTGGGGGAACTAAAGCTGCTCATTAGATCGTCAAAAAATCCTGTAAACTAATTAGTAATTAAAAGAAACGCAACATTGTAATCTGAAAAATGAATAATATTGAACCTTTTCAGCTCATGGCGTACGACCAGTCTTACCCATGTACCATAATTTGGGTAATTTATTTCGTTCCTTAAACCATCTCAGCTCCATAGAGAGTTTACAGCCTGAACTGCCAAGTATGTAGCACACCAAGCTAAACCAATAACAAGAGCCATCTCTGCCCTAACAATTACCCATCTACCCATAAGTGAAGCAATTACTTGCTCATCAATTTCTTTGACCGGGATTCAAACCCACATCCGAGTGATTTTGCCATCATAACTTCGCTACACCGCACGGCCACAGTCTTTGTTATTCTAGTCTTGTTTTTAAACTCTGCATAAAGCAACTTGACAGACACCATTCATTGAAATGCTCTTTATTGCAATAATCGGCAATCATTTGAAATCATACTCGTCTAGGTAAAGGGTTGAAACGTTTTGTTATTTTGAATCGTGTGCACGCGGCTTGAACGCGGCTTGCACGCGGCTCGCACGCGGCTTGAACGCGGCTTGAACGCGGCTTGAACGCGGCTTGAACGTGGCAACAACTGATTTCGGAAACACTAAAGGAATGGTCAACACCAACCTCGGTTCCAAAGAGTCGACCATCATTATGATTATTGTATTGACTCTAACCCAGATCAGGGAATTTGCAAACCATAGTTTTTATCTTTGAGCCCTGTATCATTTCCCAGTGTACAAAACTCTATCTCACCTTTGTTGGTACCTGCGGAAGCGCCCTTTTGCGCCCAGAGTTTCGAGGTGAGAGGTTACGTTGCAATCTTTCATTCTTCATAGAGACTACTGGTTCTTGAACTGGCGACATGTTAGCAACCGTGACCTCAGACTTGTTTAAGGCGGTTACGTCATCCGTTACAGACTCCACTCTTTGGGCTTGGGTCGTTGTCTGAGGAAATATATATCGTTTTATATTACATCACGATGCCTTATTTGTTCACGTATAAAAAGCTGGCAGAATAGCGGCCCCAAAACTGACCCTTGTGGCACAATACTTCTGCTGCAATTAAATGGCACACACCTTGAATAATGGCTTTAGTTAAAATATTCCTGTACCATGTTTACTTTAATTACTCACATCTCTAGTTCAATGTTCATTTTAATTAACGAGTAATCAATGTTGTAATCACCTGCTGATCCTCGCAGACGACACTAACTTCCTTGATTGCATTCTCCTCGACAGGGGTCGCCCTTCTCAGTTCATCTTCCACGCAATTGGATTCCAGCTCCGAATCCAGTTCGTGTGGATCCCGTAACGTTGAGTTGCCAGAATCTGGTGAAAGTGAATCATCACAGCATATCAGATATATTTTCTTTAATTACAAACTCATTTCAAACTCGCACACAATTGTTATACTGTGTTTGTAAATAGACTGCGCAAGTGAATTATCAAGCATATTCAAACCCTGTAACGTGTTAAGTAACATGTTGTTTCAGTCCTACGCGTCACAGCTATGAACATACCTGCTGAATATAGGGCCAAACAGGGCCCAATTTCATAGAGCTGCTAAGCACAACAATTTGCTTAGCATGAAATTTCTTCCTTGGTAAAAACAGGGTTATCAACCAAATTTCCATGTATTGCATATTGCTTGTTACTGGTATTCAGCTGTTGTTTGCTTATCCTGAAAATCATGTGGAAATTTGGTTGGTAATCCTGTTTTTATCAATGACAAAATTTCATGCTCAGCAAATTGTTGTGCTTAGCAGCTCTATGAAATTGGGCCAAACAGGTCCCTACAGTTTTGATAGACTGCACGATGTGCAATGTCACCAACCAATATGTTCATTTAAAGAATAACAAGCATTAACATTAACGAAACAATTCTCCAAATAATCTACTTCTTTTATTATACGAACTTATTTAGATCATTTAGTCGACATAAAATGTCAAACATTTTCAGATTCCTGTTTTTCTTAAAGTTTGGAGCATTTTATCAACATTTTATAGTGAAGGTTTGTAAAAATCGAATCAAATCAAATCAAATCAAAAAACAAATCAAATCAAATCAAATCAAATCAAAGTTGTCGCAAATTGTTGACCCCTAGTGAAAAATGACATAAACATTGTAAGCAACGTTGTGCTGGTAGAAAATGCAACAAAAAACACAAATTGTGCATAGATTAAAAAAAAAAAAATGACGTAAACAATGTAAGCAACTTTGTGCTGGTAGAAAATGCAATAAAAAACAGACAAATTGTGCATAGATTAAAAACAATAAATGAACAAGTGAAATATAAATAACAGATGTCGCAGGCTCACGTACCGTTCTAGTAAATTGTTCTTTGTTCACCCCCAAATTTGAATTTAACAAAAGTAAGCATTCATGTAAGATGTTAGTAAAATCCAGAACAACACATGAGTGTTTTCAATTATGTTGTATAGACCGCCTTGCATTGACGTCACATACGCGGCTACTGACATTGCTTGTAAAAAATAACGTAAAATGCAAATTACGCACCAATAAGCACGGTTTATCTTTATTGTGCGAATACAAATGCGAAGCAAAATGGACGTCGCAAGTGTATAATTGACAGTGAATCTTTCGCAACATTTGAACTATTTCAATTTTAGCGAATTGTTCGTTCCAATTGTGAAGTTAAATTCGCTTCTGTATGAAATAAGAATCGGGTTTTACACAATTGAAATCTCCCTCTCAAAATTACACTATCAAGATTTATCTTCGGTGATGACGTCACGTGAATTTGTCACTAGACACGTGATCACAACAAAAAATTAACACAGCAAACGTGTGGGGAAAATATCTCGACAAACTTCCCTTCTATTCGCTTAACTCACCTTCATAGTCATATTTATATAACTGTTTGTATGAAGCTAATGCAAGGAAGAATATTGTACAAAATAATTATTTATTTCAGGGCAAAGTTCTTATTATTTTTTACTGTGTTATTATAACTAGAAGAATAAGTTCATTTTTTTTGCCTCCTCTAGTTTCTAACGACCACACACCTTTCATCCCACATGTTAAACAAATCAAAGTCAGGGGTCACTATTCAGTGATATAACCGTTACAATCAGTTGTTTTTGCTAGTCCACGTACGTCGTTATTACGATTGCTGCAACATAATTAAGCGCGTTTGATTCATTTAATCAACATTATAATGAACACTAAAACCTAAACATAAGTAACACTTTGACGGTTATTTTGGCTACTTTCCGTAGATGTTTTGTACTGTATTGAGTTTTAATTAGTGATCTTTCAGCTTGAAACTAACTGAGTTCCCCCCCCCCCCCTTAATCACCAATTAAGTAATGTATCTGTAGAAGTTTGGTCACCTTTTTAGCGGCAAGACATTATTTATATTATTTGCATACACTCTTAAAAAGCAACATCGCTGATACAGGTCCCGTGGGGCCTGACCCTGGGTTCGTATTACCCGGAATCTGTGTCGCAGTGACCCAGAAATTGGTAAAACGCATGCAGAGTCCAAGTTAAGTTCCCGTTTTTAACCACTTTCGTTTCAAATACGTCAGGCCCCCTGGGAACCAGAATCCGGGTCAATTCAGATCCTTTTTTTTTACTTAGTGCTTAGGCTCCGGCTTAGACTGCGTTAGTCATTTTGAAAGTGCACTCGCACAGCCTTAGGGAACGAGCGGACGATCCCTAAGCCAGAGCACGAGCCTGAAACCGTGGTTTCGAAATGACCCCCAAATATCACCAGTCTATAAAGTTTTATTTGGATTTACTGTTCAATGCTTCGTGCCAGAAACATATACGCTATGATTTATAGATACCAGCTATAAGTTGTTGGCATTTTGCCCAATATACCAGTATAAAAACTTATATATAATGTCTCGTGATGGTCACGTGTGTATTGTGAGTGGTTGTGTGCAGACTATAGCTCGAGGCACGTCAATATAATATTGTCAACCGAGCACTTTGTTCATTATTTTTAAGTATATGCATAACAAGAGTTACATTGATAGGTTCCTAATAACTTGGCAAAGGCCTTGGGGTCTGCCACTAATAGAATAACTTGACTCGGTGTGTCACTTTTAAAGTGACTTTTAAGTTTTCCTTTATTTTTTTTTAACGCACAGGTATCTGCAAATTGTTTTCGATGACTAAATTTGCAGGTAAGTTTGAGAACGTCCCGTTATCCGGAATTTTTTTTTCAAAGTGAGGGTTTAAATCAGTCAGATTGTAACGGAATCTTTATCGCTTAGATAATAAATATCAACTAACATTTCAGGAAAGTTATGTTTTAACAACGCTATAAAGATTCCAAATACCCGAAATGAAACTTACCGACTTCATCGGGATAGCTTTCGCCATCTGCTGTTTGATGATATACGAAACGCCGTTTGGTCCCTCCGGGCAGGCAGATCACAGGAGATTCACTCTCTACAGAATCTTGCGATAATAAACTCCGCCTCCTTCTATTGAATCTGCATATCATGAATAATGTATGAACTTGTTTATTATAACTTATTATGTCAACTAGTAGTTTGTAAGTTGTATTCAAAACTGTTGCAAGGTTACCCCTGCAAACAGATTAAAATAGTCTGGTTACCATGTGGAGCGTTGCATGATTACACAATCTGTGATATGGGAAATGAGACCTGAGATAGCAAACACATGAACAATGCCAATTGTGAATAGTTTAGAAGGTCTTCATTTTTTCAAAAAATAACGGGATCTTTTCAACACACTTACGATTCTGCAGCCGCCATGTTTAAGTTCAAAGATGAATCTTCATTATAGTGCACCATGCTGAACGCAGTTCTCTTTTGATTGGTTGGTGTAACAGAGCGTGACCGTTGGTGGTGCTAATAAAGAGAAAACAAGAACATTGCATATTCATAATGATCCAATGACTTAAAACCTGACATTGTAGACCTTTCTATTGTTGATAAACAAACCGCACTGGTATACAAATGGCCGGCCGAATGCTAGCAAAACATTCAATCGCGTTAACGGATTTTGTGACCAAATTTATGCAAACTTAAAAACAACAACAAACAAACAAAAACATCCCATGACTGGTTGCTTTGTTTCTAAAAAAAAAAATCAACACTAATTTTGAATAATTATTTGTTCAACATTGTTCTAAACTATGGCTATTTAAATTGTTGCTTCGCATGTATTGCATTTGTCGCATTTATTGGTTTCAAGCCTTGGTTGGCAACACTCTTGGTTGTATTCTTTCGGGAGCCAGTGTTACTCATCAGCAGTGTGTATTATAGGCGACGCTTACAATCTACGCACGTACGTTACAATATTACCGTATTCTTTACAGTCATGCGGATTGGCAAACTAAAGGCAGGCAGTACCGAAGTCACTGCAAGAGGTCGTGCCAATATTACGCAAAACTACTGTGTGTTGCTATGAAGGTAACTTTCGTAATAGACTGTGCAAGTCTCGCGCGTATTCGATCTTCCGCGACCATTGTAGTCCTAACCATATGGAGTTTTACGTGGACGAAATATGTTTCTCGTTAAACGTGTTTTCTCGTTTCAATACGCGCGAGACTTACACAGTCTATTGTTGAAGTCAAAAAGCACAAGGAACGTATATAAAATTAATATCAGAATATTTGGATGAGCTGAAATTTGACCGATTCCTTTTTACGATCGTTAATAAATTCAATTTTTATTTGTACTTTTATTTGCAACTTGAGACTTTGTAGAGCCGTGTGGTGTGCATCAATGACTGTTTGATTTATATCTCACGTCGTCTATGACTATCACTTATCATGGTACAATTATCTGTTCGATTCACCTCAAGAAATGTATAATACAATGAGTTACAGAGCAATCGAAAAGCATCATAAGTCATAAACGAGTTTGTAGTTTTGTTTATAACATAACAAAAAAATAAAATTGTGTCTTCCTTCTGCCAATGCTGGTTATCAACAACTGTATCGTCATTAACATTTGCAAAGGTTCCTTAAAACAATGTCACCTTGTTTTTATAGTATTCATTTCTGAGCAAGAATATTGATATTGAAAGAAGAAAAAAGAAGGAAAAAATGCAATCTAATTGCTTTTTATATAACTAACAAAACAGTATAACATTAATACAAATTCAAAACAATTATTATGAAAAAGTATGATAATTACGTATAGAAAATACTGGATAAACAAACTAACTTACCCGCTTCATACTATCAACAGTGGATCGAAGATCGTCATTTGTATCTTGTAATCTTCTGTTTGCCTCCCTGAAACATAAAATAGCCACTTATAATACAATCACACGCTTAAAACAGCCGTCGTCTGCATTGTTTAATTAGCAATAGTTTGGCACGCATTAAAAAACGCGCATGTGCATGATAGCAGATAACTGCGTACTTAGTTAACAACCTATTTGGCATATTTTAAACGGATATGTCATTACAAATAGTTTCGACGTCTCGCGCGATTTCAAACATTGGCAAGATTTCGTTTTCTTCAAACGTTGAAGCAAACCTAGTTCGTGGGAAACCAAGGTTCTCACAAAATGGTCATAAACGCGCGAGAATTTGGTTATAATAGTTATCTTATGTCAACCATTTCAGCTAATAAATTTAATCCAACCAAATCCTACAGACCAATATTATAAGAAAAGTTATCGAAGAGACTGGACGAATCCACAAATTAAAGCTCATATGTTATACTTACTGTAATAACTGAACTTGTCTTGCGAGACTGTCATGATCATACATGTACTCATGCAGTAAACTTTTATCACTGTATAGAAAACAAACATTGAAGAAGAGAGATTTACTTCTCAAGAATGGAGATTATACAATCGCAGGATAAACCCTTTCCAAAATTAGGACTTTATCTTCCTAACCCTGATTCTTCTTATTCTCTATAATATAAACTAACGGGTAAGAATTGACCCGGATTCCGTGTCGTAGACGGCGCAACCCATTTATGAGTAAGAATGACACAGAATCTGCGTCAGACTGACGCATTGAGCCACAATCCTAATCTTTAATCAGCTTCTGGCTCCTGTTGCCGATTTCACGAAACTTTCCGCAACTGCATAAGTCCATTGCGCAACATGTATTGCGTAAGGTGTGCACCGCTATCACAAGAAATCTTGCACAAGTTGACTATAGAGCAGTTGCGTAAAGTTTCGTGAAATCGACTGCTGCGCGGTCTGGCTCTTGTTTAGAATGCAGAGTTATCATTGCCATCGGAAGAGATTCAAATCACGTTGTTGCTAACCGTAAACCTAAACTGAGTTTTCATTTCCACAAATATCACATCCAGTACAAAGTGGGGTTACCAAATTATCACTCACGCACTATCTCAGTGATCACCAAACACTTTACCCTCAAAACAGAAATATATAAATAACACAAACTTAAAATATTCAATAACTTTGAAATAATTTTATTGCAAATTCTTTGAAATGATTTTTATAATTATCATGCACTCTAAAAATTCCCGGTCAGAACTGACTTGGGTCCAGGTCCCAGGAGGGCCTGAGCTATTTCTGGGTCAGTTTGACTCGGAATATGTTTCAAAGTAACCCAGAAACGGGTCAAAGTGACGCAGAATTCGAGCTTCAATCCACTTTGTAACTAGTTTTCAGGTCAGCCTGACCCAGCCGGATCAATCCCAACTTGGAGTTTTATAGTGTATATTTGTTTGTTGCACTTTAGACAACAACAGATTTCATTTGCATTTACGTCACTTTTGGCTGAGCATGTAAAATAAAGACTCAGGGAATTACCAAACATATTTTTCTCCCACAACAGATAACATAACTATACACACATTATAGTTACATGGAGAAGGTTGGGGTTGATTTTTTTTGCTCCCTTCAATTTCGTTTTGCCTCGGTGATTTTATGCAACATTATAAATTAACGTATTTGTTAATCAGTGCGTTTGTTGTTGTTGCCAATTTATAGTTATTTTTTTGTCAATAGTGTTTGTTTTGTTGCACGTGGTATGACTGTGGGGATAACCTTGGTAGGATGATACCATAACAAACAAACAAACTGGTTTTTGTAAAAACCAGTTTAACACTCACTCGAGTTACTCGTAACTAGTTAAACTCCTAACACATTCAACATTTGAAAGTCCCATCGGTTTAAAAATCAAATCAATTTACCACTAAACCAGTTTACCACTTATTTGAGTTGTACATTAACCTAGTTTAACTCTTACCTATCCATACATTCATCATATTCTGACTTGAAGGCTGCTAACTCACTACGAGTTATTGCTAGGTTAGTTTGGGCCTCCGTCAAGCCGCTCTTTAGTTGTCTATTCTCATGCTGTAGCTCATCCAACTTTTTCTTGAGCGCTTCGTCTTTGGGTTTCTCTCGACTGTGCCATCTCTTTTCAAACTACAAATGAAACATGAAATAGTTGAAAACAGTTTTACATTATGTCCTTTTCGAAAGTAAGGCTTGGGTCCGGCTTAGACTGTCAGTTGTTTTGAAAACGTGCGCTTTCGGTACAGGGCTAAGTATAGGAGCCGAAGCTTAAGCCGTGGTTTTGAAAATGGAAATAGTGTAAGAGAATTTACATAAATCCTTTCATTCGATTTTAGTTATACACACTATTTAACTAGTTATGTTGTGGAAACTTGACCAAGTTGTGTCCTTTTGTTTCTTAGGGAATACTTTGCACGAGTGCACACTTAATTCCCAATCCAAATAAGCAAATGTGATTTGGGGACCTTTAAGTGCTATTTATCGACTTTGAAAGTACTTAACATGAAAACTGTTTTCTGTAAGATTGGTACTAGTGTGAAGGTTTACAGTCAGTGAATCATTTGTTCATCTTCAAGCGAGTTAGCTTCGAATTGTTGATATATAATTTTAATTGCGACTCCTATGCTTTGTCTTAATTATGCCCCAAATAAAACTGAAATCTTTGAGCTTACGGAGTGAAATCTGCTGAGGTTTGCCTGTAGTTCTGCAATCTCAGTTTCTAATCTTTTCTTGAGTTCTTCTTTCTCCATGATTGCTGTTTCTTTCTCTTCTCCTCGGACCCTTGCCTCTAACTTTGTCATTTGTGTCTCCATCTCTAGCTCTATGTGTTGAAGGTGCTCTGTATGGGACTCGTTGGCTCTGAAAATAAAATTCAACAGTATCTGAAATTAGTTGTTTAAAGGCACAGTACACGTTTAGTAATGACTCTGGAAATTATTGGCGATACAAACTTACTTAGTAAGAAGTACAGCAGCTTTGGGTAGTAAAAATAATTTTGAGAAACTTTTAAATTCAAAGTACTGCGGTTATGGAAAATATATCACTTTTTATTCCTAAAAATTTGAATCTGAGAAGCGTTTCTGTCGAAACGCTTCTCAGACTGTGTATTCCTATGGGGAATATTCTTCCTGCGTGGAAATAATCGCTCCGGTTTTTCGGTGATATCTCAAAAACGCGACCACCCTTTGAAGTGAAATTTTCACAGGTTAGTTTTATTGTATGTAGGCCATACCTACATTTATATTTTTTAATTAACACAATCAGTAGGCTCCAATTACCAAACGTGTACTGTGCCTTTAAACACAGAAACACAGACTGAAATTACACCCAAACTCAAAAGATCATTCATTTCAGAAACATACACATTTTCAGTAACTATACTTTATTTAATGTTTTATTTTGTTGTCGTTTTGTTGTCGTTGGTGCAGTTGATAGGTCTGATAGGTGCAGTTGATAACAAATTGCAAAATTACTTTAATTAAACAATTTAGTATTTGTTGATGAGATTTTATGGGATATGAGGCAATGCATGTAAAGATATCCGCTTGATCATATTGGTGCAGCATCTATTGATTCATTTTGGTATGTGTAGCTTCAAAAAGAGCAAGTCACTTTATTTCAAATGTTTTAATTAGTTTGATCTAATCGTCACAACGTTTTTTAAACAACAACAACAACAACAACAACAGCACACTTCAAAAAATTTGTTTTTCCGAAAGTTGATTATCACATTGTGTACCTGTAAGTGTAAACAGTCTAAATATGTCAATATAAGTCAATGTCAATTTCTCTGTGTTTATATCTTTCTTTTGTTATAGATACTAGTTAGTTTTTAAAGAAAATTCCAGTCCACTAAATCATCAAATGAGTGTAGCAAACCAATCTCCATATTAATATACCATTTGAACATCTGCTTCATATTTTAACTAGACATGTTGAAATAGAGCTCACTCGACTTGGCAAGATGCCAGTTCTTACTAATAATGACGTCAGATTCTATTTTTCTTTCGCAATGCTTTACATTGCATGATCGCAAAAGCTGGAAAACTACCAGAGCACCGTGGCAAGTGATTTATGCTCAGTTATTGTTGCAGGGAAGTATTGTTTACGTAAGAAATAAATTAGTTTACCTCCCAACTATTAGTCTTGTAAACATCAACTTGCCACATAATGTAATGTGGTAAGTTGATTGTACAAAATGTTTTGATTGTAAGATTTTAAATCAAAAACGCAGACAAACTTTTCAAGTGAAACTTTGAGTGTACACATTATTGGACAAATTATTAATATTTGAAATAATTGCATCGAAGATAAGAATTTATTTTAAGCTCAAACTGACCTCCCGAGGGCTTGAAATCAACAAATGACCGCAGATCCCGGGCCAGTGATTTTATCATCCGGGGGGGGGGGGGGCAGTAAACTCACGACTGGACAAGTCATGTGGTCTTATGTTTTTCAATTAAATAATATCTCATTTGGTAATTTGATTGACCAAAATACATTTGATAAAAAAATATTGTCGTTTTGTCCCAAAAAATTGTCAGACATGAAATAGTTATTTAGTTGAAAGAACAAAGAAACACTAACCGCTTCAACGATTGCTCCAATCGAGCTGTTTCTGCCTGCTGCTGTTTGATGTCTTTAATCGTTTCGAATATGATGGTTTCAAACTGGCTTAGGCACTGGGGCAGCTCTGCCGTATGTAGCTGTTGATATAACTCACATACTTGCTCCTGACTGCAAAACAAAACAACATATAAACCAACTTATCATTAATTAACAGTATCTAGTTTTGTAAAAAAATCAGGTACAACTTTTTGAGCATGTTGAAACTGGTGCCCTGTCTAGCTTTCCCTGAAGTTAGCAAGAAGGAGTTGCTGAAGTACAATAGCTAAGCACAGAACAACTGTGCTTACCAGAATAATGTCACCAGCCAAAATATCAATGCCACATGAACAATCTGTGATTGGTATCCTGCTAAGTTATGCCTATCAGAAAATTGTTAAGCAAAGTGTTGCACTTTGTAAGCAGCTCTATGAAATTTGGCACATGAAGGGTGCGTAAGCTGCTGCTGCTAGTTTTGTTCATGTAAGGTCACGCATAAAAAGCTCTTGAATCAAGATAAGGTACAACAATGTCGGAAAATATATGTAGGCTACCTATTGGACAGAGTTGTAGTACTCGTTTTTGTACTCGGGATTACCTGTACACATAACAATACTCGTACTCGTTATCACACCCGAGTACTTTGCGGGTACTCAAACAGCACCCGTACTGGAGTACTTTGTAAGTACTCAAACAGCACCCGTACTGGAGTACTTTGTAGGTACTCAAACAGCACCCGTACTCGAGTACTTTGGGGTACTCAAACAGCACCCGTACTGGAGTACTTTGCAGGTACTCAAACAGCACCCGTACTGGAGTACTTTGTAAGTACTCAAACAGCACCCGTACTGGAGTACTTTGAGGTACTCAAACAGCACCCGTACTGGAGTACTTTGTAGTACTCAAACAGCACCCGTACTGGAGTACTTTGTAAGTACTCAAACAGCACCCGTACTGGAGTACTTTGCAGTACTCAAACAGCACCCGTACTGGAGTACTTTGTAAGTACTCATACACGAGTACTTTGAGTGTACTCATACCCATGTTTATATACATACAAAGGTATACGCTCTTACTCATTGATAAACTCAAATACATTTTAGCCTCGTACCCATACAGGAGTACTTCGTAGATACTCATGTTTCTTTCTTTTTTTAATGTACTCATATTCGTTCTCCATCTACTCACTGTCTTCTTTCTTCCTCAACGTGTCTTTCTCATGACAGTTCCTTGGAGGATGGTTTTTCAGTTAATTAGCCCATTTGTTCTTGTTACGCTGTTATATCTAACAATACTCATTACTGCTCCTACAACCATAACTACCACAACATGTACTTACATTCAGGGATGCTAACGTCTGACACGTCCAAATTAAGAAACTATATTATTCAGTACTTCAGTTGTCTCTTTTTCTTTAGAGAGTGTGAGTGGAAAGTTTGTCCATACTCAGTAATTTATCTACTGCTCTACGACAGGTTGTTTTGGTACATTGCAAACTTTCAACAGCGTCCAGACTTAACTCGCAGCCTTTGACATCTTTGAATCATTGAGGCAACTAATCGATACATGATCAATATGTTGAATACTACACTCAACACGAAATAGCGACTTATAGTGTATAAGTTTGTAAGGTGCTGGCCATAATCTTTAAAGATCTACTTCAACGGCACTAAGATAATTTAAACTTTGGCGAAATCCAATCAATTTGTGTTTCATGATTACGTATATATTAAGGAAAATACTTAGCGGTAATTGCGTAATTAAAAAAAAAGGTCATTTAGGCCAGCGTTCAGCAGCTCCTCATACCGAGTTTTTGGAAACAGCCTGTCACGTGATGAAAATATACCATAGACTCTGATGACGTACATGAATGGAGACGGCTTGTTTACCCCCCGCGCAGCGAAGTGTGTTTATTGTACGCGTCTATAGCTACTCACACAGTAAACGAGGACAAAATGTCAGACTTTAGCGGATCGTGGGAGGAACACAGTGTGGACGAAGAAGAATTAGGAAATACAGATGATAGTATTGATAGTGAGGATAGCTCTGACGGTGGAGGGAGCTCTTCCGAAGACGAAGAGGGCGTTGATGAAGCTGGGGGAGTGCTTGACGAGGAAGTGCGAGGTGCCAAACCATACAGGTTTGAGCCACTGGCCGCCGATGATCGTGAACGTGCGAACCCTGATGCAGGAGGTCGACTAAACAATACTGAATGGTGAGTCCCACAGGTTTTTTGAAGAACAAACAATGCTATGTTTACTGTTGTTTATCGTCATGAAGTACTTATTTATCTATGCGGCATATCAGGCCACTATAATGGATAGAAATAGCAGCAGAAAGTTGATTTTTTTTCTCACGAAATGGTTGCTGTTGTCCAATATGGTTCACGTTTTCATGATACATTGAATCGGTGTCACTCAAAAATTGTTCCCTTTGGGTTAGTGCAGGTATCCTTATCGGAGAACCGGGTTCCATGGAGAAAGGAAAATAGATGAATGTTGTTTTATTTGTTTCTGTATTTCCTTGTTTATCCATTAATTTGTTCACAATACAATCATCAAATCTCAGTGTGTCGGAGATAACATTTATTTTCAGTACCGAACTGATCCTGACAAGCCGTATTTTCTGTCAGTGTCACTGTTGAACCGCATTTATTTTTTTATTTCTTTTAGCAAATGATTGAGGTAGGTCCTAGCCTAATTGGATTAGTTTTTATGTCAAGCTCATTTGCTAATTATTTCTCATAATTTTCTTTTAGGCTAGTATGATATGTCATGTTTATTCTTTAAAACAGAACTACAATTACAAACCACTTTTCAAATAAATAAAAAAATAAAAAAATTCCCAGAGACACAAAGTAAGAACAACGGCCATTGATAAACAATGCGAAACATTGCGTGATTTTTTACTTAGATGTATAAATGAGACACGCATCGTTTCAATCCCCACTCATTTTGTATTACCCCCGTTCATGTAAAATTAGTTAATGGTCATGAACATAGTCCATCCTATGTCAGTACAGCAACACTTTCATCCATTAATTTTCTGTTATTTAAATTTTTCTTTCAGGTGCTCATGCGGACACTGTGTGGTCCAACCAATGGCAGTGAACTCCATCTGCTGTAAGGAAGTGCAGAAGACAAGAGCCCAAATGGCAGCATTGAACATTGATGTAGAGGATGAAAACCAAAGCCTTGCTGTGCATGATTGGTTTGAAGCAGTCTGTCTGCACCCGGCTGTACTTCAAACCGCGTATTTACAGTACCGGTGAATACTATGGCAGAGATGCAGTTGAAGGGACTCTAGACCAGTAAGTGTCTTTTTTTAATTGAACTGTAAAATTAATGTAAGGAGCAAACCCCCCCCCAAAAAAATTATTACGCCTCTTACCTGACCCCGAGTATAATTGACTGTTGGATTAGATTTATACAACTCAGAAAAACGAATAACCATAAAACCTGTACAAGATTTTTTCTAAACACTTTGATCTCTGTCACAATTGTTGAGTATGTTACAGCTTGTTATGACTTCTTTAAAGAACCCAAAAGTGTGTGTGTGAGTTTGTAGTGACATTCAAACCGAGGACTTACAACAAAAGGGACAATAGGTCCACATTTGTTATCACAAAGGAAAACAATGGGGTCCACGTTTGTCAGGACAAAGAGTTGAACAAAGGAGAGTCCACGATTGGAGCTCATGACACACTTGAGTGTGTGTGTGTGAGCTTACACATGCCAACTTACGGAGCAATGCTACCCCATAAGGTTTTCTTTGTTCTGGTGGTGACCCAAATAGGATTTCTTCAGAAAAAGGAATATTAGAACACAATGGAAGTACCCCTGTAACTGCCATATGTAAGGGTGTGTGTGTGTGTGGGGGGGGGGGGGGGGGTTCTCCTACAAGTTGTTCAACTGGACAAATCAGAAGAGTATATTTCCACCCATACTCGTACATGATTTCTTCAAAATGGGAAAACTGTGTTTTTAAACAAAAATTGATATCAAATGTTTACCTAATTTGATTTTCTTCTACTACTTTGTTTGCAGAAGAAATCGCCATGTTGCTTACAGGCAAGTTGTCAGATGGTGTACGGGCTACCTCGGAAGGTTCAACAGAGTGCCACTTCCTTCAACAGAGTGCCACTTCCAAGGACATATCCCAACCCCAATGGACAATATAAAGGGTTTACCCGCCACTTGACTAATAGTAACTTAAAAAACCCTAAAATTTATTGCCAATCATATTGTAAGAATTCCTCTTCTCACTCGAATTTAGTGTGGTATTTTTAGCCCCTATAGTTGATAAAATGTTTGTAAATGAGACTCAAAAAATAGATGTACAAATTATTTGTCAAACATAAAGCTCATGCTGTTGTGTCTCTCACTGGAAAATAGTGAAATGCATTCAACTTACATGTACATATTACAAACATGGAAGTTATATAGCAAAGAGGCTTCAAAAGGCGAACTTTTTTGAGAACCACCATCTTTGATAAAAATCTGTTAATATTTGGCTCACTGAGATGGGATGTGTGTCATTACAAGAACAATGTCTATAATCAGGTGAGGTTTGCGCTGACACCATAGGTAAAATCTCTTTTGAGTAGTGGTGGTTCTGAAAAGAAACAGTGGTTTCACAACTTGATTTTTTGATCAGTATGCCCTGATCCTCTTCAGGAAGTTGTCAAACCACCTGTTTTTTTTTTTAACCACCACTACTCACAAGATTTTATACATGGCATCACTGCAAACCTGATCCCACCATGCAAAGTTTCAAATCATACTATGATCAAAACATGTTCTGCTAATCTAGTAGTGGTTCATGGTTTTCAAAAAGGTTTTCAGAATTGAGGATACAAACATGGTGGGATTGGTGGCCTCCATTTACTCTAAATTTTCAGTGTGTTACAATCATTTTTAGATGATCCATGAGTAAATGACAATAAACACTTTTAATAATATACACATATCAGTCTTTAGTCTTTATGAGTATTATTTTATTTCAAGAAAAATAGAATAAAACAACAATTCAGCAAAGTCAACTACCCCTCTTCAAGTGAAGTAAATAAATAGAAAGCAGCTTAATTAATAAATTAAAGGGACACATTGCCATTAAAAGAAAATGTAACTATGGGTTCCTTACCCTTCTTGCATATACTACATGGTAATGTAAATGACCACCTTATGTACAAAAAGCAATATTTTTGGAGTTAAGAGTACAGTGTACATGTAATACTTAATGTCAAGAAAAGTTGTATTACCAAAGTTGACCTCTCTGTCTAGTTTTAATTTTCATTGAGTAATTAAATAGAAAACAGCTAAATTAAAAGGGAATGTTGCAAAACTAATTCCATGCGATCCTTACTCTTCTTGCCTACAGACATTCTAAAAGACCTCCTTATCAAAATGTTCAGCTCCTTGTAGACTTTTAAGAAAATGTAAACAAACATTTCAAATTGCAGTCAAAGCTTAGAAAGACAGGTTGTCTGGCAAATTGTCAAAAAGAAGTGTAATTGTTTTGTGTTTGCCCTGGATTGAAAACACATTACACATGAAATATGCAAACCCCAATACATGTACTCCAACTCCTCTTTTTCTCCCCCCAAAAACTCCTTTAGTTCACCATGCAATATGCACAAACTGGGGCTGCTCATTAATCTTACGTAGCAAACAAGTTTGTGGTTGATCCCCCTTCTAACAAATAATAATAACAATAACAAATAAGTACGGTACACATGTGTACATGTACTCAATAAAACCCTACATTTAAATTACCAGATGTGGTTGTGGTCAAATAAAAGCTACATGGGCATTAAAACAACTCTTCTCATAAGATAATAAATGGTGTACAAAAAATATGTACAATACATGTATAATCAATAAAGAAAAAAATCCACAATGGCTTGATGAATTAATCATATTTTACCATCAGAAATAATCCTCTGCATTAACAATAAGGTGTTTAAACTATGTCAACAGTATCTCTTTAATACATGTAATAGGAGGACAAAATAAACCTTTCTTTCATTTTAATAATTCTGCTTGAAACAAAATTGCAAACAGACATGAATCATGCATCTCAAACCTAGGGGTTTATAAATTTGTTAAAAATCTTGAGGGAAATTGTTAACTTTTAAGATATTCACAAGTCAGGCCTGGAATTACATGGAGGCCACGGAGGCCATGGCCTTCGTTGCCCTTGTGTTGGCCTTGGTGCCCCTTCAAAAGTCTCCCATAGACTTTAAGATTTTCCAATGGAAGTACCCTTTATAAATTGAAAATGGCCTTGCCCTCTCCAAGATGAAATTCCAGGCCTGACAAGTGTATGATTATGCAAAGTAAATTTAATTATTATTCCGATACTGCACATTTTGATGTGTAATGAAATAAAAATAACCCTATATCCAACTCGGGTCCAGGCATTTTGAAGCTGACCCCCACCCCCCGCGGTTGAATATTTCTCCCCTAAACATAATTAAGGTTGTTTCTGCAACAAGCCAGTAAACCGTTTCATTACCTCCTCTGATGTGATTGAACTTTCCATCACATTAGATGGGAGAAGTTGTTCACCAGTGGGCTCCTGTCACCATACTTAGCATATATTCAGCAAAAGCTTCTTGCAAAACCTGAACAAAAGATCAAAACAAACATTGTATTTAACCTCTAAGTCAAATGTCATAATTTGGGCATTGTATTCACACACATGTATGGCTTTGCCCTTTGTAGGCACAAGTAATTTTTTACCATGGTCCTTCCCCCGTACTCCTCCCCCAGGGATACAATGATGTTGAAAGCAAACTAAACTGGAAAAGCAATGTAAGGTCAATAATGAAGTCTGTAGGTTGTACTTGAAGTTGAAGGGGAGTCTTGTACACATGTATGTGCACTGGGATGACAAGGTCAAGGAGGTGAAGTAGAATTGGTAACTAGTTACAAACTTTCCTAAACTTCAAACTCGAATCATGCTCACAATCACATCGAGTGAAAAGGAAAATTGTTGATGGTTGTGGTAGCCCTACTATTGAGTTTGAAATCTCTTGCGAGAAGTGCATGTTTTGAAATGAAAAGAAACGATGGTAAAATATCAACTACATACTCATAGAACTTAGTTTTAGAACTTAAAAGTTGCTTACCCAGCTCTTCTCTCTTTTATGCCAGACGAGTGTTGGCTGAATCGCTTAGTTTCATTTGGCTGTGCCTGTTTTACTCTCTGTTTGAAAAGATGATGGCACTGCAGATGGGGCTTTCATGGTTGGGATTGAACCTAGCTTAAGCCTGTTATAGCTTTTTAATCCAAAACTGCTCTTTAGTTGCGATGTTGCAACCCGACAGTCGTCCGTAAAATGGGCACTGCAAATCATGGTCCATTTTGACACCGTGAAACCCTTCCGTGTGTTGGTCACGGAACGCACCCATTCCCTTCTCAGGACAGGATCTCTTGGGAATCGAAATAAAAACTCACATCTGGGTTCCTATCTGCGTTCCGAGTACATGTACATCCACCAACAGAACATGAGTTCGGCATGGTCAATTCTCACGTCTTAACTTGGTGAATGTCTTCGAATAATGAGATCATCACACATAGTTACCGTGTAAACACACGACACGTCGCTACTTCCTGGTTTCCCCTATCTTACAAGTACGTCATCATTCGCTGGTTCACCCACGTATCTTATAGTTGGTTCGTGGTGCGCGTAAATACACGTGCTTCAGTATGGGACATGCATGGTGCCTATGGAGGGAGCCATGGAAGCGCGCGAGTTTTTAAAAACCCTAAGATCGGATTATTTTTTCCGGTTAAAATTACGAAAAAAATATATGTTTAAAACAATCCAATCTACAAGGTCAGAATACTTAATAACATTATGTATAAGATTCAGCAATTTGTTTTATTTCGCAGTTATTGCTGAAGTAGATCTTTAAATGTTCTACTGTCAATAGACGAGTTTATATAAGCAGTAGGTTTGTAATCTGCAGTGATGAGACACGGCATAAAAGTGAAAGTAATTAGGAGCGAATGGGCATAAAAAGTACCAATTTAATTATACAGCCATCGAAATAAACAACAGTGCTTATAACGTTTAAATGCTATATTCGCGACAACAAATTAGTTTTTTTAAATCTACTTTTGTTTCTGCGATATTTTCCCGAAATAATCCAAACCCAGAAATAAATTTAAGTAAGGCCTTAAATATTATAGATTTTTCTTATCTTTAGTTTAAAAATAGTTTTAAACAAAGTGTTCAAAAAATAAGTAAGAGTATTTTCAATAATTAATTTATAAGCTGATAAGGTTACACAACGCTTTTCACTTTAACAGAACTGGAGATTAGCTTTGTTTATTCACTTAATTTGATCGTAATTAAACAGAGATCTAGATGTTTATGTTGTGTAACGTATCTAATTATTGTGTTGTAATTAACAATATTGTGCCGTGTTGTACCACGGCTACATAGCTTACCAGTCATAATATGCAGATTGGTCAATATTTAATTTAAAGAACACGTCCAACATTGGTTAAAAAAAACAACCAGTATCCAGATTTTGTGTTACCCAAAATGTACATGAAATAACAAATATGTGGAAGTCTCGGAGAAACGAGGAAAATAAAAAAAAAAATAAGAAGAAAAAAACAAAAGAAAAAAACAAAAACACAAACACCCCAACAAACATACAAACAAACGAAGCATAATATGTTTGCCCTGTTCAAAAAAAAATCGAGTTTTGGACTCGCAAAATCAACTAATTGTCTTTTAACTCACTTCTCAAAAGCTATTAGCAGTTTAGAAAACAATTCTTTAAGGGAAGTGTTCCGCCCGACCATCTTGTTACCGTGTTAGTTATGTGCAAATTCCAATCTTACTAATGTTGTGCATACGCTGTAAGTTTAGGTCAGTTTAGAAGGATTAAGTTAGATCGATAGTATTTCAATGCCTTTGGAGCTAAGCTATTCGCAATAACACATCGATCGTGACAGTAAATAATGATACACTTATATTTTCAACAGTAAATAAATTTGGATATTAAAGTCTCCAGTAAGTACATCATAAAACAACTTACGAAGAGCTGTCCAATTTTTCCTTCTTTCTTCTTTCTTTTTTTGCTATGATTTTGTTCTTATTGATGATACAATTTGTGTACTTTGATTGCTGCATTCTAGGGTCAAAATTGACTTGTAAAAGGGTCCGTATGGGTTAAATCAGTTGTAGGTCACCTTAAGAACCCGTTTGTCTTTGGAGGTCAAAATGACCGTGAATCTCGAGCCAGAAACACGTTTCTCGTAATGTGCCAGAAAACGGTCCACGCTGACTGGGTCTTATTTTCATGGGCTGTTTAAGCATTAAAAATAAAATTAAGCAGCTCTGTGAAATTGGGCCCAGGACAAAATGACCATATGGGACCTTTCTCTTGGCCAATGCTGTCCAATCAGCAGTGGATATTCCCTTTCACTCGTTAATGCAAACATTTTCAAATGCTCTCTAAATTTAGAATAATATTGAAGTGAAATCGAGAGATGGTTCAAATTTATTTATTTATTTTATTTATATATATTTATCTTTTATCATTGTAACCCGTTCACAAACAATGTGGTTTCCCACAGGGCCCTGCGTATAATAAAAATGTCAAGAAAAAATGCAGAATAAAAACGTAAATTAAGAGGAGAAAATAGACAGTATTTCAAAATATACAGAAGTAAACACATGTATCTGTATTTACATAAAGAAAATAAAAACAACGGCAGAAAATGAACCGAACAAAGGAAAGGAAAGTAAAGCCGGTCAATAAAACTACGACACATTACGTACAACTAAGTACAAAAACCTCAATTGAAAGGACCATCAAGATAATATCAATTCAAAAGCGTTGATTAAAACTTCAATACATTACGTACAATTAGTATTCCAAATTAATAATGAAATGATATTTTATCCATATGTTAACAATGATAGTGTATAGAGGGTATTACGTACGCAGGTAGCAGATTGAACAAGCTGGATTGTATGTCTTCACTCTCACCGATGTCACTCAGACTTCTCGCGCTAGTCTCCATCCGTAAAAATGACAACAGCAGTGACAAATTCGACGACAATGACAATGACAGCAGTCGCGACACCACGACAACCGTTAAAAACAATAGTCACCAGTGGCACAGTATAACACGCACGCCCGTTTTTCAGTTAAAATATTGACAATTACATTGACAATGACATCAAGTAATTGTCAACCATAGAAATTTCTGACAGAATCATTAAAATGACTGCAGCAATGACAGACACTTTACAGGAACAACGACAATGACAACGTAAGGTGGGTGATGACATCAACAGCTCGCGACAATCTGTTATTGTTGATGCAAACCAGCGGAGAAAAGTAAGACTTCTAAAGTTTATCCCAAGCTTTAATTGTTGATAATATTTGATCCCATAATAGTTTGAAGAGCAAAGTCCAATTGGTACCGACGTAAGCTTGTCAGTCACACATTCCGACATGTCCCAACCATAAACCAGCACATCTTACATGCTGTGTGGGTGAACTTTGCATATGCAATTACAAATGCTGGTACATTAGAGAAAGCAACATCAGGTCATGAAATTTCCGCACAAACAAAACTTTATATGCATTCATTTTGTAATTGCAAAGCATGTTTATACGGGCAAGTACAGTAAATAATGTTGACGTCATGAGAACTGTAAAAAATACATAGCAAAAACGTTAGATGATTCGTATAAATTAACACATTTATACGCGTTTTACAGATTGAACGAGTTTATTTTGTTGTTCTATCAAATTTGTTACGAATGAAAATGCAACCAACGCATAAATTTATCAAATTAAAGTATATGTATTTTTGTTTAAATAAAACTTATTTAATAGAGCTTAGATTTACCAAGGATCTTGAATGCATTACCGTCAATTAAGCCGCCAACCTTATAGTAAAAAATATGATCAAACAATGGAAAACGCACACCTTGTACGCGTCGCACGGGATCAGCCAATGAAGCACCTTCTTTTGTCATCTAACCGAGGGCACTCTACTTAAATGAAGTCATGTGAATTTGGTCTATTTTTTGAGTCTTTTTCTTTGTTTACAACTCTAGGGCCTATACTTTTGGAACTGCATGTTTAGTTTTTTTTTATATTTTTATTTAGAAGTTTGACGGAAATAATGCGAGACTACCTTAGGCTTTCCCGGTATTGTATACTCGAGAAGTCCTGCATGGGGAAAACATATCCCAGGCTACTCAGGTGGGATTCGAACCCACGACACCGCAGTCTAAAGCAGCTTTAAATATTCTCGTAATAATATTATGCTTTGTTCCTGATGGAAGTTACATATAATAGAATAGTGTTTTACATGACAATTGTATTCAGAAATACATTGCAGTTTTGACCAATTACTTCTGCATGTACATTTTATGCATACTTGTTGGCTGCACGGTTTTCATATTATAAAACAGGATAAAAGTGCTGGTAGGATCTGCAACGCATTGTATTACTTCTGAAATGCCATGTAATTTGACCAGTAGCGGGATAGCACGCCATTTCTTTTTGAAAGGAAAATTTATTCCCAACCTCTAGATTTCAGTAAACAAATCCCCTCTAAAAAAAAAATTAAAAACAAAACAACAACAACTAGCCTAAAAAACTATTAAAAAACCGACCCCAAACCAAACAAACAAAAAAACCAAATAAAAAACAAACACCCCAACGAAATAAAACAAATAAATACAAATCAAGCAAACGCCCAAACATCCAAACAAACTTTAAAAAATAAAAACTTGTAAATATTTTTACAAGTTTTTTTTTTTTTTTCAATTAAACATTTATGATTAAAATCATAAATGTTTAATTGAAACATGGTTTGTTGGTTTTCAAGAATTTGTACGAGTCCATAAACGTATTTTTTTCGATTCCAGGACAATCGAAGTACTCTGTAATCAATTCCAGGTCAGAATTGACCCGGATGCCGGGTCCCGGGGGCATGACCCATTTCTGGATCAGCTTGACCCGGAATTTGTGGCCTAATGATCCGAAACTCCGTCAAAATGATGTAGACACAGGCTGACCCGAAAAGTGTCAAACAAAGGGATTATGACTCGGATTCTGCGTCATGTTAACCCGTTTCTTGGTAGTTTTGTCATATATTCCGGGTCATGCTGACCCAAAATGAGTCAGTCCCCTCGGGATCTGTATTTGGGTCAATTATAGTGTATGCTTATCTCAAATGGCAACCGTAATAAGTAGTATGAGTCTGCAAATATCTCCACTTTTAAGAGTTCTTCAGATGGACATATTTCTTAAAACGATTGACAGCGACATTAACTATGAAATTTATGAGGTTCGAAATTGAAAATGATCACTTTTGTTTTATTCTAAAAACTCTCAGGTCAGAATTAAACTGGATCCGGGTCCCGAGGGCCTGACCCATTTCTGTGAAAGTTTAAGCTTATTCGGTTATCGGAGCCAGAACAAAACAGTGAAAAACCCATGACTGTTTTCACTGATTTCAAAAATCAGTTTTTGACTTGCGGGGTCTACGTGTAACTGATAACTCATATCTAAAATATTATAGCATTTTGAGCAAATTATTTAAAGGAAACTTCTATACCATGTAATCTATATGTAAATCTGTGAAAATTTACATTCAATCTCACCTTTATCTACACCTTATATTGTTTCATTCAGAAAAAGAATGTTTTGCACTTGTGTAAACCTATCAATGAACCGTCATACTGATCGTTCTTAAATTCGTTAACCCGAATTGAAAAGAAAACAAATCACCATTGAAATAGACATTATTTAATCATATGACGTCAGAGACGCCCACGTGGGAAATAATTTACCCAGAAATCATCAGACAGCGCCACGAATAAAAATCGATTTGTAACAGATGGTGGCAATGAATCATATAAATACTGTCATTATTGCATGGAGCTGAAATAGTTTAGAGAACAAATAAATGAAATAAATGTTTTAACTGTTAAAGTATTGTTAATCTAAAGCAGTCATTGCCCTAAAATTTATTAGCAAAGGCACCACTTCTAGCTCTTCAAATGGCCTCAAAAGAATTGTGAAAGTTAAATCTACAACTCTAACTCTAACTCTAACCCTAACCTTATCCCTAAACCCAACTGTAAATCACACCCTATTGCGCTCCACGTTAAATATAATAATTAATGGATACCTGGTTAACTAATTTGAAAAACTCATTTAAAGTAAGGATCTGCAAGCATTTTCGGTTGAATAAAACAACAAACAGGATGCAACACCTTGTTTGTCGTGTCCCGTGTAACAAGTTGCAACCAAACACACATCTACACACCCACCGACCTCCATAATCAAACAACTGCAGGTCGGATACTTCACTGAGGCAACGGAGACACTTTCCTCCCGGGCCATTGCCTTGGTGCCTCTTGAAATGTCCAGGTATCACTTTCCCTCATAGAGGTGCCCTTCACGAAGTAAAAACTGCCTTCTCAAACGAGAACAACATATTAGGCCTGTAACCAATCACTCATGTACGATGTGGGACCCTGAAACCAGACCTAGATATTTCGTTCTTTCTATTTCATCAAGCTGGTAGAAAAGGCAACCAGGTGGCAGAAAAATGCCATTTGCAAAATGGCCGTTCGGCTTAGGCTTGCGCTCTGACAACTAGGCTCCTTAGCCAGAGCCCAAGCCGCAGCCATGGTTTCAAAAAGGGTATATCGCTACCTGCACGGATCCGCCATGTGCGTGTAGAGCCTCGACTTCATGCTTCATTTGTATTGTATTGGATGAAGGTGTCATAACATAACCAAACTGCACTGTGACAATGCAGAGTTATGTAATACTCAAATTCGAGGCTCTACGCGCAAATGGCTGACCGTGGTAATGGCGAATATTCAAAATCTTTGAAATGTGCCATCAATTCAGATCTGAACAAACCTCTCTGGTACAAGGTAATCTTCCAAATCATCATCATCCTCGTTCACAACATAAATCCCTGTCTCTCTAGTCGCCCCCGTCGCGACTTGACTTCTAGGCTCCTCGTCAATCACGGACAAGATCCGACCCGCTCCCCCGTTCATTCTGCCTGGTGTGACTACGATCTCAAACCAGCGGCAGAACTCGGTCCAACTCAAGTCAATCCAAGTGTCTGGGTTTTAGTTTATCTGCATGCATTTCTAGCACTCAACGTCATACGGTATTTTTTTTAAGGTCTGGTTGATAAATTCAACTGCAGCAAAGTGACACACTCCGTTCCACATTAGGTCAACGCTCAGTCATTCAAACATAAGTTTTTATAAACCGCACGTATTTTCTAACAATAGTACGCTACGCCTTTCACTCTGTGTGGATTTCGTGGTATTTGTTCAAGCAGTACCAAAGTCACCTTTCCCACTCGACAGGTTCAACTGCTAGACTATTCTTACACAGTTGTACAACTCAATTGTAGAAGGTTTTTCCCATTGGGGTTATACTTTGACCTACAAACACAAGGTTGCCTTCATTCAAAATACTCAATTACTCAAAGTGTATGGACAATACAGTTTTGTTTTGGTTGTGTTTTTATCGAGGAACTCGCCCAACCGTAAATTATTGCAGCGTAGAACACAATAAAACGCAAGGTTTAAAGATCTTGAACCTTTTATGAATGGTAGCAAATTTTTTTTGTGAAAAACATCACGTTGTTTTGTACCCATAACTGCCCATTTCGGCACCCTTGTTACGGGATAGGCTTTTTCTCATCAGCAAATATTTGTGCAAGACTAGTGTGTTGTATATACCGGTACAAATACACCACTCTTTATATTGACAGTGCTTCGCTGTACCAACATGATTGTATTAGTTATAAATGTAACAATTAGCAAACAGGTTTTAATTAAATTCTATTTGAGGTAGATATTAAGCGAAGGTTTAGGAAACAATGGCCTCTGGGATAGTTTAATTATAAACACATCTAGGACTAAATAGGATTGTATCCAATCGTTTTTGATTTATATAAATTCCACAACTCAAATGTCTGTTATAACTACTTAAATGTATCCTGCAAAAGTATCTTACATATTTAATGTCATTATGGTAGGACACTAAAACCGTGATCTCCTTTTGGAAGAAGTGGGCTGTGAACCACCGTTTGATTTGTTCCCAACCTTTCGTCTTGTCGATTTCTGAGGATAAAGCTTGCCAGTCAAACCGCAGAACTTACTGCTCTGTCACTTTTTCCCGAAAGATATTATACATAATGACAAGCAAAAATAGGATCTTATCTTAGCTTCTTTAATGCAGAACCTAAACTCAACCACCCCAAATCCACAGGAATCTTACCTTGTTCAAATTACTGAGCCAATTATAACCCAGGAGATTCCTGAGGAATGTAAACCCCTCAACCCCATACCCGGTTCACACTTGATACATTAAAACTGAACACTCAGTATGCTAAACCCGGGTATTCTTGCTTAACCCTACTCCCTACAGACAGGACTGTTGCTTTTTTTCCGGGGATTTGCCGGGTTTCATCTAATGTGAAAGAGCTGTAAACATTTATTGTGCTAAATTAAAATCCCAAATGTCACGGGCATACAGAACGTGCGATTGATCCTCGCATATTAGGCCCCTAGTTCTATTGATTTGTGCAGTTTAGAGTATTTATTACAAGGTAAACTGCGGCAAGGACAAATAGCTCAGTAATTCACACACAAACTACTAAGATGTACAATAATAACCGTGTCGATAATGATGACGTCAAATATTCAAATGTAATTCTGAAAAAAACATGACAGACTTATTGCAACATGTGCACATTATACTTTTGCAAAATTAATTACAAAGTAGAATGATCAAACTAACACGATCGTATTATGAGAAAACTTTACAGTGTAGTTGTAGTGGTTTACACGACACTGCAGAGACACATGAACAACATTCATGGAAAAACAAACAAACAAACAAACAAACAAACAAACAAACAAACAAACAAACAAACAAACAAACAAACAAACAAACAAACAAACAAAAACGTTCATTCTCTTTTGAATAGCCACAGGATAGATCTGCCTTATAGCTGCAGCCTTCATTGTATATACATTCTACATATTTTCTACAAAGTGTGCATATTTATTGCCTTTATGTTCATGTCCTGGTAATGCACATCTCTGTGTTGAGAATGTTTTCAACTTGTGCCTTTCCCTAGAAAGTCTGTGCCATAAATCTTCATGTCCAAAGATTTAAAACTCCGAAATAATTCAACAATTTAAAATGTTTTGTTTCATTGAAATATTTCCACGGGTAGTTATTAATTTGCTTCAAAATACGTGCGAAAGAAACGAGCATTAAAAAGGAAAAACTCATTTACATCTTTCATGAAATGTTGTAACAATTTTGGCCATATCAACACTTTGATGATAACTGTTGCATCATAGAAACGTTAGCTTGATTCGTTGAGAGTCAATTCGCAATTTATAAATCAAATTCCGTTTGACAATACGATCGAAAAGCGAATCGTGACGTCACAAATAGACATTAATGTGGAAATATTATTTAAAATTGGGCTGTTTCCTAACTTGGTGAATTATTGCCATTCTACCAATTAAACTTACACATCGAGTTATGTTTGTTGAACGTTCCCGAGACAGCATGTCCCAATTGAAAAATTAGTTAATTTTTCCCCTGTAACTTACAATGGGTTTGAATATGTGTGCCACCGTTTGAAAAAAATGCATCTCGAGCCTAACTTTGAAATAGCGTTAATGGTATAATTATGAAAAAACATAGATTCCACCATGACATGATGAACTTTGAACAGTTATTATCATTTGGCTTTGTCTATACGGGCGTCTCAAAGCCCTTATTTTTAACGACTGGGATGCAGAGCTAAGTTTGAATTGTAATCACGCACTTTGCAAGGATTTACAAGGTGCTGCGGCGCAAACTGCAGCCAACTATGCCAGGCACACAAAAAGAAAACCTTCTCTTAATTAACGGGTCTCGGTTATCTTATTATTATTATCATTAATGGTTAAGAAACAACTAAAAATTAACCAAAAACGGGTATTAAAAGCATACATCATTACACACACACACGAGTAAGCCTACAGTTGCAAACACTGTTATTAAACTTCAACTTCTGGCAGGAGCTGACATGCGCCACAAACATGTATTGAGAATTGCAGTACAACAACTAGAACATATAGAGCTACGGCTTTATACGTCCAGTTGGAAAGACAAAGTTAAGTGTTTGTTATTCGAGGACATTCAAGGAGAGATGACTACAATTTACCTCATTATGTCAGAATCAGATGAGGTTTTTATGGCTGGGAACTTTCCAGATGTGGGAGATATCAGTCGATAAGCTTTTAATTTGAATTTATCGCGCCACAATCAGGCGACCAAAGGAGCTAACCAATGAGTTCATTTTATGTAATTGCTGACAACAAAGCAACCATTCAAGAAATCGATAGAAATTAACACATTAGCCAACTGTGCCTGTAAAAGGACAATATAATATCACACCATTGGACTAGCAGCAGTGATAGGAATTTAACAAGTAGGACACATTAAAGGGTTCAACATTGATAATTGACAATGGCTACCTCAGTTGCTTCCCGCATAGATTTTTGTGCGATTCACAAAGTCATGTTTCAAGTTGTCTTGAAAATAACAGCACAAAGAACAACAAATTATTGTTTACTCTACCACGTAATAATTATTCGTCCAAATCAAGAATTGATTTAAAATGAAATCTAAAAATAACAGGTATTGGTGTCATAGATGTTAATTTATGATTCTGTTAATAATAGGTATTGGTTACTTTTAGGCAATTTCAAACGGATTTATCAAAGTACATTGTACTATCCATGTTCACTACTTCCACTTCTACTTGTAACTCGGCAGAGTCCATTGTTAGGATATAAACACCAATGAGTAACTATTGTTAATTGTCTTGCTCAATGATACAAGTGCCAGGACTGAGATTCGAACCCACTCAGCCATCATAACTTGAAATCGGTGCGCTAGACGCTCTGCCACTACACATTAACTCATAAGGAGTAGGCTGCGCCGGCAGCAAACTTGGCACAAAACTGTAGTTTCGTATGTGTTATTTAATCACTTTGATTGAAAACGTAATCGGAAGAATGTTAACGTTGACTTTTGTGTGTAATTACAGCAATTTATATTCATGATGAATAGTAGAGGGCCTCTTAAAAAAATAGACCTCGAAAGATAACTGACTAAAGTTCGTACCAGAACAAATTCTCAAGAGAAAAATTGCCGTCTGAAATAATACTGCAGGCGTCTTCTGCTTTGTTTTTTATGAGATATCGCCAACTCACAAGGCCAGACGGCCACTTCAAGGTGAGGGCTACACTTAACTGATTTGGGGTGTAAACCCAATTCAACTTTCACCAGGGGCACGTTGCCACCTACTCCTGGGGCTGAAACAGGGTTTATCCTCTTCACAGTCCATAAGGATGACGGCATTTGTATCATCCACTATATGAGCCCGGCTGGTCGAGCGGAATGCACTACCCTCCCAATTTTTTACGAAGCAATTATGGTTAAGTGCCTTGCTCAAGGGTTATTTGAACCCACACTCTGCTGCTGATTACACAAGAACTTGGGTCCGGTGAACTAGAGCGCTCGGCCATGACACGCCACTCTATCAGGAAATTGTAAATTGTATTGGAACACTTCAAGGGACACTGAGACAATGACCAGAGGATTGCCCCCGACCCTCCGATGGCCTACCGGTCTGCAGCCAGTGGACCGCAAACACATTTTAGTTAATTACTCGGTCAGTTTTTAGCAACAAAAACAGGTGAAACCTTTTAAGTTCTATCCTCAGACAGGCCCAATTGACATGGCCTATGACCTTTTAGGCAGTATGACCCCTGGACTCCGAACCCCAGTTATAAAACACTTTTTATATAGGTATTGTACTACAAAAATCGCGGTTTCACAGTGTAAAAGCATAGTGATTAGAAAAATTAATTAACAACATAATTTTTTTCTTTTTTTTTGCCAAACTATCACTTAAACGTCTGGAAAGGTTAATTAGCTTTGAAAAAAGTATGAAATCAATATTGTAATTGAGGTATACACGTTTTCCCACCGCGCTGCAGTACCCTGGGGCACCCATCCAGCAGGGGTGGGGCATCGTAGGGTTAAGGTATCGGGCCTGCATTATTGTGCAACAAGTACACATTACCTACTTCCATCAGCAACAGACTATGATAGCTTAAGTGACAAATAACCTAGATAAGGATAAGTCCTGCTTTGGATTTATCCAGTCTACTCAAACATCACTCAGGGTTACGGTTTGATAGACATCACGCAGGAACACTACAGGAACTCATTATACGTTGTCTTTTTATACTGGTACAAATAATTATGGGTTTCTTGATGGTACATCAGTGAAACGTGACCGTTATGCTTCGGTGGTAAATCCAGGGAATTCTAACTGCCTTAAATTCTGGGTTGACTATCGTCAGTTTACGAGTTTACTCAGTACAGCGACCAATCAGGGTGTGGTTCGAACTCCAACCCAAAACCATTTCTTGACAAGTGTTTTAAGTCCCTTTACATCCGCGCTGCAATTTAAATTATTGGATAAGTACAATGTTTAAAGTAATTTTTTTATTTATTTGTTTGATTAATTCTCTGTAAGAACAAATCAGGTTGGTGTTGAACTCCCATTTTGGGAACCATTTGTTGATTTTCTTTTTAAATGTTGGTTTACATCCGCGCTGCAATTTAAATTATTGGATAAGTACAATGTTTAAAGTAATTTTTTTATTTATTTGTTTGATTAATTCTCTGTAAGAACAAATCAGGTTGGTGTTGAACTCCCATTTTGGGAACCATTTGTTGATTTTCTTTTTAAATGTTGGTTTACATCCGCGCTGCAATTTAAATTATTGGATAAGTACAATGTTTAAAGTAATTTTTTTATTTATTTGTTTGATTAATTCTCTGTAAGAACAAATCAGGTTGGTGTTGAACTCCCATTTTGGGAACCATTTGTTGATTTTCTTTTTAAATGTTGGTTTACATCCGCGCTGCAATTTAAATTATTGGATAAGTACAATGTTTAAAGTAATTTTTTTATTTATTTGTTTGATTAATTCTCTGTAAGAACAAATCAGGTTGGTGTTGAACTCCCATTTTGGGAACCATTTGTTGATTTTCTTTTTAAATGTTGGTTTACATCCGCGCTGCAATTTAAATTATTGGATAAGTACAATGTTTAAAGTAATTTTTTTATTTATTTGTTTGATTAATTCTCTGTAAGAACAAATCAGGTTGGTGTTGAACTCCCATTTTGGGAACCATTTGTTGATTTTCTTTTTAAATGTTGGTTTACATCCGCGCTGCAATTTAAATTATTGGATAAGTACAATGTTTAAAGTAATTTTTTTATTTATTTGTTTGATTAATTCTCTGTAAGAACAAATCAGGTTGGTGTTGAACTCCCATTTTGGGAACCATTTGTTGATTTTCTTTTTAAATGTTGGTTTACATCCGCGCTGCAATTTAAATTATTGGATAAGTACAATGTTTAAAGTAATTTTTTTATTTATTTGTTTGATTAATTCTCTGTAAGAACAAATCAGGTTGGTGTTGAACTCCCATTTTGGGAACCATTTGTTGATTTTCTTTTTAAATGTTGGTTTACATCCGCGCTGCAATTTAAATTATTGGATAAGTACAATGTTTAAAGTAATTTTTTTATTTATTTGTTTGATTAATTCTCTGTAAGAACAAATCAGGCTGGTGTTGAACTCCCATTTTGGGAACCATTTGTTGATTTTCTTTTTAAATGTTGGTTTACATCCGCGCTGCGATTTTTCAATTTGAATAAACGGTTATGTAAATGTTTTGAGATAATTAATTATTGAGACGACCCATAAAACATGTATTGTTTAGGAACGCTCTATAACCAACCAACAAAGGTGGGATTCGAACTCCCAAACTAAGAACCATTGCTTGCCAAGTGTTTTTAGTTCATTTTATATTCGCCCTGCGGTTAAAAAAATAGGTAAAATGTTGTGCTCGTTATTGCGAAGCCAAATAAGAGTATGTATTGTTTTAGGAACGCTCTACAACAATCAACCAGGGTGGGATTCGAACTCCCTTCCCAGGAATCCCTTCTTGACAAAGTGTTTTGTTTTTGTGCCAGCCATGTTTTTGGTTTTAACAAACGGATAGATTAAATGAAAATCTACATTCTCCATTTGCAAACTTTTCCTGTATTCAAGGTGACTCCCAATATACCAAATCTATCTATCACATAGGAACAACTAAGTATTAAAAATGGAAATGAAATAATGCATACCATGGCATAAGGGATTGAGACCCAGAGAGCTGTCCAGAGAACGCCTCCCATGATATTTGACCATTCGACGACTGGCTCTTCCGCCGTGCTTGCTCCGTTTTGGACCGCATAAAAAGTGTCTCCACACTCTGAAATCCTTCCGTGAACTCGGAAATTGTTATCTTCCCATCGCCATTTATATCTAGCTCACGAAATACATCGATAAGTTCATTTTCTCTGATGGCCAAATCGGCACAGAGTTCTTTCAAATCGTCATACTCGATGCATCCGCTGTTGTTCAAATCACAAGCGGCAAAAAGCTGGTGGATTCTCGCCTCGTCTAGACGCTCCATTGCTAACGAAATCTTGGTACAACTACTCACATGGTAAAAACATCGAATCAAAATATTGCACAGGAACTTGTTCGAAAACTCTAATGTTGACGCTTTTTTTCGTAGAACGTGTATGCCTCGACCTTGCGAAAAATCAAAACCTTTGAAACTGTCCCAACAAACTTGGCGAATATCACAAGGTGTATTTGCAGACCTAAATATATTTCAAAACATTCGACGTCTGTTCTCGGTGACAGCTACATGTAAAACATACCAACAATGATCTGGAAAGTAGAGCAAGTGCTTGAAAGTAGACTAACAATTACGTATTGTTTAAACACCACTTTGAAACAACTCTCCAGGTGATAATGTCCGCAACTCAATGTCAGTCTTCGATGGTTTTTGTCTAAAGTATTCGTGTATCCGTCCAGTATTACAGTAATGGCTGACGCATAAAACAAACTATAAAACTAAACATACACGCAGTTGATCCGGTTTTATTCAGTGTACACTTTAGTGATAAGCCGTAGCACGAATCTGTCAAAACACATCCAAACAGCACAACATCGAGATGTATTGTTCATGACAAATATGATAAAACAAACGCGCACACCTGTTGCCTTCTCATTTGCATAAGTCTGCATAATTAGACGGGATAAACTGTTGTCGAGTTGGTTGTGTATTTTGTGCTGGCATGCTGGTGCAGTGTTGAGTTTGGCCTTCAGTTTGAATGACTACCCACGCTGTCTGTCCCACCATATGGCAGCGGTCCTAGATAAGCATTTATAATCTCGTGGAAAATAACTTAGTTGAATTTGTATGCAAGCTACCTCTAACGTTAAAGGGGATTGCAGTGTTTCAAACTGTTTGGTTGACACAACTAGCGGCTACGACTGCAGCTGTTGTCAAGGGTGTTGCTATGGGCATCCCATTCTTTAACGCGTGATCACGTGATGATCAAGCCGCAGCCACATCCGCAGCCACGAATTTGAACACGGGCAAAGTACGGAATCACAGAATCAAGGGCCCGGTCTCACAAAGCTGCTGCAGCACAACCAGTAGCTTGTGCTTGCCAGAATATGGTTACCAGCCAAGGCACTATATCACATGTACCGTCTGTGACTGGTAACCTGCTCGTTTGCGCTTAGCATAAAATGGATAAGCAATACTTTCTGTTTAAGTAACTGAATGAAATTGGCCACTGGAAGTTCACTGACTGATGTATAAAAACGTATACAAGAAAACCACCAGATGATAGCATTTGAAGACTTTAACATTCAAAATGTATTGCTTTTACGATTTTTCAATCGCATTAATTAAGCACGTAAGTAAGCGTGCACAATTACTGACATTCCTGGTTTGCACACTTTACGTATAGCTGCCAAATAAAAATATAAATGTATTTGAGGTTGATATCGAGAAAGAAAAAAAAAACGAATTGAGGTGAAACGCCCCCAAAAGGGGACAAATTCGTGACCTAAAACTGTAGAAACATGGCGTCGGTTCGGTATGCCCCGGTAATCGATACTTGTGGATGTAATAATTATTGCAAGATGCAAATAATAATGTGTAACTTCATTTTCTAATTTAAGTTGGACAAAACTCTAACTTGATATTGGGGGGTTTTGTTGTAACGTTTTGTCAAGATGTACTGTTGCTGTTTGCGGCAATGCTACTAAAGATAGTCTTCACAGATCCCCATCTGATCCAAAATACCTAGGAATTTTGACCAAAAAAAAAAACTAACCTTAACTCATCCTACCAATCTTCAGTGGTTGGTTGTATATTGTGTTTATTGAAAAGTAGGGGATGGGAATGAATTGATTCTTCCTACAATGGGTGATTTACCTTGAAGTACTGTATTCCAAACATCAAATCATTGAGCGATTAAAAAGAACACAATCAAGAACGAAGCAGCTTTAGTAAAAAAAAAAAACTGACATAAAAGCTAAATCCATTGTACGTTGTTTTTGCCTTCGGGCGTGGAAGTCATTTTTGAGGGCAAGGCCATTTTCATTTTGCAGAGGACATTTTAATTGGAAAATCTTAAATTCTATAGGAAACCTTTTGGAGGACATCAAGGCCTTGGCTTCCGTGGCCTCATACCCCACCTCGGACACTGGCATGATGTGGATTGGGTTTTCAGTCCCTACCTGATTCCATGGGTTTTCCCCATTTCGGGTTTTCCCCTTCCAAATCTAAAACTGAACATTTCTTTCTCGTTTCCTAAATAATCACCATCCTATTATTGCCACTTGCGCTGTTCAATGTGTAATGAAACAACGAAACAAACGAGAGAAAAAAATGAAATTGAATGGCAGCCTTACAGACGAAGAAACCTAGATATTTAACTCGATGTAACCCAACTAAACATGCAAAAGAAGAAAAAAACTTCTTTATTTTTAAAGAAATCCACAAACTATATGATAAAATATTGAAAGTCGTTATTCTTCCTCAAACTAAAGGAAGAATAGAGCATTGTTGAATCAAGGTTAGGGTTGTACGTGAGCTGCCCGTATGGTGTGAAAAGTAAGCATACTTCACCTTCACAGTGAGTGAAGTGGACCAAGACTGCACCCACTAAGGGTCCTTCATATTTACCCTGTTAGAACTGTTTACTGTCTCTCTTGGTGTTTTGCATATGAATGTGAAGTTGACATAGAACTGAGTTTATTGCTACCACCATACGACCTGAATAGTTTAAACCAAGGCCCTAAAGATGCGATGCTAGTGTTTGCACTCGATGCGGTATCTACAAACAAAATAATTATGGTTGATGAAAATAACGTTTATGTAGGTGGTACGCGTGATGTCAGATGACAGTTTGTGGCTCCACTTTGTGAGACACGTTTGGATACACGTTTGGGATACACGTTTGTGATACACGTTTGGGATACACGTTTGTGATACCGTTTGGGATACACGTTTGTGATACACGTTTGGGATACACGTTGGTACACGTTTGGGATACACGTTTGGGATACACTTTGGATACACGTTTGGGATACACGTTGGGATGCCAGTTTGTGATCCTAATATGAGATCCCACTATGTGATCCTAGTTTATAACACCTCAATCTTTTTATTCAAATGTTTTTAATGTATTGATTGATTGATCGACTGACTTAAAAAAGAAAATATATCAACACTTTCCCCTCTCCCAACTATGTGAAACATGGAAGCCAAGGCACTCCTTAATAATACACACCACTACTTCTTCTCCATTTTTCATAAAATACTTCTATCCTGAGAGTTGTGCATGCATAATTTCTCTAATCACCACATGGCTATGATTCAACATTATAGTTACTTACTCATTTTCAATTTCTTCTTTTACTGTTTCTGTGTCTGAAACATCTCTATACTGATCTTCAGACGATTCCCAAACCCCCACAACTTCATCATCACTCGAAGACATTCTTACTTAATATCATCTACTTGTCAACAATTCTCTGACTAATTAATTGATTCCAATCCAGAGACACGTATTTAATTTACAGCAAGCAATTTGCGATAAACCAGACAAGAGAAAATAAACCAGCGAACTCGACTGAACAATTTTACATGTTAGAAGTCAGGGATACCAGTGAAATTGTTCACTTATTGTATTGGACGATAATATCATAATTATAAACACTCCACTGGAATCTGCATAATGAAATGAACACGCTGTATATATGTCAATATTTACCAATAGTGTTTGATAAGTCAATAGCAAACAATAACATCACTTCGCAACCGGAGTTTGCTCTTTGCACGTTGATAAAAACCCGGATGAAGTGACAGTGTTAAATTATTGCAAAGGAATTTGGTATTGCCAGACATAATATTACGAGAAAGCAACCACGGGCGAGATAGCACTTGAGACTTGAAAAGAGTCTAGGCTAGACGTCTAACACTATGGGGTGCGGCATATTTACCCCCCCCCCCCGCACCCCCCCCCCCCCATTGTGCACCCCTCGTACAGTGGTCTGATGCACACATTCGGGGCCCAATATCATCGCTATACCGCCGAATTGCTTGCGATTACCACTCTTCACTTACAGCACAGGCCAAGTGCCGCTTTTCTGTGCTAGCTAGCTGTGTATGTAAAAAGCGATGAATGCCTAGTAGCGTGGAATACGCACGCACATAAGCAAACATTCCCTGCTAACCAGTGAAATACGCTTGGTGTAAGCACGTAACTCGCTGCTTAGGTATGCGCCAATTCTTTGCTTACGTTACATGGAGCTATACAATAATAAATTGGGCCCTGGTGGCTTAGTCATCGGATGTGGGTCGAATACCGGTCATGATACCTTTGTCATTCAGCGAGGCATTGCGCAAGCCACTAAACCAATTGCTTCTCTTACCTAGGTTTATAACAACGATGTATTGAACAGTTCCTCAAATGAGAACTCCAGTAAATAGATTCACCCCCTTAGTGACATAGATAAGCAGCTTGACCGTGTTCTGCCATGTTGGGAGTCAATCTACATGTAATGTAATGGTATGCAAACAACTACGCATCGTACAAGGAAATCGTCTCCCAGAATGGAGCAACCATAGATTATGTCCTGGGCCAAATTTCATAGAGCTACTTAAGCCCCAATAGGAGCTTAAAGCACAACAAAATGATGTTTACCAGAATTAGATTTCCAGCTAAACTACCATGTCACATGCACAAATTGTGGCTGGTGTCCTGCCCATTTTTGCTTAGCAGACCATTGTTAAGCAACATTTTCTGCTAAAGCAGCTCTATGAAATTGAGCCCTGTGCGTAGTGTGACGTGATTCCACTGTAAGCCACGCCCATTTCATACAGTCTGGCTTCATACAGTCTTGTTTCACTGAGAGAGTTTTTATTTGATGATTTATGCAAGAAAAAAAAATCACAATTGGACTTATCTTTGACATACTTTCTTCAAAGATTGAGGTTTTCTTAGAACTAAAACTTTCTGACATAAGAAACACTTTTCGACGAACCCACTACAAGCTTAAAGTGAAAATCGGTCATCTTTTCTCTTTTGACGGGGTAGTCTGAAGTTTCCATGTCCAAGTGTTGACAAAACACCAACAAGAAGTTTCAAACGTAATTAAAATTAAATTAAGTCTGATGAAGATTTGCTTACCTTGAAAATAAGTCGAAGTCGCTGTCGAGCTTCTCCAGAAATGTCTCTAGTTCTTGGGTGGAGGCGCTTTGTAGAAGTTGTTGACGCCGCCTACGTCGACTCAGAGCCAGTAGTGTACTACCGACACTATGAAAACCAGCAGAGAAATCGCGCATGCTAATTCGTCCATCGCCATCCAAATCAAGGGCCTGGAAATAAACATTGGGATTTAGTATACACAACAACACAACACAACAACAAAAAGAACAACAAAACAAAACAAAACAACAACCGCATAAACAATAACGCACTGATGAAAATTTTACATGTATTATTAAGTGAATACATAATGTGTTTTGATGGACAGTTTCCAAGATGGTTTACATGTTTCAACATTTTAATCAGTGAGTTTCAAAATTAAAACATTCTTAACAGGTTACTATTTTGTATAACTCTTGCGGGTAAAACAACGTGTGAAAATCTTTTTTTGAAGTAGGGTTGACTTTAATTGGAAGAGCCGGCAGGTTGGTTTGTTCTCGACGTTTCGAGCAGATTACTCACCTTGTCTTCATTATCACACAGTTTACCAGATACAGTTGCTTCTAATTATGCACACCTTGCAAATTTTCAAAGGAATATTATTTTCCCACAACTAAAACCGTTTGTATGCATATATCTTCACCTATTTTAAACTTGTAAACATGTGTACTGTCATGTCATTTAGCCTTCGAGAAAAATTCTGCTAGTGCTAGGGTCGAAACGTCAGGCAACTAACTATTTTTTTTTTGCATTTATACCATAAGTCCTTTTGGTTGGTAAGCAGTTTGCAACAGCTAATTCTATTTTCTCTAGTATAAACTTAGTAATGGCAAATTAAAACGGAAACATTTGTGAGAAATCATTCCCCTTTTATATGATTTTGATACTGGTTTCCCCAGGCCAGTTTCATCAAAAGCTCATTTAATGTTATTAACATGCATTCAAAGTCCTCATTTCTCCCTAATTCACTCAAACTAGGGTTTCCTGAGCTATGAAGGCCTTCAATTCTGTTTTCATCTACACATGATTTCGTTCTTCTCATTTAGATTTGTTACAGTCATTCTATTTCATTTATAAGCATTCAAGACTACACTTTAACCATTATTCTTAAAGGAACATTACAGAATTGGTAAGAAGAAAAAAAATTGTAAAATTTACTTTTTGATCACAGATTTACATAAAACTTACACGGTCTAATGATGATGATAGTAGAAAACATCCCTTGAAATATTTCTGTCTTAAATGCCATATTTGATGAGAAATGAATAAACTAATTTTCCGATTGGAGTTTATCGCTCAGTGAGCGTTTTGTTCATTTGTTGAATCTATATGCTTTCATGCAAATGTGTAACCGGTTTTTCACTATTTTCTTGTGACCCAGATGGCCGATCGATCTCAAACTTCTACAGGTTTGTCGGTTTATGTATATGGTGGATTACATAAAGTGCTTACACTGCCAGCAACTGTTTTGTTAGCAAAACCAATTCTGTAGTGTTCCTTTAAGTTAAATTTCTACCACCTATTTACAATTAATGAATTCAAATTAAGACTCACGGAAGAGCACATGTAGTTGTTGCTAGTTTGCATTGTCTGTTTTCATTTATAGGCAATGTGTTTCATCTTTTGTGAGTTCAAATTAAACATGAGTTATGGCTCCCCGAGTAAGCTGGCAATAGCCTCTTTACTGGCACTTGAGTTGTTCTTTGTAAGAGTTTTAGTGTTTTTTCTTCTTCAGAAAGCACATAGCATAGAATTCCTGCTGGCTTCTACGAAATTAAATTATCTTTGCGACCTCATGAATTTAAATGGTCCTATTTGACCAGTGAATTAAAAACTGTTGAAATTTATTTACACATTTTAACTGTTGAATGCTTCCGCAACGGATTAATCATTTTAAAACAAAAATGAATGATTTTTGGTTTTATTTGGCAGGGAAAAACCTATATTAAATAATAATTCTCAGATTGTTAAAACTAATTTTGTGTTAATGTAATTTTTTCGATTGTTGCTAATCATGTGTTTAAAGATGTTTTGCTGTTGCAAAGCTGTTAATTACATTTTACCAATTATCCATGCATATATTGCTTTCTTTTGGTTTCAGTTTACTTACCTGGAAAACTTTACTAAGCTCTTCCGAATCCAGATCGTTACAAACCGACGCAAGTTCACTCCGTTCAATGTAGCCATTCCCGTTGAGGTCACAAACACAAAATAGTTGTCGGATCGCATCGGGACTCAGGCCTTCATCAAACGCCATAGTGACCTTCGATAGAACAAATGGTTATAAAATGGAAGGATTAGCGCAAGTAATTGACACGTAATTAACTAGTAATTAAAACATATATTAAATTATTATTACTGTCCAATAATATGAAATATATAAAAAATAAGTAACAATAGTCATAAGGTTGATATAAAAAGCTTATTTATTAAAAATGCTTAAAGCACGCAGACAACATAATTATCCAATACCAGTATACACACTTTATCTGATACAAAATAATACATACACTCTAAAAACTTCTAGGTCAGAGTTGACCAGGTTCCGGATCACGTGGGGCCCGACCCATTTCTGGGTCAATATGACCCGGAATCTGTGTCAAAATTACCTAGGAATGGGTCAAACTAACGGAGAATTCGAGTTCCGAGACCATTTCCGGGTCAGCTTGACCCAGAAATGGGTCCGGCTCCCTGTGACCCGGAACCCTAGTCGATTCTGATCCAAGAGTTTTCGAAGAGTGAACCAAAACAAACCATGTTAAAGTAGCTCAATCGGTCATCGGAGTCACGAGAATTCCCGTAATGTATTCAATTTTTGCTGTTTTCAAACATTGGGTTTTGAAATCAATTGTGGTTTATTTTGTTTTTACTCATCAAGTAAAACGATTTCCAACGTGACCATCTTTATAGAAGTATCTTCTACGTCATGTGCAAATCTGTAAACATCTGTATGTACACTCTTAAAACCAATGTTGTGCACATCCCTTAAAAGTGAATACTTATTAATTGCTTTCTGACTTGTAACCAGTTTTTAGGAAGCAAGATTTATATATGCTTAGCTATTTTTGTGGTGCTTAGCAGTTTTTTTTCCCTAGCAGTTATTGAATCGATCACAATCTTCCTTAGGAAGAGGTTCGGATGGCTGATTTAGGTAAATAACTTATAACTGCTTTTTCTTATCTTCCAGGAATAGATAGGTACCTGTGAGTGTAGAGATTGCTGAAGTGAATGGTTAGCAACCTGTATTGCAATTTGGCTGCCGGTGCCGCATACTCTTAAATAGTTGAGATGGTTTCAGAAATGTGTAAGGCCAAAATGAAGCTGCAATGTTTAAAAGCGCACGATGCACACTTTTTCTATCGCTATTATTATTACTAGTAGTAATAAGGGTTCCCTCCGTAAAACAAAACAATTCTTGATATTCATTTTAAGATGTCATTAAAACTTGCTACCCTATTCCCAGTTAGTCGAATCAAAAGGGGAAACCAAAATAACTCTTAATTCTTTAAAGGTATTGTACACTTTTGGCAACTGCTCAAAATCAGTGTCCACATTTTGTGTGATTCAACATATGCATGGACAAACAAACCTGTGAAAATTTGAGCTCACTTGGTCATCGAGGTCACGAGAAAATAGTGAAAAGAGATCTTATGTGTTTTCTTTTTTTTTCAAATTATCGCGCGCGATAATTACTATTGTTTTACTCGTTTCTCAGAAACGATAGCATTTTAGGCAGACATATTTTAAGGAACCCTTTCTACCATTAGTTACTTTAAATCATGTAAGTTATGTGTGAATCTGTGAACATTGTGTTTTTCGATATTACCAATAGTGTACAGGGCCTTTAAAGCACATGTACAACATTGGTAATTTCCAAAGACGAGTATCCGCACTTTATGTGGCCCAACATAAACATGAAATAACAAACTAAATGTTGAACTAAATCTGTCTCCGGAGTCATGAGAAAGCAGTGAAAAACCCCATTATATATTTTCACTTTTTTCAAACATCGGATTTTATCACGGTGATAAAGACCAATTGTTTTGCTTATTTCTCAAAAGCATTTCAAGCAAAACTATTTTAAGGGAGGTTTTCCCATTTATATTTTCAATCTAACCAACAGTGTACACAACCTTTAAATTAAAAAAATATTTTAAGAAAATTTAAAGAATATTCCAACTAAGACAGCAAACAAACTGATACGAAACAAATCATTAAGGAAACAATTTAATCACTTCAAGAACATTGACAAGTCCTTGCTGCACAAGAGAGAACCTCGTACTGAGAAGAACATACCATTCCAGAACTCAATTATTCACCGACTATCGTTTTTGATTGAACAAACACTAACACAATGAAAACAAATTGACTCAATTTATTGTTCGTACTTCATCGATTCGTTTTAATTACTTTTTTCCCAAGAGTCTTATAAAATGTCTGGCGTCTGGTGTGTATTGAGTGACGTTAGGGGAAATCTAGTACTGCGTATAGACTATAAGTAATGTAACAGTATGAAGTTCTATTTGTAGAACAATGGATTACATGAAAGTATAACAAGACTGGTTATGTTTTAATCAGCAATGAACGAAAAAGGACAGCAATTTAATTACATTCTGCAAGGTGATTGTGTCGTTTTAATTCGTTGTACATCGCGGTATTTACAGTTAAATACAATGACGTCATTTACTTATTCTCGTCAACTGGTTTGATTAATTCAAACTCTCGTTAATAAGAGACAGTTGGTTTTTAATGACAGTTTTTAATTGTTTGTCTACTTTTCGATTAGTTCGAGCTATGGATGGTGTTTAGTGGTTGTTTCTTACTTTGCACCATCGATATTAATAACATCATCTGTTATTTACTTGTATATTAAATTTTATTTTACATATTTTTAACAGGTTTTTAAAGGAACATTACAGAATTGGTAAGAAAAAAACTTGTAAAATACACTTTTTGATCATAGATTTACATTAAACTTAAACGGTCTAATGATGATGATAGTAGAAAACATCCCTTGAAATATTTCTGTCTGAAATGCCATATTTGATGAGAAATTAATAAACTAATTTTCCGATTGGAATTTATCGCTCAGTGAGCGTTTTATTAATTTTTTGAATCTATATGATTTCATGCAAATGTGTAATCGGTTTTTCACTATTTTCTCGCGACCCAGATGGCCGATCGATCTCAAACTTCTACAGGTTTGTCAGTTTATAGTGGATTACATAAAGTGCTTACACTGCCAGCAACTGTTTTGTTAGCAAAAAACCAATGTAATATTCCTTTAACATACGAAACAAATAAAATTGTCAGTAAAAAAAACAACAGAAGCCAAAGGATTGCCCAAAGCGACCCAAATCAAAAGATTTGTAATCTCATTACTACAAAAAACAGGTTTACGAATAATAATAATTTCCCATCTACCATCAATATGTGGCACAACTCTCTTCAAATTAATCCAGCAATTCTTATTTCGCTCTTACCGATGTTTTGCGCACGCCAAAGAAAGTATTAACGCAATGACGTCAGGGTCCTCACGAATATGCATTTATCATACGAAAATATTGGTGAATTTTGTAGAAAGTGGTTCCAATTCAGTTGTTGACACTCTAAAAGCACATTAGATATGAGGTCCTGTAATGTGCTTCAGAGGAACTATTATAATACTATTAATCGTTTATTCTCCACCAAACTTAAACATGAAACATTACCTACCTTTATTTAGAAGGGTTCCACCGGTGGAGAAAATCTAAAACAGCTCCACTACCGTCAACAATTCATTGGTGAATGAGTTAGTATTCAGTTCCAATCAACGTTGAACCGATAACGCAACCCTGCAAATCAAACAAGGTGATCAAAAATCGAAGAAAAACGCAAGTTTGCGATTTCCCTGCGGCGTTTTTGACTGGACGCAATACAGATACGTCACAGCAGGACAATTGGTCGCAGGGCTTGTTTAATAATCAATAGTATGTCTTGCAATGTGACACAAAGAACCACATACCAAAAGGATGTTATTCTTTTGTTGATGCAAATTGGAACAAGAGATGTTTTTGTGATGATTTGTATAATGAGCTTGGATATAACATGGTACAGTCACTCTGTGGGGGAAGACCTAAGGCAAATTTAACAGGTGGTTAGTTTCCCCGCACTGCGCCTTCGGTCAAATATCATTAATTTATACAAAATATTCCCGCGTCTTTAAAGCACATCTTGATTGCCAGTACGAGTGTAAATCGGGAAAGAGTGGGTGGGTATAACACCCCCCCCCCTTGAATCCTTTGATTTTTTTCAGTTTGTGAGTACCCTAGACAGTGTAAGAGCAACCCACACGCCCCTATAACAAGTGTGTAATCACATGCAATCGGGAACCTCCTATTGTTTCTCTCTTACTTTTTAGCAACCTTTCCTAATGGTCTTGTACAAATTTTCCAACTGGGGTCCCTCTCCCAACCGGGGACCCTATTTTCCATTTTGTTATAGGTCCCTGTTTTGAATGTGTATACCCGGTCCCAGTCTTACTTTTGACAGTCTCGGTGTCCTGCCATTGTTGCTCGAAAATTCCCCTTGCAGAAGAAATCCTCTGTGTGGTTGCACTAGAACAAAGATAACCTTATGGGTGGCATTTTTACATTGTGTTTGTAAATACCGCAAATTGAAAACTTTCCTCAGTTCTCCCATTGTTTGGACTTGGTGTTTTTAGTTGCGTCCCGTTGGTTTTTTGCACAGCAGTGAAGTGAGGACTGTCAGGTGGGTCATTTTTACCGATCCCCTTTTGTTGCAATATTCGATTTATACGTGTAGACATGTTCACAAACACGTAACCTTTGTGGCATTCGAGACTATGGAATGAACCTTCGAAAACAAGAGCGAAGTGACATATTTGCCTCCAAATAATGTGCTTTGCGGACTCTTTGTTTAACTTAAATATAAATTGAAAAGTTGCGTACCGTGTGTTGCGTACAAACCATATTTATCTCGATCAAAACTAACTCACCAAAAAGCTATTTTTAAATATGAATTTAAGCCAGATTGTGGGAGGGATCCGTGTGGGAAACAATATATTCGAACAAAAACAAAAATATAACATAATTTTTAATAGCTTTCTTAGATGACATTTTGATGCCCATTCATTCCAAAGCATCTGTCTTTCCAATTAAATATTTTGAGAAGTTGGTTTGCTCGTATTGTGTGCGTAAGAGACAAAACACAAATAAACTAGACTCCATCCAGTCTGGTGGTCAGTATTTAAAGGGCCTTTATGAGATCTTTGGTCCGGCTCCGGCCCACACCAATGGATTCGGCCGTCTTCTAGAAGCGCAGTATTGCTCGTTTTCAAACTAACTGACAGAGACTGAGCCGTACACGGGGTCAAAGCAGTTGCTTTGAAAGGGTAAAATAATGTTCAACACGATCCAACTTGTTCTTTTGATGTTTTATTTCCAACTATAGATACACACTTTCCTTCATGTCTCATGATGTTCATGGTTGTGGTTGGTTCAATAACACACATCATCTGGGTGTACAACTTTCAAAACCACGTTACCTGGCAGGCCTAGTAAACTACAACTGACGAGCCAGTCATAATTGCCAAGTGGCGTTTTGACTTTGTTCATAATGGTTACATTGCATGTTACCCAAACTAAACCCACCATACCCCCCAAACCACTTACCTCGTTGAAGCTACCGAACCTTCCACCATTCAAGTCCACGTTCAATGGTTGTGCATATTACCACATCAGAAGTACAAACGCAATAACATTATCAATATTGTCCTATTTAGAATCATCCATGCAGGCAAAATAACAGACACCGTTTAGACTTAGTGGCAGGTAGAAACTGTCAACCCACCTGAGAAGGCGGCGTCCTTCGTATGTAACAAAGACACTTCATTGATGACGACGTATTATAACCGTACATAAAGGACGACCCGGTCAATATTTTCTATAGAGCCGCAGCTCACTAGCGCTATCATGTAGATCTTGCACAATAATGTTGTAAATATAGCTTGCTATAACCATTAATAATCCATGTTCATGTATATAACACTGACGATCAGAAGTTGTAACAAGAATACAAGCAATAAAGTTAAAGGAACATTACAGAATTGGTTTTTGCTAACAAAACAGTTGCTGGCAGTGTAAGCACTTTATGTAATCCACCATATACATAAACTGACAAACCTGTGGAAGTTTGAGATCGATCGGCCACCTGGGTCACGAGAAAATAAATGAATTAAACGCTCACTGAGCGATAAACTCCAATCGGAAAATTAGTTTATTCATTTCTCATCTAACATGGCATTTCAGACAAAATATTTCAAGGGATGTTTTCTACTATCATCATCATAAGACCGTGTAAGTTTTATGTAAATCTGTGATCAAAAGTATATTTTACAAGGTTTTTTTTCTTACCAATTCTGTAATGTTCCTTTAAGCCTTGGAGAAAGACTCTGTGTTCCAGTGGGGCCTGACCCAAGTGCGGGTCAGACTGACCAGGAAAGGGGTTAACAAATTGGATTATAACTCGGCTCGGAGTCTGGGCCAATGTGAGCCATTTCTGGGTCATTTTAAGACATATTCCGGGTCTTACTGACCCAGAAATGGGTCAGGCCCTACGGGACCCGAATCCGGGTAAATTCTGACCCCAAAATGCTGGAGTGTGTCATTAACATTTTCTAGTTTACGTTTTTACCAAAGATCATTTTGATTGGTAAAGCAGTTACGCTTAAAGCAGGTAAAAGCTTACTTTTTATTTTATTTTTGTAATCATTGTAATTACGGGATACCGAGTTGTTTTCTTTTTCTCCAAGACAAACAAAAAAATTATTTTGATACGGCCACGCCACGCGTTTACGAACAAACAATAAGTCTGATATTGATGCAAATGAAATACTTGAAAAGCAATTAATTCACGTTTAACAAAACAAAATTATCAGCTTAAAGGTTTGATGGTCTAATGAAGTAGTCTGAAGAAGATGTTTTGTTGAAATGCTCTTATATTGAGATTTACCATGAGTCTTCCACAACGGTGGAAGTTGTCCAAACTAATGCACGGCTTTCTCAACATCAGCAACGTCCTGCAGATATTTAATGAGTAATTTCAACTCCACTGGGTTGACTGGATGCAATCTGATATCGACCGGGCCGTCAAGAATCGACGAACCGAGACCGCCGCTTGATGATCGCTCTAGAAACAAATGTTTAGAATCGGTTGATGGTTTCTGCTCGGCGTCCATTCTCCCAATAGATTCATCTTTAGAGTTTTTAGTTTGAGGTGAGGAAAATGCTGCCAAATGTTTGCCTTGATCGGAATATGCTTCTGTCGTATCCTCAGAAACTATCGCCGAGTTGTAATTCGTGGAAGAATGACCGGATGTGGTGATCGTTTTCATAGCAGAAGTCGTCAGTATCGATTCAATGTCAGCGACGTAATAATCGATTTCTTTGTCATCACCAAGTGACTGTGTTTCTTGTGGGGTGGTTGGTTTAACGATGCCTTTATTCGATACCATGTTAGCAATCGTTGCCAGAGGGTGCAGTGTCGAATAAGGAGGTGTTATTCGATGTGCGTCGAGGAGTGATAACAACGTATTACGATATTCATTTGTTCGATCATATTCCGTTTTCAGAAATTGTTCATCATTTTTGAGACCAGGGGGAACATTTTGAAATAGTTCTTCGGTTACTCCAGGTGCTGCTGCGACTGTCACGGACTCTTTTTTCCCCAAGCTCAATGGAGCTTGCGTTTTGTCTTGGTGTTTGGAGCCCGTTTCAGATTCAGGATTCGCAACGTCTTGATTGTCCTCCTCATCTTCATACTCATCTTCTTCTCCATCCTCCTCCTCCTCAAAATCTTCATGATTTTCCTTCTTCTCAACCTTGGAACTGGAAGAATCATCCACCACTTTGCTTCTATCAGCTACAGAAGATGTGTGCTTCACTTCATGGTTATGCGTTGAGTTCAATCTCCCTGTTGTAATAAAATGTAATTACAAGTCACAAAAGCCTTCCTTCTCCAAATATTTGTGATAATTCTCAGTATGGATTTTCAACATCTTATTATTTTACTAAGCGTGGTTATATGTAATGGGTCTCATCATTAAACGTGGCTCTGCTAAGATATATCTTTAACGCACATCAATCTTAATTGCAAAGCAAAGTGTCTGGTGTCAATACAAATCACTATGGCAATACTGAAAACTCATCTTTAAGATGGTTCTTTATTGTTTTGTGTAATCAGCCTCAGGACTCCCCCCCCCCCAAAAAAAAAGAAAGAAAAAAGACCATAGCTCCCAAAATGAGCAGACCACGACCGCAAAAATGACAGCCCACAACTGCCAAAATGACAGTCCTTAAATCCCCAAAAGGCATGCAATGACTTCAAAATAGTGTAGATCATGTGCAGACTTAGTCGCGTGTGTCACAAGGAGTTCGTCAATGCTTTTATATCAGTTTTCACCCAAAGTAATACAAAATAGTTTTCATACCACATATATCAATCAGTTCCTGTGAAGTGTATGTATCTTTGTCAAATCCGGCCTCCTTACAATGCGTAGAAGGGGATAGATTTCGCACTCCTAGGAGCATCACGTGATGGCTGCTTATCCAATCAAGAAGCTCACAGCTGCACTCCAGCTGATTCTTAGTAAGATCCCTGTAGTGAATATTCATGAATGAGAGAGAGAGGATCAGTCTCCTAATGTTTCTCAGTTCCAGAAATGACATTGATCCCCTTTGTGTTCAGTTCTCGTCAGAACAATCAATAAGACAGTTGTAAAGACAAAACCTATTCTTTGTCACTGACTCCGTACAGCCACACCACTTCTTATTATCCATATGTAATTCAGGGGTATTAAAGATACACGTTGCCTTGAATCAGCCGAGTTGGTCTATAAAAAGCGTTTGTAAACCGTTTTTTATAAAATGCATATGGTTAGAAAGATGTTTTAAAAGTAGAATAGAATAATCCACACAAATATGCCTCGAAATTGCGAGGTTTTCCTTTTACATCGTGAACTAACACAGTCGGCCATATTTTTATGGAGTCAAACTTTCGACTCCACGAAATGGCCGACCGTGTTAGTTCGCAAAGTTCAAGGAAAACCACGCAATTTCGAGGCATATTTGTGTGGATTATTCTATTCTACTTTTAAAACATCTTTCTAACCATATGCATTTTATAACAAACGGTTACAAACGCTTTTTATAGACCAACTCGACCGATCCAAGGCAACGTGTAGGCTGCCTTTAAAGTTAAAATTCCTTGGTGCAAATTAACTGGATTGCAAACATGCTCTTTAAAATCGTTTCAATCAGGCGCGGATCCAGGGGGATGCAGCGGGGCACGTACCCCCCTCCGGATAGAATTTGACCCCCCCCCCCCAAAAAAAAAAAACTTTTTTTTAAAGAGAGAAAGAGAGAAAAGTGTGAAAAACAACAACCCACAATAAATAATTTTGTTGTACAGCTAGCTGATCGTTTTTATTTATTTATTTTTCTCGATGGCTAAACTCTATGGATGCATTCTTCAAAATATATGGTATAGCCATCTGGCGTGCACTGACGTCACACATGGCTAATGCCTGCCCTTGGTCCGCCATCCGTTTGTTTAGAAAACATGCACTTTCCTTATGGGGCTTCAAACAGGCCTCAGGCCCCAGGCACAAGCCGTGGTTTCAAAACAGTGAGCTCTATTCGAATTATATGACCATCCTATGCTTCAACCAATGATCATATGACAATCAAGCCAAAGCCGTTGCCGCAGTCGCCAATTCGTACATGACATAACACACGGGCAAACCAACACCCAAAATGGCGCAATCAAGATTGAACCTACTAGAAAGTGACTTACAGAAATTGAAGTTTACTTATTCCATTCATTGCGGTTGCTAGACCTTGTGGAGCGACGTTGTGCTTCAGCTTCTGGAAGGTTCTGGTTGAGGGCAAAAGAGAAGACGTCATTTTATCAGATATTCTTGACACCATCTACTTATAATATATTTCAGTCTATAACTCCAGCTACTTACAATGCTTTGATGTTTTTCATTCCATGGAAGAAGTCTGGTGGCAGGTATTTCACATCGCCCAAATCAGAATCGTGTATTCTATAGGAAATATTATAAAATATTATAGGTTGGATTTGAAACTGCATGGTGGGAATTCAATACAATCTAGTATTGGATTTGCTGTATTAACACCGTGTATATGAGTAGGATTCGAAACTTTTCTAGGTGGAGATACAATCTAGCAAGGTTTGTAGTAACACCATGTACATGAGTAGGATTAGAAACTTTACCTGGTGGAGATACAATCTAGTAAGGTTTGCAGTAATACCATGTCTTTGAGTGACATGCGTTGGTGTGTGAGGATCTGGCTGTTGGAAGGGAACACTTTTGGGATCGGTTGAAATGTTTTCAAACTTGATTCAGAAGAATTTAACGTTGATTCGTCAAACCCTGAGCCGGTAATAATTAATATGAACATAAAGATAATTACTGAAGGTTGTTTACATTAAATCGGTGACATCAGGTGCGTGCTTTAGGTAGCTCTGCATGGAACCTGCAGACACATGACGTATCTCCCTAGAGAAGTGAAGGAGAAAAGCCAATTAATATAAAATTCATAACAGTAAAGACTAGATATTTGATGTACTTCAATCATGAGACTTCAAGCCATGGATCGAGGTAGGGTCAGACTTTGGTAATGACCCCAAAAGGAAATTGTAAAATTTTATCCGAAAGCCAACTTGTGTAAAGATGGTAATTGTAGTAAGCATCTTGCCAAGTTCCCTTGTCTGAACTGCCCCTGTTGATTAGAAATCAAAAAAAGTATGTCGACAAAATTTACTCTCTAAAGATTGCCAGTAGGCCTAGGTGATTTATTTATTTATTTATTTTAACATTTTGGTGGCGCCGTTTGAGTGCTGCCCTCAATACGGCCAGAGATGCGGTTGCTATCATGGATGAATTAGACGTTCTATATGTAAATATTGTGCCAGGGTTTGTTTTGCCTTTTTGCTTCTTTTTTCTGTTTTTTCATCAAGCGGCCAATTTACTAAACTGGCACTGACTCTTACTGTATCTTTCTTGATCGGCATTTAAGTTGACAAAAACCAAACGATGATCCTACTTTTAAGCCCGAGCAACGGTTTCGAAAATGACCAATAAAAGACTTCATGCATAAGCCGACATCATTGACCTCGTCATTTCAATGAGGGCATTGTTTAAGCTTGTGACGTAATAAAAGAAAGCTATGGCAACGGCTAGCTCCCCCCCGGCTTGGAAACCTTGACCCCCCCCCCCCATAATGATCGTCGAAAAAATACACAATTAATGAATAGTATGTTAAATCAAGATGTATTTTTACTGTCGTATTCCCACCAATTGTTTTTTTTATTAATAATAATAAATAATAACATTTAAAAAAAAAATTAACAACAAATAGGCAGGAAAAAAAAAAACATAAATAAATTAATTAAGTAATCAATAAATAAACAAATAACTAAATAACTAAACAAATTAATAACTTAAAAAATAAATAACTCAATAATGGACAAATAAATAAACGTTTAGTTGCACCACTGGTGGTACTCTTCACTGTTTTTGTGCGAAGCAATTTATTGAACAAGATGATCTTACAGTGTTTTAATCGATGGAGGGAAATCATGGCTGGGTCCTTTGTCCTTGAAACAAATAGCCGTATGTCTGTCAGAAGGTGGACCTCTGCAGCTGCAACCAGTTGGACACTTCTTGGCAAAAACTGACGTCATGGCCACACCAAATAGCAAACTCCACCAAATCAAAGTCGGCATCATTCCTGTTGCTGTAAATAAGTCAATTAATGTTAGCAATACTGTCAATAGTTAAACATCCAAGTCAGATATAATTGAGGAAAAAATGATTTGATTTTCTAGATATTTTTGATTCGTTGCCTAGTTATTGAGAAACAGAACAAAACCTTCAAAGTACTTTGTTCGAGAACGTCGAATATATGCACGTTTAGCGAGGTGATAGCGAGTATACCAAACTGTATGTCTGGCCGCAACCTTCACAAACAGACACCACGGAAACTTGAATCTCCCAAACAAGTCGCCTACAGGCGATCTTTGGAGATTCAAATTTTCAACATACTTAATGAACTGAAGCACTTTAGACGATATTCTTTCGCAGAATGCTATACTTTGTCATCTTTAGAATTTTATATAAAAATGTCCCTTTTATGGGGGCCGGGGCGGGGCATGCCCCACCTTTAAAATCTACAAATATTTTACTGTCAAAACAATTAAATCACTTACCTTTATCAAACTAATGTCCAAATGCAATCAATCGTAGGTTGTCACTTGTAGTGATAACAAAATATGAACGTGCAGACACAGATGAAGTTCATCGATTCAATACAATGTTCAACGTATCGAGCGTCTAGATTCCATGGCGCTGTTTACTACGGAACGCTGCGCTTTAGACGCCCTGTAAAGCACGTGATTCTTAGATGCGTCCGCACGCTTGCTACCATAGATAGCGCGCCGTATCGATACACCTCTCATCACTACCAATGAGCTGAAAAAAAGCTGATTGGCTACCAAAAATTGACTGCTCTGCGCGCACGCTTGTTAAAGACTTTCTAGCGCTTGTAAAGCGCTTAGTACGCGCGTGTCAAAATAGTATTTTGACGCAGTCAAATGAATCATGTTTTTAATTATAACACCCCTTACAAAAATTCTGCCTTTTGATTGGTTTAGAGCGCGTCACATGATATGTCTTAGTTTTACTAGATACCGCGCGCGAACCGCACGGTACTATCACACGGCCGCCGATGTACTATCACGTGGCAACCGATGTACTATCACATGGCAACCAATGTAGTACACCCATAGCAACAGCAGCTTCATGGTACCTAGACGTCTTTTGTACGGGGTGTTATAAAACAAGTATCGACTGCTTTTACTCGTGCTAAGGTTAAAACTACGACGCCCTCGGTGATTCCCAGCGCGATCTATTTTCCCTCGGCTTCGCCTCGAGAAAATAGAACGCGCCGGGGATCACCTCGGGCGTCGTAGTTTTAACCATAGCACTCAAAGTAGTCAATATTCGTATATTAGCACAATTTTTATACTTTTGTGCTCATCTAATTTTAAGCAGCTCTATGAAATCGGGCCCTGTTGTTTAGTCATTGGGTCACACGCGCGCGCATTTCATGCATGCCCAAAGTTTTCACTACTTCCGGCATCGTAAGGAATTTTGCCCCCAGTGTGTGGTGTGTCCCCCAGATGGTAAATTAACATGGGCTGAAGGAGGGTGATTCAAAAGAGGGTGCTGCGGCAGTTATGGGACTACGTTTGGTTAGTGGCATAGTGATACTATGAATACTAATTAAGGACGGGGGTAATACTTAAGCCAGGGTGCGGCCGCCTGGTCTGGGAGGTTGAAGTCTCTGTCTTTAGTTTATGTAAGTTTAACTATTATTTTAAAAAGCAATTGTGTGCTCCTACAAGAAGAAGTTTCACTGGGCTGTTTTTAACTTGAAGTTTTGTGTATTAGTATCCCTCCCGGTGGGCTGATAAAGCCATAACAGCGCTATCAGACGGAGTGTCCACACAATACACTGTATTGGGGGGGGGGGGGGGTCTCCGGGGGACAGAATCTCCACTGAAGGCCATTTTCGAAAACACGACTAATTAGGCTTGGGCTCTGGCAACTAAAACTTCATTTTTCTTCCATATTTTTAGTAGATTGGACACTGAAGTTTTAAGCTAGGCTCGTCCAAAATGAAAAACACCACTTAACAAGTAAGCTGGCAATACTCTATCTTAGAAGGATGACCCAAGTTGGTTTGTAAAGTAGGCCCAAGGGCATTATCTTTTATACACCCAAACCAAGCAGTGCGCTCTTGTAACAGTGTCCGCCATATCTCAAAAAGGCTATAAGGACCTTCAAATCTTTGATCAACACAAACTAAGTTATGGCGCCCTATATCCAGCAATGTGTCTAAATAAGAAAGTCACAATCTCTCTCACAGTTAAAAAATCACTTATTCATGCAAGACTTTGATTTTTGATTCATGTGCATTTATTTTAAAGGTACTAAACTATTAGCAATGTAAACTGAAAGCTGAAACAAACATCAATTTAGAGTGGAAACTGCGTATCTATATTACGGTATGAAAATAATTGTTGACATTTGGCAATTTTTGTTTCACTATTTGTAAATTAAATCAATCTGCAAAAAATAGAAACAAGCATATTTTTGGTCGATGACAGTTAATCAGCCAAAACGCCACCCAATCAGGAAACGGCTTCGCCCAGCATCTTTACGTAGCAAAATAATTAGACTGAAAGTAATTTTTCAGGCAAGCAAGCCTTACCTATTTGGTATGTAAATAATAATAATAATAATAATAATAATAATAATAATAATAAATACAACAATAATTATGACAGGCTTCTTTAAAGTAAGTGACTGATTTATGTACTGCATTGCTTTTATTTTTTATTTTTTTGTATTTAATATCAAGAGTGAAATATACTGATCATATTAATTGCTGTTATCTAACGATGCGACAAAGTAAGACTTAGAGGTAAGAATATTTAGAATTACAAAATGTTAACCTTTTTCCTGGTTTATAGTTAAAGTTTAGTGACTGTTTTGATAGATCACATTTTTCTTATGTTTCACAAGTTTACAGTATCTTTATAATATTACCATTATAACAGATCTCCCACCACATCTACGAACTAATAAGGTTTCCAAATAAACAACGTGTGAATTAATTTCCCTATTATCGTGGTACTGAGCACGCTTCTCGATCACAATACAAAGTTGTCACCAACCTTTGCAATAAAGTGTTCTGTAATGTTTTGTTGATGAAGTTTGTGAAAAGTCTATGGTTACTTGAAGCTAGCTGAAAGTCCCCAAAAGGGGAGTCTTGGTCACTCAAAACGAGAAAATATGAAACAAGTGACGATGCTCTAATTTCCTCGATAATAGGGGTTCCCATCACAATAAATAAGAAAACCAACTATACTGAAGGTATAAAAACGTTTATTCGTTGAGCGCTATATAAAGCAACAATGGCTAATCTACGTAAATGAACCACTTAAAGAGCGGCCCTAAGATGCTCTTAATATTTTAGTTATTACCATTTTATGGCCGAGTAGACATTGTAGATACCGGCTAATAAGTATTTTACACTTTAAATGTGTGTAATATATAGTAGACAATAATTGAAGTCAAAAATGCACCTCTCAGCGCGGCTTTTTCAGCCGAAAGTCAAAAACTGTTTATCTATGATAATGATATGCGTTACCCCTTGACGTCACCGCTTGCTAGAAACACAAGGTCAGTAATTAACACACACACAAACGTCTCTTTGCTTGGAAAACAAAACAAAATCAAGAAAAACTAATCTTACATTATGCAGCAAAAATCTTTCTGTCCATCCAGGATATCCTAAATTGTGTAACTTTTGTAAAACGAAGCCTGCACGTTGTGTAGTTTTTCGGGGGTGGGGTCATTTGCGTTAGCTCCGTGCATACAAAAAAGCAAGTCCAAATCATATAGCAACCGGTGACGTCACGAGTCCTTTGTCACGTGGCTTGTTTGCCCTCGCGTTTTTTCAGAGTTTTGGACGGGAGTGTTTCGGAGAAAAGACATTTTTACCCTGTTTTACTGTGAGGTAAGGGACTCAAAATAATTGTTTTCTATTTCTTGTGGACTCCATCTATTAAAAAAAAATATATAAACGAAATATTTCAGAGCATCTAAAAGCCGCTCTTTAATTTGTAATTTGTTTTATTTTGAGCTTGAAAAGTGGATGATAGTTGTTCGGTCAATCTGATGAGAATATACTTGCGTCTCCTTGGATCTTAATCTCAACACCTACTCAAGACTCGTGGTTTCTCGTTATAGGCGTTACTTCAGTTTTCCTGAAAGGAAGGACAAACAAAACCATCGCCAAGTTATAAAGGGAATGAACAACCTGCTTCTTGAAACACAGGCACAACACAAGTATTTCCGCGTTTTTATTCTACATATTAATTTTGCATCAGCTACCCTACACCGACGTGTGGATAATAACGACGTGTGGTTAATGCTGTTCTCATAATTAATTTATTAAATGAACCAGAAATGGGTCGAAATGATGCAAAATTCGAGTTAGAATCCATCTTATAACCACTTTCCGGGTCAGCTTGAACTGGAATGGGTCAAGCCTCCTCGGAACCGGAATCAGGATCAACTCTGACCCGGGAGTCAAGATGATCCGGATTCTGAGGCTGCGTCAAGTCAAGCTACTTTGGCTGCAGCAGCAACGTTTAAGAATATGACTTTTCTTCGATCCAGTCATGATTCAAAATGACTTTCTGATTCATATTGTGGATAATACTGACCCCTAAACGGGCCTTGTTGACCCGGAAATGAGAATGGCCTATATGGACCCTCTCTGTGTCAATTCTGACCCGGCCTCTTTAGAGTGCAGAAGACCTAATAAATGTTGTTATAATAAGCAACATCTGAATTTACACAAGTAGAGAATGTAAGATTGCAAAACACTCTTCTTCACACAGCTCAAAATTCCATGCACGTTCAATTAGAAAACTAATCGCAGTTCATGGTTCAATTTACCTTCTTGATAACTCCCTGCCAAGGTAATCTCACCGTCTCTGTGCAGAGCATCCATTAACTCTTGGCCCATTTGATTCCTGTTCCTTGAGTGATCAAACTTCCTGTACCATGTCAGCAGTGCCTCGAATGCCTGATTCTTAACATTTCCGGGGTTATTCGCCTTCGCATGACCAATCTGTACATTTGAAACGCCAAGTGTACTTGCAGTTTGCTCCCAGTTTGCAAGTTCGTTTGCCAACTGACGCAGGGTCCGCTCATCAATGTATGGCATCATTTCTCCAGATGTCTGTTGTGTATCAGGAAGAATATAAAAAATGAATTGAGAAATGAGAAAAATATGAGTGTAAATCATCCATGTCACACAATTACATATGGAACTCTAAAGTAGGGAGGACTGATCCGGTGTAAGGAGATTTTCTTCTCCGGTGTGTGTGTCCCCCATAACACATGGGGAGAAGGAAGTTGCCCAAAAGAGGGCGCTATCTGACATAATTTATATCGTGAGAAAACATTACTTTTTGTATGGGGTGCCCCCCCCCCCTTCAAGACTATTAGCGTGTGCAGAGCTAGTCTTGGTTCCAAGACGCTCCAGTTGTGTAGTCACCCACGATCGTCTTGGAACCAAGACTAGTGCAGAGCGCGAAGCCATCACGGCTCGGGATTTGGGGCCCACTTAAGAGCCCCAGAAGCTTAGTCGTTCAATCTGAGCCACTATGTGGTTTACTTAAATGTCCCCTTTTGGGGGGCAGGATACTATTAGTGTAATTTGCAAAATGAATGGAATAGCCTTGGACGAACAAAATATACGGGGTACCACTTTGGAGAGATAAGATTGTTTGTGGGGATAAAAATGATTGTATGTTTTCATTGAGGTATGTTTTACCTTTGAAAAAAAATCACAACTAAATGAAATGTGTAGAGGAACAGGTACTATACCTCTGACTCCTTTTTCGGAATGGTTGTCTGTGTTTGTTCAGCCATAACAGATGCCTGTATAATAGAAAGAACAAAGAAAAAATAAAAGGAGAATGGACTGACACAGAATAATAAGAAAATCAAAAGTACAAATCATCCACGTTACACAATATATAAATACAACAGAGAGTTTAAGCACTCTGATTTGACGAAGAGTGGTCACGTCACTCACGTGGGTGTATCAACATTATAATGTTGGTTCAAATCCCGCTCTAGTCAATTTTTCTTTGCTCAACCCCAAACATTATACTGTGTTTGTTAACTAGTTAATAATTGCCCCTTAAAAAAGCATGTTGTGTAAGGGTTCTGATGCACTGTGCTTGTTGTGAGGGAACTGCGGGAACTATCATCCTGAATGGGCAAAGACTTGAAGAAGTTGACAGCTACAATAATCTTGGGCCTACTTTGAGCAAGGATGGCAACTAAAACAAATAAATTAAAACAAGACTCGGCCTGGCTTTATCTGCCATGACAAGGTTGAATGTCATCTGTTGTTCATCACACTCCCTAAAATAATAAAACTCTGGGAGCAGCAAGTAATTCGACCGGGTTTACCTCTTAATCCCTCTTACCTGTAGTTATTTTGTATCGCTTCTGCTTGAACTGTTCTGCCATCTTTTCGCTAATTATGAATTCGTTGCATTATCTTTTATCTATAATTATTATGTATCTTGTATCATATGGAAAAGTTTGCGGTGTAACAACCATGTAATAACTATCTCTTATTGAGTTGGGGTGGTTCTGAAAAGAACCGTGGGTTTCAACTCGACGTTTCGGTCAGTATGCTCTGATCGTCTTCTGGAGAAAGTTGTATCAGTATAGCTGTCATGCCCAGTGTTTGTCTGTCCTTTGGGTTGCGTGTGTGTCTGTTTGTTTTTTGTTTGTTTGTTTGTTTGTTTGTTTGTTTGCTTGTATATATCTGGCTGTTTTCTACAAGCTACTGCTTATCAGTCCGAATGCGGAAGTATAAGCACCCTTATTAGTCAACTCGACCTACACGATGAATTGTTCACACTCTGTGAATTTGCGACATGTTGAAGGGATTATGGTGGAGATAATAATGGTAAAAAATAACACAAGTTTCGATGAACACAAAAGTTTCTTCGGTTGCGAGTTCGAAATCCCTAAAAAATTACGGGGGCAAAAAATATCAAATCTCATTGTCATCAATATCGGTGTCTCGGACTAGACCCGGTAACTGGGGAGTAGGCTACAGCGCCACAGTTGCTGGGTCTAGTCTCGGACTAATTTCGCGAGGAAACACCATTGTTTGCAAGCTAAATCATTTTGAAACCGACACATTTTTACTGTACATAATGAATGCTTGCTTACCGATTAAGTTGTTGGATCCGAAACTGATAAATTTAAGAATGTTGAACTACCAAATCATTTAGTATTTTCCTGGAGAATGTGACCCTTGTCATATAACTTCACAACTTTTATCGAACTATATAAAGCAAACGTCTATTTCATGTTCAAAGATTCTGAGGTTTTCACAAGATTGCACATTAATTGAAGGTCAATAGGTAATGCATAATGCCAACATCCGAACTCACTTCATTAAACAGCCGTGAAACGACGTATGTATCGCTCTATGGCATAGCGAGTGCGATGAAGCAAAACCAAATTGTTTGTTTGTCCATAACGGGTCCTCAAAAGGTATAGTCGGTTGGTTGATTTTTATTATAATTTTTATTTTGCGTGACGCTGGTACACGAGGCCAAAACATGTTTTTAAACATGGGAGTGGCTGCTTGCATGTATGACAACATGAACCGTTAGTTATTGTGAACCAGCGTAGCGTGCAGCTTACCATTGATTACCAGCGAACGGCTTGCACTATGTTGGTGACTTTAATCGCCATAAAAAAAGGGGATCAGGATCATAAAAAAGGGGATCAAGTTGGAAGGACAACTAAATGTGGTAAAATGGCCGATGTATTTTCTATTTGTTATAAAGTTCACAATTTTAAACTCAACATGTAGGCTATTGGTTAGAAAAGTCTGAAAGCAAAATCTGCCCCCCCCCCCTTAAGCCCCTCCCTTCAGCCCTTTTCCCTTTTTACATCTTCTCCAAATTAATTAACCCCATCTTGTCGATTAGTTATATAATTTTCAAGGTTTTTAGAATCATAAAATAAAAAAAGAGACAAATAAATAACTTTTTGACAGAGGATTTGGACATACTTCTGACTTGTCCTTAGAATGTACACAGTGTGTCATGCAGGTTTTTCTTCTCACATTGCTTAAAGTACATGTAAATGCTCCAACGGATATCAACTCATTATTCTAAAAATTTTAAGCACAAAATTTTGTCAAAAATAATTTGTGGGTGCCCTTATAATTATATACAAAATGGTGGCGCCCATCACACACGTGTGCTTGTTGTTTACGGTTATGAAGGCAACCAATTTTGTCTGGAATGGCATTTTGCAAGTGTCTCGCCGACCCCCGCCCACCCCTTCATCCCCTTCCCCCACAACAGCTTGGTGAAATGAAACTTGGAAGGAAATTTAAATGGGCTAAAATGGCCTATGTATTTTCTATTTTGTTATCAAGTTCACCGTTTTAAGAATCTCTTTCAACACACATTGAGTAGGACTATAAACCATAATTTTATATTAAGAACTATTTCATGGTATTTTTTAATAATAATTTGAAAATGGATGTTTCCTTTTACTATTTCATGGTATTTCTAAAATAATAATTTGAAAATTGATGCTTCCTTTTTAGAATTATCGTTTTTGTCCAATACTTTGTAATTATCCAAGTACCTTAACTTGAATAGTTATATACCTTTCTATTGTTGCCTTTCTATTGTTGATGAACAAACCGCGCTGCTGGTTGGCATGACCAGCCGACTATTAGCAAAACACTAAATCGTGTTGACAGATATTGTGACCAATCAAAATTCAATATTTCCGCAAATTTTCCATTTAAAAAATTACATCCCATGGCTGTCATGGTTGCTTTGTTTCAAACAAATTCAACACTATTTTTGAATATTTGTGCAACTTATTTAATTATTACAAACTGTGGCTATCTGTTTTTAATTTGCATTTATGGCTAACCTTAGTTTTCCAACCTTGGTTGGCAAAAACTCGGGCTGTGACGTTGCAAAAGAACAATGCTGTTTTTAGCCTGTACGCCGCACCGCATTGCTGGAACGCAGGTGGCAGCGCAAGGTCTTGCACAGAAAAATGAGAAAACTTGTGTCCTTTTTCACCTTATCAACGATTTGAACATGTCGATTTAAAGCATGTTACACACCGATGTAGAACATATTATTAAATATTTACAACTAAACAGAAAGTGTATTCTGAAAGGTTTTTTATTTGCAAAAATGTATGTCAATTGTTCTACATCGTTAGGCTATGCTGTCCTGTCTGGAAATTATTGTGTAAATCTTTGATCAAGAACTGACAACCTGGTGGTTCTGTGTTTAAACTTTTGCGGCGATTTGATACATTGCTTTGACTATTTGGCTTGGGAAGTGGATAAATGCTTCACGAAAACTTGCAGCAATTTGGTTTGGGAAAAAGCACATTTTTTTCGGTTTTTTTTTCTGGTGTAAATAGAAAAAATCCAAACGGCTGACCTGCCAAATATTGAAAAGAAATCTGAAATTTAGTTGTCCAAAAATATGTATGGTTGGTTTTCAAGAGCAGCGGCGGCACCAGACTTGTTAATCCGGGGGGGGGGCAAGAGGGGAGAAAACTTAAATTTTAGGGGGGCAAACAAAAATCTATAATGTACTGTATAAGCCTACAATTCACTCCAGAAATAAGATTTTGCACGTGGTTGTGACGTGTTGTGGCGGAACTGCGTGTAGGCCTACAATGGCCGCTTGCAGTTTTGGGCAGACAATACATTTTTATTTATAGCAAGTTTCCAAGGTTGTGGAGATGGAAAGTGTATTAGGCTTTTTTGATGGTGCCAGCTAATTATGATGGATGAAATTGAGTTTATTATTTACAGCGCAAACAACATTGTAACAAATTTGGTGCAATGGTTTGGGATTAAACTCAATTTTCGCCATCGGGGAAAAACTGGGGGGGGGGGGCAAACTGGGGGGGCAAACGGGGGGGGCAAAAAAATAACTGGGGGAATTACCCCACTTCCCCCCCCCCCCCCGTAGCGCCGCCGCTGTTCAAGAGGCTGACAGACTTAGTGTTTTGTGAGTATTTTTGAATAATAGCATTTAGCGTTGGTTGTTTATGTGAGTGTGGTGCACCCTGCAGCTGCAGCACTTGCGCGTAAAGCTGGAGGACGCCCTCAAGTGTTATTTCGGTGTACATTGCCAACATGGCGACTTCGGCTTGGTTTGCCCAAAATAGTGGACAGGTAGGAAAAACCATTGCTCTATGGAAAAAGTAAACCTTTTGAATCTAAATTTGAATTATATAAAACCTTCTCGTTGAACGTACAGATACAGATACAGATAGAACGCATTGAAACAAAGCAATTATGTAAACACAAATCTTTTTGGTAGAATTGGAATGCAGGGCCATTAAACATGTTAAATAAAAAATATGTACAGATCTGTATTTCGATCCTTCTTTTAATCTATTTTAGCTAATTTCATTTGACATGGATGGTTAAAAATGTTAATTCTACCTCCATTCCGTGCTTCTGCTGTACTACTACTACTACTACTACTACTACTAGTACTCCTAGAATTACGAGGTTCGATCCGCTAACGGCTCCATGAACCTCATAGAGGTCCATGTACGTGTACAAACTTAGACCCAGTATCTAGGGCGCTGTATTCCTTTTTCGAAATTTTGACATTATCTGTCATAGATAATGTCAAAATTTCGAAAAAGGAATACAGCGCCCCAGTTACTGGGTTAGTAGTACAAACTACAATACAAAACTTTTTGTCATTTACGTTTCTGCACCTGGAGTTCTCATTTGAAATCGGATCTCGCCAAAATTAGGCTCTACGTGTTCCTTGGAATCTCATTGAGCGTTGCATGGGTCAAGAAAATCCACTCCGCAAATTTAAAATGGTTAAAAAGCAATAAATTCTTACCGTCATTCCGAGTCCTCTTCAAACAGTGTGAGCGTTGTAACAAATATGGCGCTGGAGTCGCATGATGTGTGTACAAAACCAACCAACAGTTGCCTGAACCAGCGTTGCTGCGCGCGGAGTACCAGTTTGTTCGGTTGACCTTTGCGAGCGCAGCAAACAGTCATAGGAAAAACATTTCACAGCGCACGCACATGGCCCGGCCGGACACAATTTTTTGTGGAAAATTAGTTTCTTGCAGAACTGCACTCACTGCGTCATTGAACTCCATTGTGTTTTTCTTTATGACACTTGCATAATACTCTCGTATTACAGTGGTCGGGAAACTTTCTTGAGCTGTGGCCGGGCCATGTGCGTGCGCTGTGAAATGTTTTTCCTATGACTGTTTGCTGCGCTCGCAAAGGTCAACCGAACAAACTGGTACTCCGCGCGCAGCAACGCTGGTTCAGGCAACTGTTGGTTGGTTTTGTACACACATCATGCGACTCCAGCACCATATTTGTTACAACGCTCACACTGTTTGAAGAGGACTCGGAATGACGGTAAGAATTTATTGCTTTTTAACAATTTTAAATTTGCGGAGTGGATTTTCTTGACCCATGCAACGCTCAATGAGATTCCAAGGAACACGTAGAGCCTAATTTTGGCGAGATCCGATTTCAAATGAGAACTCCAGGTGCAGAAAGGTAAATGACAAAAAGTTTTGTATTGTAGTTTGTACATGGACCTCTATGAGGTTCATGGAACCTCATGAGTACTACTACTAGTACTGTAGTAAGTAGTTGAGTACCCCACATCGCAGTCTAGTTCATGAGTTCTACTTCTAATCTAAGTTCTACTACTTAGTTCCGATAATCGTAACCCTCCATTTTCCCAGTAAATTTAGAAGATTTATGTGGATCTGATTTCCAATAAGAGTGTGTATAATTTCTCTGTTTTAGGCACATGGAGGCTTGTATTTTAACCCCTCAAAACGCCAAACAAAAGCTCGGAGCTTCCGGGGCCTTTGCCCCCTGGACCCCCACCGGGGCTTCACCCTTGAACCCCCACCATTGATGTTACAGACAATTTTCCAGTAAATTTAGAGGATTTATAATTTTATATCGATCTGATTTTCTATAAAAGTGTGTCTATTTCTCTGTTTTAGGCACATGGAGGCTTGATTTTTCGCCCCTGAACCCCCCAGGGCTTTGCCCCTGGACCCTACCAGTACCAGGGGCTGTAAGCTTCACCCCACCCATTTTTTGTTTACCCTCTTATTACGAAATCTTGGTTGTGCCGTTGTGCCCCCCGGTTTTCAAAATCCTGGATCCGCCCCTGCATACAGTTGTTTATATTTATTGTTAATTTATTTTACTTTATTCATTATATCATAGCTGCACAGCATGCAAAAGAAACATCATATTTTCTGATTCCTCAAGTTGGGTTACATTTATGATTCTGTAGCCTTAGATCTCGGGGTCTTTTGCAGGATCTTCGCTTTTTCCAAAAGTGCCACCTTCCGTAGCAGATTTATACTCACAGATGTTCCAATCAGGGCCCAATTTCATAGAGCTGCTTGAGCACAAATAGTAGCTAAGCTCAACAAAATGATGCTTACCAGAATACGGTTTCCAGCCAAACTACCATGTCACATGTACAATTTGTGACTGGTATCCTGCTCATTTCTGCTTAGCAGACAGTTGTTAAGCAGTATTTTCTGCTTAAGCAGCTCTATGAAATTGGGCCCTGATCTTGATGTTTCTTATGGGTCATTCCGTGTCAATTCAACACGCTTTTGGACCTGACCGTCACGGATTAAAATGAAATTTTGTGTGCTGATTGGACTCAATGAGAAACCCCCAGAACCGAAATTTTTTGTCGTTCGGTTGATTACTTTTTGAGATATGGGTTAACAAACTTTTGACTAATTAGCATGACCTGCTGTGTTTGGATATTCATATCTCCAAAAGTAAAGCACCTACAGAGATAAAATTTACATCATTTTAAAGCTCTTGAAATGGCCCGTATTTGATAACATAAAATCAAAATTATACCGCATACCACAACAAAGTTACGCAAAAATATGACCTTTGACCTTGATTTGCGAAAATGCGTATTTTTCAAAATGCGTAATTTTTTTTCCATTTTTAGCTTAAGATGTAAGCAACAGAAAAATTTGGATGGGCACTCTTACAGTTTTTTAGTTATGATTATTTGAACATTAAAATGTACGTATTGTACATGTTCAAATGTACACGTACAGTGTATTATGTATAGTAATGTGTAATGTAGATTTAATAGATGGGGATAAAGAAAATAATTTGTTTTTACCCCTTACATTGTTGTGTATTAAGTACTGTACACTCAGTTCTGTGAAAAGAAATCTACTGGCAAATCACTCGGGGGGGGGGGGGGGGGGGGGTCATACCATGGTCAAACCCATGACCTTTGCATTGCTAGAGCAGATATCTTACCACTAGACCACCCAACTAGCCCGACAGCTATCCTTTGTTTTAGCAGCGGACAAACATTAACATCTATTAATTAAATCATTGCTGCTTAAACGTAGGATTTGAACTGCCTCTAACTGCCTGGCAATCTTAGTGGTCTAGTGGTAAGACATCTGCTCTACCTATGCAATAGGTTGTGGGTTCGAATCCCATCTGCGTGATTGCCAGTGGATTTTTTTTTCCCTCTGAACTCGGGAAAGTACTCTGTATATAGTACACATCAGTGAAGGGTAAAAACAATTTATTTTCTTTATCCCCAATGCAAATGTAGCATCTATTAAATCTACATTACACATTACTGTACATAATACACTGTACGTGTACATTTGAACATGTACAATACGTACATTTTAATGTTCAAATAATCATAACTTAAAAACTGTAAGAGTGCCCATCCAAATTTTTTTTTGAAAATGTTGCTTACATCTTAAGCTAAAAATGGAAAAAAAATTACGCATTTTGAAAAATACTCATTTTCGCAAATCAAGGTCAAAGGTCATATTTTTGCGTAACTTTGTTGTGGTATGCGGTATAATTTTGATTTTATGTTATCAAATACGGGCCATTTCAAGAGCTTTAAAATGATGTAAATTTTATCTCTGTAGGTGCTTTACTTTTGGAGATATGAATGTCCAAACACAGCAGGTCATGCTAATTAGTCAAAAGTTCGTTAACCCATATCTCAAAAAGTAATCAACCAAACGACAAAAAATTTCGGTTCTGGGGGTTTCTCATTGAGTCCAATCAGCACACAAAATTTCATTTTAATCCGTGACGGTCAGGTCCAAAAGCGTGTTGAATTGACACGGAATGACCCTTATGTGCCTTCAGAATCATGCCAAGTGAGCTAACCACCACAGAGACTGCTTTCACTGTCACCTGACAAAATTTGAGAAGTTCCTCAACCAATACCGTTAGTTATTCTTTCCATCTTTTTCAATGCAGACTGGTTCAGCAGTTGTTGACGTAACAGACAACATGATGGATAAAGATGGATTGAACGCCATGGGGATTGACTCTTACAGTCAAGCAGACATCTCAACAGAGCAAGAGAGGAGAGAAGAGCCAAGTGGAAAGACAGAGTCTGAGACAGCCTTCATGGATGCAGTCAAGAATCAGATGGCTGAAACTGTAAGACAATCTTATTATTTGCATCGATGGATTTAATCATTTCTATGCATTTAATCATTTCTGTGCATTGTAGAACTCATGTAACGGGCCTTCAATTACACGGAAGCCATGGCCTTTGTTGCCCCTTTTCTTACTCTTGAGTCTTGGCCTTGGTGCCCCTTCAAATGCTTCCCATAGATTTTAAGGTTTTCTAATGGAATTGCCCTTTGCAAAATGGAAATGGCCTTGCCCTATCAAAGATGAAATTCCATGCCTGATATATTAACCCATAGGCCCCCTAGTCCCTAAGACCCACTTCCCTACAGTTGACCTCAATCCTCCAACATCCTCCTCTCCTATGTCACTCCGCATCACATTGTTTGGACTTGGATAAGATTAAAATGCCTGACCCAGTAATAAGCAAATGGGGCCTACAGTCCATCTGAATCCTTCATTATGGCAAAGAGGTAGGATTTGGGATGGTAAGTGTTGATCCATGCCCATTCATTTATTAAGGTTGCTTTTAGCAGGGCTCAATTTTTACACTGGACCGAGGCCAGTGATTTTAGCATCGGGCCAGTAAACTCATGTCCGGACAAGTCCGGTGGTCTTGTGTTTGTGTTCAAATGTTGACTTTCAGTCTGATAAACAGAATTCTGTTGATTATCGAAGACTACTTACCCCTAATATACAAATGAGATAAATCTTCTCTTAGCGCTTTTTCAAATTCAAATAGTTCAATTATTAACCTGTGTTGGCATTTTTTCTTCTCACTTCAATTCTGGTCTTGTACTCAAAATTCCGGTCCAGTAAATATTCTGAGCTACAAGCCCTGCGATCCTGTGGGTTTTCCCCCAAAATTCTAGCCCTGCTTTTAGTCAAGGTGGCTTTCAGGTAAAACATTCTCAGACTGTTCCATCATGTCCAGAGGTTATGACCCCGCATAGTAATCTATGGTCTAAACTCCATTATTGCCAGTGAAATATTGAAACATAGCCGAAGACGTTTTTAGAACTCCACATCGTAGTGAGTACCTGTATGTAACCCCTGCTTTGACAATCCTTGCATTCATTTCATTCTCTACTGTGACATTTCCTGAATGAAATGTAGCTACCAACAACTTAAGACGCTGTTAAATTACTCTCCATCCAATGAAACTGATGTTATTGGGCTTTTTTTTTAATTAATTTTTTTATGAGATATCGGCTAACTTACAAGGCCGAACGGCCACTTCAAGGTGAGGGCTACACTTAACTGATTTGGGCTGTTGACCTAAATCAATTGAAACCAGGGGCACGTTGCCACCTACTCCTGGGGCTGAAACAGGGTTACCCCCTTCACAGTCCGTAAGGACGTAGGCATGGGTATCATCCACTAGGAGCCTGGCTGGTAGAGTAGAATGCACTACCTTCCCAACTTTTTACAAAGCAATTAGCAAAGGCACAAGTGTCATGACCAGGATTCGAACCCACACTGTGCTGCTGACATAACCAGAGCTTGGGTCCGGTGAACTAGACACGCCACAACAGGCATCACTGTCATGACTGTGGTTTTGGGTCTCTTTAACCTGCGTACCATGATTCTACTGTCACAGTGCAATACAATTGCACTTATGTCCCATGACCATACTGTCTGGTAAAACCATTTTGTGTTGTTTCATGTTAATTTGACAGGTTTGGCAAACTGGTAAACAGCAGGCACGTAAAGTCTTTGACTTGTATGGAAATATAGATCTTCTCAGACCTTACTTTGATGTGGAACCCAAGACAGTTGTCCATAGGTAAGAAAGTTGTCTAATTCAAGTGTTAAAGGAACATTACAGAATTGGTAAGAAACAAACTTGTAAAATATACTTTTTGATCACAGATTTACATAAAACTTACACGGTCTAATGATGATGATAGTTGAAAACATCCCTTGAAATATTTCTGTTTGAAATGCCATATTTGATGAGAAATGAATAAACTAATTTTCCCATTGGAGTTTATCGCTCAGTGAGCGTTTTATTAATTTGTTGAACCTACATGATTTCATGCAAATGTGTAATCGGTTTTTCACTATTTTCTCGTGACCCAGATGGCCGATCGATCTCAAACTTCTACAGGTTTGTCAGTTTATGTATATGGTGGATTACATAAAGTGCTTACACTGCCAGCAACTGTTTTGTTAGCAAAAACCAATTCTGTAATGTTCCTTTAACTCTTATTCCCTACAGTTAAGTCGTCAATGAAGGGAGAGACGCTCCTCAACATCCTTCGTTCTAAACACACTTGGGAGACCGTTCTTGTTCAGATGCTGGACCATCTCTTTGGAATGCTCTTCCTCTGAACCTCAGACTAGTAGACACTCTCTCCAGCTTCAAAACTAACTTGAAAACTCACTTAGTTCCTTTTCTATGCGCCAGGAGTGTCTTTCTGACATTTCTGACAGACATCGTGCATCGCGCTCTACAAATGTCCATTATTATTACCACATGTAGTATTAATGTTATTATTTTCTTTAACCACTTCACGTCGGATAGCTTTTTTTTCAGCCACACTTTCCAAAGTGAATAATGGTGAACATTTATGAAGGTTTCGCAAGCGTGCGGATACAGTTACAATAACCGGATCTATTCACATTGGATGTGCATCAGATTTTGTTTATGATTATCTAGAGTTAAATGTGTCGGGCTAGGCCAACTTATAGATACACATTATGTGTATGTCAGAGAACTTAATAGAACAGTCATTTTGTTTAACTGTTCGTTTTCTGACCCACAGGGAATGGGTATAGGCGTAACATTAAACACGTGTAAAGAAGTTTCCAACAAGCATGACAAATAGAGACCCTGTTTTTGCTTAAAAATGACTTACACATTTCTATCTATATCATTGATGACACCATTAAAGCAATACTTTTTTTAATTATAGGCAAAAAATACAACTTAAAGGAACATTACAGAATTGGTAATTGTAAAATATACTTTTGATCACAGATTTACATAAAACTTACACGGTCTAATGATGATGATAGTAGAAAACATCCCTTGAAATATTTCTGTCTGAAATGCCATATTTGATGAGAAATGAATAAACTAATTTTCGATTGGAGTTTAAAATCGCTCAGTGAGCGTTTTATTCATTTGTTGAATCTATATGATTTCATGCAAATGTGTCATCAGTTTTTCACTATTTTCTCGTGACCCAGATGGCCGATCGATCTCAAACTTCTACAGGTTTGTCAGTTTATGTATATGGTGGATTTCATAAAGTGCTTACACTGCCAGCAACTGTTTTGTTAGCAAAAACCAATTCTGTAATGTTCCTTTAAATCTGTAAAACATCCATTTTTTGACGCGCGTGTATGAACTCTCGTATTCGTTGAACATCCTTACGTATCAGTCAACACACAAAGTTTTGACATTTTTTTGTTTGGGTATCCATTAATTGACTGTCCATTCAATATCATCATCCGTTGTTCTGAAGTAGTATGTAGATAAACTATGCCAGCCTGTAGTATGATATTTGGTGAATACATCTACACAGTACAGCGTAAGCAAGGACAGTTGCATTGACTCGTTTGACCAATCCAGAGAAGAAGACAAAAGTTTTGACTGGGCTACAATTCTCTCACAAGCTTTCAATGTTTTCTCTTACAGATTAGTGTTATCATTTCTACCGTTAAGATCATCAGGAACTCAACAGAAAGCTGTTGGTGAACTCTACGGTCCTCTAATGATTGTGTTTACACTTGTTGCTATCTTGTTAATGGGAATGAAAGATTCTGGACATACTGTGGTAAGAATTATTTAGCTACTATTGGTCTTTCAAGCAAGGTGTATCCACTGTCTTTGAGGCCTCAGAATTACCATCGCAATATTATCAAACTCTGAATCCTAGGCCATTGAATAAGGCCACACTTAGTGACAGTTAACCTCTTTGCTCTGGGATTCTCAAAAACCTTGATTGAAATAGAATGTCAGGGTGTGTTCCCTTACAAAAAAAAGTCCTATAGGAATCCTCTACGAAAAGTCCTATAGGAATCCTGTAGGAAAAGAGGATCCTATAGGATTTTTCTTATAGGATTCCTATAGGATTCTTTTAGGTTTCTTGTCACTTCCTATAGGATGTGTAGATTCCTAAAGGACTTTTTTGTAATGGTTATCACCTCACCCACTGTTGACCTTGTACAGCCAAACACAACTTTCAGACATGTACACGTCTCACAAATCCTTGTGGCATCCCATGTACATTATAAAAGCGTACTGGCATTCCCTGGTACTTCCCTGCTACATGTATTAATTAGTCTAGTATCCACTGTATGTTCTACCACGAGGCAGCAGAATTACTGCACCATATGATGCAATACATACACACTCTGGATCCTAGGCTAGCAATGATTAAGGCCATACCTACTCACAGTTTTTCACATCGCTCTGGGATTCACAAAAACTATGAATGGAAGAGATTGTAGGGGTGTGTATTCACTTCACCCACTGTTGACCTCAAACCACAAACAACTTTCCAGGTGTCACGTCTCCCAGTATTAATAATAATAACGGACATTTATATTGCGCAATGCCATGTGAATGTACACTACTGCGCATTACAAGAAATAAATACAACAACAAAATGCAGGGGAAAAAAAACAATACAAATAATCTTAACAGTACTAGAAGGAATTAATCGCAAACAAATGGGTTTTTAACTTGGATTTAAATACATTAAGTGAAGATGATTGTCTAATACAAGGAGGGAGATTATTCCATAGTTTAGGAGCAGCGTAAACAAATGTCCGATCACCTACATGTAGGGTAGCCTTTGATGTTCTTGAAGGGTAAGTTAACAGTGTATGGTCTTGTGAACTCCTGAGGCGGTACGATGTTTGAGACTTGAGAGAGTGATTTCATGGTTAAGAGCTCCCGAATGTACATTGGTGTTAAACCATGAATGGCTTTATAAGTATTGACATGCCCTGGTATGCATTTTCTAGTACCACCTGACACTGACAGTATAACTTTCAGAACATCGGGATAAACATTGAAGTCAAAATGAAACCCTGACTAAATAAAAGACTACAAATATTTAGCGCTGGGATTTACTTTTCCCTTCAAGGAAATTTGCAGCAAAGCCCTCTATGTTCACTTGGACTCTGCTGTTAGCCATGTGGGCCCCAGTTTCATAGAGCTGCTAACACACACAAATATCTAAGCACAAACATTTTTGCTTACCTGAATAACTTTACCGGCCAAAAATACCATGTAACATGTAACATGTACAGTCTGTGACTGGTTTTCTGCTTAGTTTTGCTTAGCTAGAATTTGTTAAGCAACAATTTCTGGAATGCGGGGGTCATGGGTTTCAATATCATCTGAGTAGTACATGTATGCCTGTGGATTGTTTTAATCAGAACTCAAGGAGAAAGCGCTGAGTATAAAGGGCTTATTACATATCGGTGTAAGGACAGAACCAAATTAATATTCTTTATCCTCGATGCATGTTTTTTGCTTGATGGATTGTTTCATAGAGCTGCTAACACACACAAATATCTCAGCACAAAACATTTTTGCTTACCTGAATAACTTTACCAGCCAAAAATACCATGTAACATGTACGTCTGTGACTGGTTTTCTGCTTAGTTTTGCTTAGCTGGAAATTGTTAAGCAACAGTTTCTGGAATACGGGGGTCATGACTCATGGGTTTCAATATCATCTGAGTAGTACATGTATGCCTGTGGATTGTGTTTCAACAGGACTGGAGGTGAAAGCGCTGAGTATAAAGGGCTTATTACATATCGATGTAAGGACAGAACCAAATTAATATTCTTTATTCTGGATGCATGTTTTTTGTTTGTTTTATAGAGAGAAGGAACGTTAATGGGGACAGCCATTGGTGTTGTGTTTGGATATTGGTTTCTGGCTTCAGGATTGTACTATGGTGTGTCTTTTATCTGCAACACTCAAATTACATTCCTTCAAGTATTGTCATTAACGGTAAGGACTTGTTGATTTTTAATTATTCATTTATAAGAAAATCATCCTCGGAAATCATAAGAAATATAAATGATTTACCCAGGGGGTAAAAGTAGATTGAGGGTTCAAATCCCACCTGAGTAGTTTACCTGTGAGTTTGTTTCTGCAGGACTTGGCAAAGCATTGAGTATACAGTGCTTAATCAAAACACACATCGGTGTATGGTAAAACCAAATTAGTATTCTTAATACCCCAGTACAATGTTTACATCTATTATTAAAAGAGAAATAAGTTGTTTTGTTAATGGCCTTTAAAATAAGTAATTCTTGGTCAAGTGAACTTTCTGAGCTACCAAGACCTTAGGGTTAGTGGAGAATCTCTTGAAATTATTCACATGATCCAATTGGTCAACTTAAGAATCAGTGAGATTTTAGATTGAAACTAATCAGTCGTTTTGTTTATAGTTGCCAGTCATTTTGTCACTAATGCCACAGACTGACACAATGTGTACAAAAAACTTTTCTTTTCCCAGTTTGTCACTATTCATCAAGGCTTACAATTTTATGAAGTTTCAAAGCTTTGAGAGCTTTACTTTTTGATGACGATAATTATGCACTGCAACCCATGCACATAAGTGAAAATTTTCATTTTCAGGAACCTTTGCACAAAAGTGAAAATTTTCGTTTTCAGGAACCTTTGCACAAAAGTGAAAATTTTCGTTTTCAGGAACCTTTGCACATAAGTGAAAATTTTCATTTTCAGGAACCTTTGCACAAAAGTGAAAATTTTCGTTTTCAGGAACCTTTGCACAAAAGTGAAAATTTTCGTTTTCAGGAACCTTTGCACATAAGTGAAAATTTTCATTTTCAGGAACCTTTGCACATAAGTGAAAATTTTCATTTTCAGGAACCTTTGCACAAAGTGAAAATTTTCGTTTTCAGGAACCTTTGCACAAAGTGAAAATTTTCCCGTTTTCTTTCAGGAACTGACACACAAGTTGAATTTACCATCATAATGCACGGCAAGCACCAAGCTCAAATGTGTCACAAACCGATACAAGCCTTGTGTGTGGTGTGTGCAGTCTGTTTTTAGGAAGTGACACACACATAGTGCTGTAATCAATGGAATGTGTCACTTTGTGAAAACAGAAACTGAGTATTGCTTTTATTTCAGTTTCACAAACTAATACAAAACTTTCTTACTTTATTGCCTATTAATTTAGGATGTAAAACATTTGAAAACAAAATGTACCAAGTTTAATGCATCAAGTGTCCACAATGAGAAAACTAGTTGTAAACACTCTGACATTTTGAAGGATAGTGGTGTTTTAACGTTCAACTTTAGACAATTTTCTTTGATTGCTAGTTTTTACTAGGAAGGTAGTGGTAGTTTTTACTAGTATGGTAGCAGGCCTTGCGCTTAAGCTTTTTGTAAAGTAGCCTGCCAGGCCAGTAAACTGTGCATTTTACTTGCCCCCAAAAAGTTTTAGTAGCCCAGAATTGCCATAAATGTAATGTTCTGATCGCAACCAGTTTAATGACCAAATGAAGTTATATTCATACACTCAAGAATGATTAACACATTTCATACATTAATTATTCACATCTAAAAAGGAAGAAATGAGCATTTTAAACAAGGAGGTTGCACAGTTTTTAGTAGCCCACAGGGCAAGTTGAGAGGTGGTGTTTACTAGCCCATAGCAATTTTTACTAGACAATGTGCGCCGGGCTAGTGTTAAGGGCGAGCCCTGGGTAGGTGTGTGTCAGTTCTTGGTGTCAGTGATAATTTACTGATTTGCTGTTATTTTGCAGGGATATGGCATTTTCTAGTGATGATTTACTGATTTGCTATTATTTTGCAGGGATATGGCATGTTCTCATTCTGTATTGTACTCTTCATTGGTACAACGTTTCACAACACTGTCTCACATACAATGTTCTACACAATATGGGCTATACTGGAGGCTTGTCAAGCATCAGAATGGTGAGTGATTCTTTCAATGACATTAATAGCATGTTCGCAGTTCAAATCCTATATTTTAGCAGCGAGGCACTGGACACAACTTACTTGGTAAAGAGCACCCGAGAGCTGCTGATAAAATAAAACACTGTGAAAAACCACTCCCTCTGAAGTAACGTAGTTTTTGAGAAAGAAGTAATTTCTCACTAAAATAACAAAAGACTTCAGGCCTGAAGCGTTTTTCAGGAATCTGAAAGCACATAAATTTGTGCAACAAGTGTGTTTTTTCTTTCATTATTTTCTTGCAACTTTGATGACCAATTGAGCCCAAATTTTCACAGGTTTGTTATTTATGCATATGTTGCGATACACCAAGTGAGAACACTGGTCTTTGACATTTACCAAACGTGTCCAGTGCCTTTAAGACACTTAAGTATAATTGCTTCTCATCACCCAGGAGTATATAGGTACCTGCGCGGGCTAGAGATTGTTGATGTCAATGAGTAGCAGCATGCATTTGTGTGGTTGACTGAGCTGCATACTCCAAAGGAGCTGAGTTGGTTCCAGGGAAAACCCACTGAACTACCTGCAGCCGATTTCACGAAACGCTAGGATTAATCCTATCTCGAGTTAGGACGAGTAGCTAGTCCTAACTTAGGATTAATCTTAAGGTTTACATGTTACAATGCAAGGCTGGAACTCGTCCTAAGTCCTAAGATTAATCCTAAGTTAGGAAGAGTTTGGTGAAATCGACGGCTGGCCACAGTCTAGTTATTTTGGCTCTGAGCCAGCAACCTGAACCTGTAAACTAAAGAAATCCAGCGGTATGTAGTGTTTTTCTAAACACATTCGGGCAATAGAATAGTATTCTGTCAACCACATACATACAATCAAGAGGTCCAGTGCTACAATAGATGGATTGCACATAACGTCACTGACCACCATCTTTAATGAAAAAACAATGGAAACGTGCTATGCATGTATGCCTGCGTACAACTCTCAGCCACTGAAAGCCTTTCATGTGCACATTTCATGAAAGATGGCGGCCAATGCAAGGGGTCTATTGTTTTAGTTTGTTTTTGTTGTTTGTTTTTGTTGTTTTGTTTTGTTATAGTTTATACAGCATGTTACTTGAACCTTTTTTTGTACAATAGGTTGGTGTGCTCTTGTCAAGAACTAATGGACGAAGTCATAAGATGACCATAGCATCAGTCGTCGCTTCAATTCATTTGCTGTTTCTTCTGTATCTACACTTCAGCTACCACAAGATTGCTGATGGTAAGCTGACATCAAACCCATAACCTAGAGAAAGTTGCAATAACTTGGCTAACCTTTCACATTGCATGTTGGTCCTGAGAAAGATGTAAGCATTGGTAGATAATAAAATGATAATAATAGACATTTATGAGGCTCTGTTACACATTGCATCAAAGTGCCTGACACTATTACTACCCCTGTTCGTTGGACCTCAAGTGATCCGGAAATCATCTCAACTCCTTTGGAGTATGTGGCACTCGCAACCAAATGGACGCACAGGTTGCTTATATTCACATCAACAATCTCTACACTCACAAGTAACCATTTACTTCTGGGTGATGAGAAGCAAACAAGTGTCATGACCAGGTATTTTAAACCCACTCTCTGATGAGCTAGGAGACCTTGAGTTTGATAATCTAGACCTCTCGGCCATGACCCGCTATCAACTTTGGATGCTCCTTCTTTGGAGTAGGTTTTCCTGTGTGTTATACTGTGCTGTGTACATTCTAGGCAACAAACAGGTGTATACGCACTCACCACATCTTTCTGTAATATGACTCCTGAAGTGGCAGACCTACTGGGCCAGCAGTAGCAGCGTGTGTAGTCTAAGGACTAAATTTTGTATCAGATATTTTAGGGTTGCATCATTTTAGAATCAGGCGTATGATTTTTAAGGAGTTTTCTTTAATTCCGGATTTTCTCAAAATCTCTTTAAGCCTTTGGACTTTCTTGAAAGAAGTATAAAGCAGTCACTAAAGAAAGAAAGAAAGAAAGAAAGAAATAGTCTACATTGTGTCTAGACCTGTTGTTGTTTTTAATTTCTGGTGATGCACAGAGTCTGTAAACGTCCTCCTGAAATGAGGTTCTGGGTTTAGAATAAGAAGGTCCTTAGCCCCCAAGCCATTTTTCAGGAATTTCGTCATTTGTCAAAAATCTCATGTCTGTAGAATGGATTTGAAGTAAATTCTTGGATGTTGTTTGGGACCAACATGAGATGTATTTTATAATTGCATCTGTCTCTAAGTGTTTTTATTATCAAATCAAGTTTAGTACTTTAATTTCATTTTTTTATACTATTTTATTTGATATTATTTTATTTTTTTTGTTTTCTTTGAGTTTCGTATTCTGTTTTGTATTTATTTTATCTTCTTCACTTTGTCTTTGTTCCTCACAGTGGCTATTTTGCTTTTGAAGTTATGATGATGTATTGTTTAATCTGTAATTCTAGATGATAATTGCCTCTCCATGCATTAACTATTGTAAAAAAAATACTATTGATTCTCAACATTTGGTTTGTGGATGCTTGTCTGGCATCATAGCAGCAGATCCAGGTGGTTCATGGGTGGGTTCGCACCACTCTACTCCCTTGACTGGCACCACCCTACCCCCAAGATTGAGCTAACATGATTTAAATAATCTCGCACAAAATCTGTGGCCACCTAGCCAGCCTCCTTGTATCTAAACCATGTAAACCTCTAGAGCCGCTCCACACGTTCGTAGGATTATGAAGTGAGCATCATTGTTTCAAAGTACTATTGATGTATCTGCGTCCTTGTTGTACCTTCTTGTTTTTGTTTAGTTTATTGATTGTTGTTTATTTTTATTTATTTAGCAGTAAACAACCATTAGAATGACGAACGGCTGCAGCTGAAATGGTCACTTAACAATAATAAACATGAAAATACAGCGAACATGTTCAGCGCATAATTAAAATAAATGAAATAAAAATATGAGCGTTTTATGAGAGTTATTGGAACAAAAATGTGATAGTAAAATTACAATTACCGTTACTATTAAAAATATTTCAGACTAGAACTACATTGTACAAGAGCGTATGCGATAAAATATTAATATTAATTTACCCTATGAGAAAAGGCACAAAACATCAGGCCAATCAAACTTTTTGCAACAGCCCATTACTTAATTTTCAGAAAAAAAGTTAAGTAAAGGAATAGTATTTGGGTTCTTTGATTTTCTGTACCTCTCTGTATAACATGTAAATGTAAGACTGGACATGTTGCACGAAAGTCTGGAATTGGTGTCACATTTGGAAGGTGGGAGCAGCTGTCTTGTGACGCTTTGATTTCCAAATTTGTCTAGAAATCTATTCTTTATTTATAAGTGATGTAATCAGGGGGAGGAGCTCAGAATCCTTGCCCCCTTCCAGCCCCCCTTCCAGCCCCACCCCCATCGAAGATAAACAAATTATGAATATCAATGTTACTTAGGCCTAATATTTCTCTTATTTATTGTGAACTCTATAACTCAGTCATGAAAACGCACGCGCGATCAAAATTAGTAGTTCCTGTTAATGAATGTTGTGACTAGGCAGTGGATACTTGCAAATATTACCCAGACCACAGCTACGCCATAAGTTAATGGTTCACTACATCAACTATGTATGTACATTGTAATATTAATTGGTAATAACACTGAATAACAACGTGTAAAGCCAACACCAATTATTACTTTGACCCGAAACCCGACCACCACCCCACCCCACCCACCCCACCCCACCCACCCCAGATGAAAATTTCTAGTTACGCCATTCCTTTGTTCAACCAAAGATGGTATCCTGTAAAGTCACACCAAAGCCACGTGTTATTCTATGTTTTCTTTACAGCATTGGATAGTTTGAAACTCTTTCAGTGATGTTTACCAATGAAATGGTAGGAAACAAAACATTAGCTAACAACTGATAACTTTGTTACAATGCATGGTTCGACGTTGAGTTGTGTGAACCATTGTGCATGGATTTTGTTTGCCATGTTTTAGTAATGATATTTGTTTTGATTTGGTATAATTTGTTTATGTTTGCTCAACCAAAATATATGTGAAATGAGTTGTTCGCACCTCAATTATAATAATTATTGTTTTGCAATTTCTGTAAATAGTTGTTAGAAGTATAGCAGATTGATAGTTTTATTTATATTAGTTTTTAAATTTACTTGTTTATTTTGTTGTTACATATTTGGTCATTGCTTTCTACTAAACGTTGTGAGAATTCAATGTCAAAAGATGCATAGGGTTGAATTCATGCAACCTGTTGCTTCAGATCGAATCCTTGTCCCTCTCTCTTTAGCTAGCTGCATCAATCATTTGCTCTAAGTTGCATGTCTAATATTTTGACAGGGTTTTAAAGTCAGACTTTGAATCGCAATGAAAAAGCGCAATAAAATAAGCTCCTTTAAGTTGAGTTAATATTAAACGGAATATTTTTTGAAAATAACATTTATACTAAAACTATATGAGTTGTAAAAAAGAAATAATACACTCACAGTACTCTTTCTTGAAATGGTATAGCATTCTATCCTCGCGATGTGGAGTCATATATTGCGGTTTTATCTTCCAGATTTACAACCTTTTCATGCTCTTTCATATTATGTTTATACCTGACGTCATCACTCATGATAATCTTGCTTGTGTTCCCATGTATGTTTCGCAGAGTGCATGGCAAGGCAATGTTCACAAAGGTTTAAGATGCACATCATGTACAAATTGACTTTCAAAAATATCCGATTATGGGCAGACAGTGGATCAACACGCAGATCAGACAATTATTTGGAAGCAAAGTATAGGCTGTCACCCCCCCCCCCCCCCCCGATTAACAGCTAGTTTATTTTCAGTTGTTACGTGATTTTTTCAGTGCCTGGTTTTTTTCCTCTTCAAGTTGATGGTGATGATAGCAGCATGGCTCTTGTTTAATGGTCGATGGTTAATGGTCGTTCAAGGCATGGTCTGATAGTGTTGCACGTTTTGCATACTGAGTTTTTGTTAATGTTGTTCAGACCCGAGATGTATTGTCTGTTTCTGTCCCACCACAAAGCCAAAGCTAAAGGTAGTTGGAACTCGTAGTCTGCTGCCACCTAGCGTTGCCAACAGTACAGTCTCCAACTCGCAGTGTATCGTGACGTCAACACTGAGAGTCAACTTTTGACAAAGTTTTTTGGGATAAGTTTCGGGATGCATTTACATGTATACCTTTTGGAATAGTTTCTTATTCGTTAATAACTTGTTTGTTTTTGTTTTGTCATTCACTGTCAAAGTGTCCAACTATTCCAAAGCTCAGGAGGAAGTCAGACAAAACGCCCTCTTGGGTGCGGCTGACGAAGAAAACATGGTGTTCTAGATTGTAACTTCTCGTTCGGTTAGTAGTCAGTGTCGCTGCTTTAAGCTCTTCAGCTCTGTCTTATATTCTTCTGTGTGACCAATGAATTGTATGAAACGAGTGGACGGTCGCTGAATGAATGGAACGTTGGATAGCTTGGTGGCAGCGGACATATCAAGTAAAATTCCATAGCTTTAAGCGTGGGCAAATTTCTGAGAACAATGGGTTACCTGATAAGTCTGCTGCCACCTAGCGTCCAAGTAGTCTCCAGCTCCCATGTTGATTAGGGTAGCCCTAATTGCAAACATTATGCAAACCAGCAAATAATAATCTTGACGTCAAATCTGAGGAGATAGACGTCTTTAAGAGAATATTTTCCCGCCATATATAATCGTTACTGAATACATATCAAGCTGAACCGTCGTTCTCGTTTCACTTTGCGGCCAAAGTGTTTCATAGGAGCAGCTGGTCTTCGGCTGCTGGTGTGGGGTTTCATTAGAAGGTTTGCCTGATGCTGTTCATAGGAGCTGTTCTAATCCTTCTTTTACTCTGGTGATTGCCAAAAATTGAAATGATATTTGTTTGTTTTATTGTTTGTCTGAGTATTCTATGTAGTGTTTGCAAGATTTGGTGATAGTATTTGTTTGCATCTGGTGACAGTGTAATTTTCCCCTTTGTGTGTTTGCAATTACCTTTAGGAGAAGCTTACAATTAAGATAGCTTATCATACACGTTATGGGCAGGTCGTGCTGTCAAAAGTCATTTAGTACTTGACAGTGATATCAACACACTTAGCAATAGTCGTAGCTGTAGCCATAGCCGCAATTTCGGATACGGCGCAAGTCAAATTTCATGACCGTTTTGGGGATGTTGGTATAAGCCACTTGCGGTGGATGTGGTCTCTAAAACAAACCCATGTAAATCATGAATATATGGCCAAAATATTGACTTTCTATAATAAACCCTCTCTAGTGCCCAATATTACTTTCATTACATTTTACACTCTATCATGCATGGGTAATACAGTACATCTTATACGGTGGTTTCGAAGGTGGTTCTGAGATAATCACGTCCTAAACCCCCCCCCCCCCAATTGATTATGACAGGACATCAAGGCTTCACATGCAAAATGCAAAAGTCTATACCGTATAGGTCAGTTCTGATATCCTTGACCTACCCCCCCCCCCCAAGGTCAGATGCGTGGTATGAAGGTGTCATCGAAATGCTGCCTTTTGACGCTTCCGTTTGTACAAACGTGTACTAATAATGTTCTAACTGCTGCAATTCCTTGTGAATACTAACGCAATACTTGCAAGACAAAGTTATTGGCCGATTTAAATTCTCACCAAGGCTAACGTGTAGAATCTGCTTTTAAAATTGCTGTCAAAAAAATCATACAAATCGCAAGATTAGGATTAAAGACAGAGCAAAATGTTTGTCTTTATCGCGGGTACAAAGCTCTTAAAATTCGTACCAGAGCCAATCATCCAGATGATGTAGTTTTTTCAACGAAGACAAATGTAGGGCCTATTAAAAAAGTCAAGAAAAACCTGTGAAGACCCTGCACTAATCACCGTTGCATGTATCGATTGCTGCATGATGAGCATGGTATTATGAATGGCACACAGTCCCTGACAAGGCAAAGTGTTTGTCGTTGTTTGCACTCAAAGTGATCATCGAATTTGACGTTTTTCACAGGTTGGTTGTATGGTTAGTTAAAAATTATAGGATGGAGAAAAAATTAACTCTCCAAAAAGTATTATACAGGATTGGTAGAGCTGACAAAATAGTCGCAGACAGTGTTCATATTTGTGTGATCAACCGAAATGTACATGAAAATAACAGTCCTGTGAAAATTTGGGCTTAATTCGTTGTGTGAATCAACATGAAAACACATTGTCATTATTTTTGGTTGTAACGACCGAAATCAGCTCGGTTGCGTGTTTTGTTGTGGTTTTCAGATAGTTTTCTCGAAAAATTAGGACTTCATTTCAGACTCAAATTTAACAATGTGATTTAAAAAAAATCCTTTACCAATCCCGTATAAAACCTTTAGTATAGGGTTTCCTGGTCAGTTTCAACAACAAAACAACATTCAGTGTTGGCACAGGTACATCAGGCTTATTCAACTTCGTTTGAACTGAATGCTCCGTCGCATCAGCATTCAACAATCAACATGAGTCATTCAATTTCAACAGTTCAGCATTCACTGGTCAAATAAGATCATATAAATTTATTGGTTTGCAAAGATCATTTAACTTCGTAAAAGCCAACAGAAAGAGGCTTGTCAATTGAATTAATTTTGTGCTGAAATTGGCCGAGAAAACAGTCATGTGCTTTAATAACTATTTGTTATAATTGCATGTTACAATTAAACACATTTCACGATGTGCATACGACAGCTATGATTGGTGGTCGGCCAACTGCTTGGATCTTATTAAAATTTCGTATTGTGTAATAACCAAAAGGCCTTAAAGCTCAAGTGAATCGGACAAAGTAGGTCCCGATTAATTATAAAAGTCAAATTGTAAAGAGAACCATAACACTTCTGATCCAACAAGATGGTATTGTATTTCAATAGCTGATCTGATGTCTTACATTTGCTCTTGACTATTGCTATAATAATGATTAATTAGTTTGTGATTTAACCTTCTTTAGCGGCCCAAATCACTGACTTTCAAGTTTTAAACATTACCAGTTTTAGGCCTAATATGTATTTTTCTCACTTTGTATTTTGTACACCACATAAATGAAGCACAGAGAATGCCGAGCTGGATTTTGTGGTCTGTGTCTGCTCTGAACGCCCTCTATGTCAGATGTGGACTTAGAGTATGTGACACGCTTATTTTACAAAGAGCTATAGATTGATCTTAACTTTGTATCAGTATTAAAGGCCCTGTACACTATTGGTAAGATCGAAAAAACACAAATGTTCACAGATTCACACATAACTTACATGATTTAAGTAAGTAATGGTAGAAAGGGTTCCTTAAAATATTTCTGCCTAAAAGGCTATCGTTTCTGAGAAATGAGTAACTAAAGTTTTTATCACGCGTGATAAAAACTTGATGTTTGAAAAAACAGAAAACACACAAGGTCTCTTTTCACTATTTTCTCGTGACCTCGATGACCAATTGAGCTCAAACTTTTACAGATTTGTTTGTTCATGCATATGTTGAATCACAAAAAACATGAACACTGTCTGCGACTATTTTGTTAGCTCTACCAATCCTGTATAACTCCTTTAAGCTAAGCAAATTGTGATGTCACAATACAAATCACTATGGCGATACTGACCGCTCATCTTAGGATAAATCTTAGCACTTAGTGAAATCGAATCCAGATCAACCGATGGGATAGCTGCAAATTTGCCACAAAGCCAAAATGGCAGCAGGCATGAATTGCCTCAAAGCAGGTATGCACAGACAACACCCACCGCATTCTAGGAGTTCTTTTTTTTATTGGAGACGCTTAAAAAGACTGAAATAAGTTTTGACCATACGTATTTCCAGTCTTTAAAAGAGTGTCCAATTATTGTTTTTGTTTTTTTTTTTTTTGGATATGAACATTTCTCTTCACTTAAACATTTTTAATTGGTTTATTTTGTAAATAATTCACTTATTTTTCTCAATTATTTACGTAATACCTGTAATGCAAATTTGATATTAACGGAGATGTTATGTTTCTTTCTTATTCCACGCAGCTGTATCTAACATTGGGTAAACTAGACGCATGGCACGCAGCTTACATCAGATACGCATTCAACACCAACGTTGTGTCATTTATCAACTGCATCCATAGAGTACCAATCTACTTCTGGAGATTCGGACCGCTCTTGCCTCATAGATATTAAATCTTATCCGAAGATGAATCTTATCTTATCAATTCTTCCGTCTTTAACCGATCCCTGGATTTGAATTAGTTATGTTTATAAACTTACTGGCATCCGTTCGTATAAAGTGAAAAGTCATAAATCTTTCGCGTTATGCCAATGTCACAAACTCCATTTTGCAAATTATAATAATGTGAGTAGGATTTGAAATGTTGCACGGTGGAGATACTCGAGCGAGGCTTGCGATCTCACCATATACATGTAATAGTTGTATGAGTTGCGGTGGTTCTGAAAAGAACGGGTGTTTTAAAAACTTGACGTTTCGATCAGTATGCTCTGGTTGTCTTCAGGAAAAGAAACAATGTGCGACGATATCTTAATATTTGCAACTTTTTAGCTGATCCGCTTCTCTCGTTTGGGGGTTTTGCAGCTGTGCAATTTAACACTGAAAAACACAGTAAAAAGTGTTGCCGTCCTTGAAGCTTTCCTCTGTTTGTTTGTGTGTGTGTGTTTTTTTTTCACAAATTGCAGTTGCGTGCCTAAATAATATAATTACAATCAGCCAAAAGCAAGTTCGGTCGCTAACCTTTAAAGGAACATTACAGAATTGTTTTTTGCTAACAAAACAGTTGCTGGCAGTGTAGGCCCCCTAAGCACTTTCTGTAATCCACCATATACATAAACTGACAAACCTGTAGAAGTTTGAGATCGATCGGCCATCTGGGTCACGAGAAAATAGTGAAAAACCGATTACACATTTTGCATGAAATCGTATAGATTCAACAAATGAATAAAACGCTCACTGAGCGATAAACTCAAATCGGCAAGTTAGTTTATTCATTTCTCATCAAATATGGCATTTCAGACAGAAATATTTCAAGGGATGTTTTCTACTATCATCATCATTAGACCGTGTAAGTTTTATGTAAATCTGTGATCAAAAAGTATATTTGTTCTTACCAATTCTGTAATGTTCCTTTAATAGTCGATTGGCAGTTTTAATCACGCATGCGTGTTTTATGTTTTTGCATACCGAGGTTGGACAAATATGGGAAGCCATTATTGCAAACCAAAACCAGATAGACACAGATTGTAACAATGTTACACACATATTCAAAAATACTACTGAATTTGTTGGAAACACAGCAACTATATTATCCATGGGATGTATTTGTTTTGTTCGCAGAATGTGTTGAACTTGGTCATTATCTTTTAACGCTGTTATATGTTTTGCTAATGATCGGCCGTCCATGCCAACCAGCACGGTTTGTTTATCAACATTAGAAAGGTGTACATGTACATGTACATGTATACTGATCAAAACGTTGAGTTGTTACACCCCCATTTGTTTTTTATAGAATCACCACAACTCATAGAGTATCTTGTTGTATGTTCATGGTGTTGCCCTAACCTTACTAGATTATAACAGTATGATGGCCGTGTTATGCGTGCTGATTGAACCAAACAACATCAGCTACAATTCCACTGCGTCTGCCTTTACAAAATGGAAAACAGTTGCAAAACATGTTGGTGTTTATCGCATGTTGCGCCCAAGCGTAGAGTATAGCATGTATATAATTTTGTTTTTAAAGTCCAAAGTTTATAGATTCAAAATATGGTAGTGCGCCATCAAGATTTTGCCACGGAGAGGTCAGTAAAAAAAGAGAGCAGAATGCATGCTGTAAATACAATGGTGCACCCCACCATAGTCTCCATATTAACCAATGCTAAACCAAACAAACCATAAACACTCGTAAATGTGTTAAAGTGTGTCGGCCTCTTGAGATCAAATCAAAAGTATTTGCTGACACCTATATCGCCAGGGTTAAAAGTTTAGTTGCTAACCTTTAAAAAGTTCGCAGTTGTAATAAATGGGCAGTTCAGAACAATCAGTGATTAAAATCATTATGTATTTTTTCCCCTTCTTTTTCGATAATGTTTTGACTCACCCCCGAAATTTGATTTAATTTTTTTTTCATAAACCCCACAGATCAAAGTAGGCCTATGCCCGAGACGGCGCAGATAATATATATCAATAATCTCCCAGCTTTGGAGTTTTCATTGGCTTTGTCCTGGACTCCAGCATGCAGCTTTGTAGAAACCTAAGAAGAAATGTCAATCTCACAAAACATTTCCCCCCCCCCCCTTTTTTGAAATTGTAAAACTTATTTTGAATTCCAGTTATTTCTTCTGGCCTATATCCATCCACAATTTCGAAAAGAAATATACATTTGTTTACATTGATTGTTCTTAATGGCCCATACAGAGCCAAACAAACAAAATGACAGAGATAAGGACCTATAGACTTTGCGGTCTTGTATACTCCACATACAAATAAAAAACAATAATAAATGTTTAGCTCTTATTTTAACAAGTGCATATTTTAATTTTGCTCGGTTGTAATTCTGTAAAATTAGCTTTTGTTTCCCATACATTTTGCCAATGCTTAGCTTATTAATATTTACTTTATTATTTTGTCATTGTATAAGCCTGTTCGAAATAAAATTGCAATGATACTATTGTAAATAGAAACATTTACAAAGTGGTGTTAAAAAGACCAAAGTGTGTTTCTTTTAGCTAGATAAATAAGTTTTGATTATATCCTTTAAGAAAGGTGAACTTTCGAGTGAACATTATATGTTTTTTTTGCTGCAGTATTGTTGGTTGTCACATTAAACCACTGGGTCACCTAGAACAGATCAAGAAAATGTGAAACTGTAAGATCGGAGTGAGATCTTGGCATTTTTTAACTTCCTTCAAACAAAATGATTTCATACAAGCAAAAACTGCAATAGGTCCCAAATATTACATTTTTAAACCATTCTCATTCGATTGTTGATTTTTCAAACGTTAAAATTGTCAAAAAGAATCGCATTGCAGGTTTCAATTACAACAAATGTATATACATACACAACTGTATTAATGGTTTACTTATTGATTTTTTTGACTGACGGCTTTTCGTACCATGCATAAAGACGGGCAAGCCCGGCTCTATGGAAATACGTACGACGTCACTGGAGTTAAGTGCTTATCGTTTCTTTAAAGGAACATTACATAATTGGTTTTACTAACAAACAGTTGCTGGCAGTGTAAGCACTTTATGTAATCCACCATATACATAAACTGACAAACCTGTAGAAGTTGAGATCAATCGGCCATCTGGGTCACGAGAAAATAGTGAAAAACCGATTACACATTTTGCATGAAATCATATAGATTCAACAAATGAATAAAACGCTCACTGAGCGATAAACTCAAATCGGCAAGTTAGTTTATTCATTTCTCATCAAATATGGCATTTCAGACAAATATTTCAAGGGATGTTTTCTACTATCATCATTAGACCGTATAAGTTTTATGTAAATCTGTGATCAAAAAGTATATTTGTTCTTACCAATTTGTAATGTTCCTTTAAGCTGGCGTTGTTGTGTATTTTTAACTCCAACTGAATGTTTGGTCAAATTGACAAAGACCTTAGGGAACCCATCTTTGTATTAAAGTTTATAATATTGAACCAGTTCACCTTATAATGTACGTCATCGCACGATTTGCTTACAGCATTTTGGAAGTCTAATACCCCATGTGTCGTTGCAGTGTGCATTAAGGCGACGCGTGCGCAAATAGACGCACCATGTCTTAACATTTTGACGCCCAAATTGGCAGACCATGTACATACAGACAGTTAGTTGCATGTGTGTGACGTCAGTCCAATGGGTTCTACAGTAGACTAAATACTCGAGTAATTATTAAGTTCCATAGCAATGTATTCAAATTTAACAACTACCACCAAGCTATCATCTTTACTCGTTATAATTATACCCAATGGTGTGTCATTACTTAACCAAATCTTTGGGGACTTTGAAGGCTGTTATAGTGTAATCTTGTTTTACAACCTCAAACAAATTAATAAAACACAACATTATAAACATGGGTGATTTGCAAGACAGTCTAGAGAACAAGACTCAAACATGGCTCTCGTAGTACGAATTTCTGTATTTGAGTCTGTCTTGATCGTTGGTCAGTATTTCAATGTGATTGGTTGGTGTATAAGCACGTGACATCATATCAGGATTATCGTAAGCATGTGAAGTGTGTGGTCTGGATCTGGAATCAGTTTCTCTAGAAGATATCGTTGATACTTCAATGTGAGCTGATAACTCTGGCTGCGTTGTGTTATTCCTTCCAGTTGATTGGCGAGGAAAATCTCCAAGAAGCAATGCGCTCCGTTGATTGGCTGAGCTGTTGGCATGATGCACTTCTCTTTGACTGTGATTGGACGGTCCGAAAACATCCACAGAGTCATGTGTTTCATAGTTGAATGTTGTTCTTGCATCTCCTTGCTGAACACGACTATCAAACCGATTGGTCCGCTGTTGTTGGTTGCTTTGTGAGGAGCTCGCAATGTGATTGGTCAATCCCTCATGTTGACGAAACGTCACGTGCTGACCTCAAACTTGCAGCTGATTGTCGTTCTACGTGCACTTGATGTTGTCGATCATACCTCGGATGAAGACGGTCTGTAGTGTTATCCGCCATGCTTGATGACGTCATGAAACCAGCTTCAAACTCAGGCGCCCTCATCGTCCCAGATACAACCTGCCCGTCGTCCTCTTCATCTTCCAATAGAGCATTGGCTCGCATGATATCCACAACTTGTGGCAGGACACGTTTTATATCTCGCACTTCACTCTTTGAGCGAGCAACCAAGAACCAGAGCAGCAAACAGGTCACTGCTAACATTGCTGCTATTGCAACGAGGCAGCCAAAGATGACGAGTTCCTGGTGTGCATTATGACCGGGATCTAAGGCTGCTGGCATATTGGCTCGAGGGTCCTGAGCTTTGGCCACAAAACTTGTCATTAATGTCAGTATAGCACTTGTGACTATGGTACTTCCTTGTATGAAAGACATATTGTTATTGTTGGTTCTATTGGGGAAGTTAAAATATTATGATCTCACACACAGACAGTTAGCTCTTATTGCAATGTCCTTAACACACACCCGTTATTCTTCCGTGCAACGGGTTATTAAACGGTTGACTTTCCGGTTGTTCAATCCGTTATGATGAGTGAAATCTTAGGCCAGTTGGTGGTCATGTTGTTGCTTCTTCAGTCTATTCGTGGTTCTTTACAGTGACTACGTCACAGTGACGTCCAATCTGTAGGATAGTGTAGTCTGTTGGAATAGAAAAGGAAACTATGATTAAGAAAGCTGAAGAGAATGGAGTTAAATGCCAAGGTTGAGTTATAAATAAGACAGTTTGTGTTTTAAGACTGCATTAATAATCGTACATGTATGCTGTAATTTTGAAGAGAAAAATGCATTCAAGATCTTAAAGACACTGGACACCTTTGGTAATTTGTCAAAGACCAGTCTTCTCACTTGGTGTATCTCAACATTATGCAACTCAATTGAAAATTTGAACTCAATTGGTCGTGGAAGTTGCGAGATAATGGAAGAAAAAACACCCTTGTCACACGAAGTTGTGTGCTTTCAAATGTTTGATTTCGAGCAATTCAAATATTTTACTTCTTTCTCAAAAACTACGTACTTCAAAGGGAGCCGTTTCTCACAATGTTTTATACTATCAACAGCTCTCCATTGCTCGTTACCAAGTAAGTTTTTATGTAACAATTATTTTGAGTAATTACCAATAGTGTCCAGTGCCTTTGAGGATTTGAAGTACAATCAACCAATCATCAATACCAATCACATCAATCAATCAATCAATCAATTTATCAATCAATTTATCAATCAATCAAAAAAATCAATCAATCAATCAACAATTCAATAAATCAATAGTCATCGGTCAAAGTATTTTGCTATCACTCAGTATCGATGATAAGAGATTTGAAGACACTATACACTCTAAATACTGCAGGATCAGTTTGACCTGGATTTCTGGTTCCGTGGGTCCTGACCCACATTTGAGTCATTTCGACCCGGAATATGTGTTGAAATTACCCAGAAATGGATCAAACTGACGCATAATCCGAATTAAAATCCCCTTTTAAACTCGTTTCCGGGTCAGCTCTGATGGGAGTTTTCAGAGTTTAATGATTGTGTAAAATACTCATTGAACAGGCAAATATATCCGACACGTACACATTTCTCTGATCCACATTTTATATAATAATCGAAGGGGACTATCTGAATTCTTTAGACTTTCCAAGTTTGATCGTTTTACCAAAGGTATACACGTGTAATCTTACCCACAGTGAAAAGGAACCAAGTATAAATCTTGTGACCTCGTCCGAGGTCGAGACGACTTTTACCTCTGACCTCAGATCATATGGGAGAGCAGTGTTGATGCATTTCCCACGTGCATTTTGTTTACGGAAAGATCCTAAACAAATTGGATAGAGTCGTGTTTTGGCAAAGACACATATTTCCGGGATGCGGGAAACAAACGTCTCTATTGATACCGTATAGTCTTGAATATTTGCAAGTTGTGACTTAATTTAATAATAAACGTAGTATTATTTGCAATTTTGCTGGGTCTCTTTTCAACAGTTACCAGTCAGACTTGTGGGAACTAGAAAAACGAATAACAAGTGGCGGAACTTTCCTTTCTGAAAAACCACATGATTTTTATGTGAAATAAATTTCGTAATGCATATCAGTCTGAGGCAATGCTAGTGTAGTAATGCTGAACACAGCATGTCACACTAGCATCTTGAAGGGGACTTGTGAACAAGAGTCCGAAACGGGGCTCGTATGCACAAATATATTATAAAGTCAAATTTTAATTGTCCAGAAGTGTCCTCCTATATAATCCTCCTATTTTAAACAGATGCACCCCTTTGGGCTCCACCCCATAGTTTCAACGCTGGTCCTCCCTTGGGTATTGAAAGTGTTATAGTATCATATGGGTTCATACTGTATTCAGTACACCCACCCCATGTTCGTTTCCCACTGTCTACATTTTGTGTTGGTACAACCATGGAGTGGTACAACTCGTCCCTAATAAAATATGTTACTGTTTGAGACGCCTTTTGTACTTGGTCTTCAAACGTTTCAGTTCATGGCCATCTACTTTAACAACAGCCCGGAGGGAACAACAGTCCTGACGTGTTTTGGGTTGGCCACCGTCCTACAATGGGACAATATGTTCTGAGATGCTTTGTACATTTTAGTGCAATGACAACAATGTACTGACTTTGTACAAAGGCTTTGCATTCTAACCTTGACGTATTGTCGACTGGGATTCGATTCCACTAACTCTAACCATAAAGGGAAGTTGTATATCATTTCAAAGGTAAATACAACACGGGGGTACGGTTTTTAAAGTATAAAAGTTTAAGAGGCCTATAGTTTGTTCCATGTTGTTTCCACATAACGGAAACGTCTTTGAACGTTAATTGGATTAAAAACCAACGTACTTTGTCAGTGATTTTTTGTATGTACTAAACAAGAAAATTGCACTCACGCAAAAAATAAAAAGAAAATGAACAAATTTAGATCCTAGCCGAGTCTTTTTCAAAGCCTAACATGAAATTACAAAGTGGTACCATGGAGGTATAGGTCATCTACCGTAGTCGTCACATGATTACATGTGTAGCACAGTCCTTCATTTTTAAGAAATGTGAGTAAACTGCCCCCTTAAATTATTGAGGGGAGCTCTTGCCACTCCTCAGAACCAAACTTCACTCATTTTTATTTTTGTCTAAAAGGAGCGATTAGAATAGTAATACTAATACATGTAGTATGCCTTTCCAAAAGCTGACTGGTCATAATGAATGGTTTATAATCTCTCGATTCTTATGTGTGTCCAGATGGTTGGATTGGCAATAATTGTGTAACTTGATCAAAGCATATTGCAAGGTTCATCGGTAGTTCATTTCCTGCTGTTAATAATTTTTTCCGAATGTAAATTGATGCCACTTTAACGAGTTTTTGATGAGACTAATCCTCGGACAAGGTTGATTAACGCAGTTGCACTCCTTAAAGGTGGTTGTCTGCAACCACCCCACCTCCACTCCCAAGAAACTATGTTTGACCTTAAATAAATCACTTCTACATTTGATTCTGATTCAATCAATATCATTATCAGTGTAAGTTGAGGCCAGTAATACCCAAAGTGTGAATGAAGTCTCTATGGTAAACTCAGCATTGGTTGAAAAGTTTTTGGAATTCAAATAGATACTCGTCAACTAAAAACAATTAAATCTTACCTCAACTTTTCGGAAAAATCTCGATATCAAACCACGTCTATGATGACGAAAGATCCAGTGAGTGCTTTACCACACGCAGCCTAAGCTTGAGGTTGAAGAACGGTTCATGCCAACTGAAATATTATTATTTTGATTTAGCATAACTCGCATATTTCCACACTCAATCACGGCGACAGTGATGTTGAACGTCAATATACCCAGTTGTTGACTTTGACTACTGTGGCTGACTGTAGGTAGCTCATAAATGGCAATGGTTTTTAATATTTACGTCCATGGTTTGATCACGCATAGAGCATGGTTAAATTCAGTTCAAACCGCAAGAAAATCAGACTATCCACAGTACACGTTTTGTACTGGAGTATGTTCCTTTCCAAATAGAGTCCAATCTCACTTTGACATGGCGGCAAGGCAGTCTATGGTTAGAACGTTTCCCGAAATCCACTGGTTACCATAACATCTTGTGGGCAGGAGCCATAACACTTGTACTTTTATCTTCTACATCACAATGTAATGAAGACACAACCCAGTCCACCAGACAGCCTACTCGGAAATAACAGATGAAAAACCCCTACAAGTGTCTGATGTATTAGGGAATTAACGTGTGAAGTGGATTAACATGCTTGTGGTTAAGTCAGCACAGCGTGGTTCTTTGTTTGGTTTACGCCCCATGGCTCACTATGACCTCTATACCAGATCGCAGTACAGTCAAGCTTGCCTTAAAGGAGAATACCGTTGATGAAAAAAAAACTTGTGTAAGTTCCATGGTTGGACCATAATAGAGGAAGGAATAATAAGACCATACACTTCATATGTTACAAAATTTTCGAATTTGTTTGGCCATTGGGTGATTATTGTAATTTGTAGCATCCCAGAAAACATTACCGAACAAGTAACAAGTGACATGTTAAGATCTGTTTTGGGATCCCTGTATGCATTCTAACTGGGACCGTATTCGAAGTTGGGCCTAGTATTAGTGCAAGACGTCCCTGTTCTGTATAAGTTGGGCCATAAACGAGGTTTGGATTCGGGACACCAACCTATTCAATTATACGAGGGATCGAGGGGTTGCAAATGGGGTCCAGGGAATTAACTCTCCATTACAAATTTTCTGCGCTGCTGGTGTAAATGGTTATAATTTTTTTCAGACAGGTCATGGGTCCCTCTTTTTCTCCTTTGTTTTTCCCAAATCCTAGGCCAGAGACTGACACACTAATATTGGTTATATTATAATATGAGGCCCCACATGACTCAGTTTTACATGTAGTGACAAAAAAGGTGTAAATTCTAACCGAGATGGAGCTGGCTGGCAAAATGCCACAACATTCTACCATGACTAGAAACCCAATTGATATGTTCCCTGACTAATGAACACGCGGTAATCCTTAAGATTGTTTTTGATTATGCACAAAGGGCCATCAGGCAATTCATATCCAGCTCTGTCTAGTTTTAGGCCTACATTATGTGTCTTGAGATACATAAACCAATTAATAATGTTCGGGTTTTTTTTATCACACAAGCCATCAAGGCACTCGAAAAAAGACTAGTGCGAGCCGCTCGTGTTAGCAGTGGTGGCGCTGTTCGTGTTGGAAGCCACGGGCGCCTTGGCTCAAGGCGCACCTTCATTGTGGAATGACTTCAAGCCGACTCTCTTATGATTTTCAATGGGCTTTCAAAGACTCACTTGTTTGCATCTACATTTCTGCAACATAATTGTTCCATAGTATTTAATTTCATTGTTTTTATGTGCATGGAAGCTCATGCATTATGCGCTAAATATGTGCCTTGTTTTGTTATCATATTATAGCCAACTTGTGAACATTGTTCTTTATTTCACTGGATACGTTCCTTTCTGGCTTATTTCGATGCAGCAATCGAGATCGTATTTATTTATTTTATAACGTTTTAAAGGGGCTTTAAATGCCATTTCCTCAAAAATGAACAGTGATTCAAATGGAATGACAACTCTAGGGGTTTGGTATTTCATACATTATTGATTCAGAACATTTAAGATTGAAACTTGTTTATTTACCAGCTGAGACAACTTAACATACAGATTAAAATAACTAAAAGTACCATTTAATCAAAACAAAAATTAGAGACTTACATTAAAAACATGCCGATTGACATAAAGTGACTATTAACTCAAATTACAGTGACATCCAACTAGCAACTACCAGATAGGCCCTCCTGTTTTGGGGGGACATTAAAATTATAACCATAATCATCAATTAGAAAAATGCAGCCGTCCAGTGTAACTGTGAATCCCGGGAACAAATCAGTCTTTCGACAGGTGTAAGGGAACCAGTCAGTCTATTGATAGGTATGTACGGGAACCAGTCAGTCTATTGATAGGCATGTACGGGAACCAGTCAGTCTATAGTGACAGGCAGGAAGCGATTTTTTTTCCTGCAGCACACGTCGGCTATGGAGTCAACAGTTAAGGGATGGGCTGTTTTTCCCTATCCCTTAACTGTTGACTCCGTAGCCAGCGTGTGCTGCAGAACATACATTTGCGTACGGGAACCGGACAATCTATTGACATGCATGTAGGCCTACTGTACTGTAAAACCAAACATTGACCGTAGTCAACCCGAAACAGTCATCTTAGTTTTTGATTTGGTAAGAAAGTCAGTTTGAATACCAACGAAATATGAATTGCATTCATCCAAGTATTTTGTAAATAACCTCGTTCTTTAATATAATATAATTGTCCAGCACTCTAACCTACTTCGTAATTGTGTTTGACGCACTACCACACGGACGTAAACGCACTACGAGTGCAGGTAAACGCTACGACGGCGTGGAGTTTCTGTCCGTGGTAATACGTCACAACCACTTATGAATTATTCATAAGTTTGGGGCTTTTCTGGGCAATGGAACGCAAATCAAAGTGATTTTTTTTTTAATTGTAAATGGCTTTAATTAATTATTTCTCATGCATAAGTAAACATTTTACACCCATTATTGAAACCCTACACCATCAGAACACTTGTTTGTCCATACTAGTGTCTTTAATGGTGTCGTAGATTGTAATTGTTACAAGCGTGTCTCGTAGGAAGGGCACGCAGTTTCACAAGTACAAATCGAGCTGGTCACTGCCTCAGTATTTGTCCTTTTGCAGCATTTTGAGATGCAAGATACCTTAATGGATGTAGCTTTACCTTTTGAACGACGATCAGAAACAATACTGAAGATTGTATAGAGATATGGATTGATGGATGAGTTGATTGGGAGGATGAAGACAACAGTCCAGGCGTACATGGAAGGCTGAATAGTAACAGCTCCAGTCTGAGATAACATCCCCATAAGAATTACAGGCATCCAACACATGAGGTCCGTGCCTACGATAACCGCCATGCGTAATGCCATGTTCATTTCTTCATTCCCACTCATATTAACTCTGGATTCTTTCATTCTTTGATGCGATGCTCTGAATTTGAGGAAGATGGCTGTATAGGCGACGGTGATAATCAAAAAGCAGACCAAGTTGACGCCCAAGAAGAGAATGATGGAGTATGTCCAGGCAGGTTTGTGATCTTTTGGGACTAAGATGGTGATACTTTGGCTACCGAGTCGGTTGCCAACACTCCCTACCTGGAGATCGTACCTAGCGGGTTTGGTGATGAGAGGGAGACCGATGCAAACGTCTGATAGACCGTAGATATGCGAGTCAGCATCGACCAGGATTGTTGGTAGACTACTAAGTACGAAACCGACTGTCCAGATAGTTGCTACGGCAATACGCGCAGTGAATCTTGTCAGACGAATCACACTATGGGGATACACTATACAGAAAAACCGATCCAGACTGATGAGAGTGACGAAGAACACACTCGCCTCACTAGATAACACAGAAATGATACCGGCAAATTTACACACTCGTCCCAACCTCCACGACGTAGCTACAGTGTAGTAGAACTGACCAAAATGTAAATCAGCAGTTGCTATAGTGATCATGTAAACACCCATTAGGAAGTCTGAGATCGCTAAGTTCAGTACAAGGAAATTATGGACATACTTGGTGCCATCTCCAAGACTTTGCATCAGAGCGATTCGACATCGCCATGCAACTACAGCAATGTTACCGATGAGGGCGCTCAGACCTAGGATCCACATAAACACTCGCAGGAATGTGTTCTGCATGAGACTACCGCAGTTGAACAAGGGTGATTGTTGCTGTGTAGTGTAACATTGCTCAATGTCAAAAGACTGGAGTCCTTTGAACTCACAGCAAAGTCGATGGTCATCCACGTACCTTTGGAAACAGAAACGGCTACAGTTCAAACTATATTTATATTAAACGAAAACAAAATCACACAATGGTGTTTGTGTTGGTGATTAATTGTGTACCTTTGTTAGCTTTAGAATAATAATAAAAACTTCTGGTTGATTTGCAGTGCAATGATTCCCCAACCCATTCAAACACGAGGCGGTCCACTTACTCTAGATAACTGCCTCGCTCATTTGTCGTTGCCAATGGCCTCCTCGCTTTGAAGATGTTGTCATTAAGGAAACACAGTTTGTGTAATTTACGAGCTCCTTCTAACCTTTTGTATCAAGAACTTGGAATGTGGATTTATATATGGAGTCATTGCCCATTGTGTGTGAGTGCCGCAGTCTTGCCAGTTTTCAACGTGTAATGTTTTCTTCAATGAACAATTTGAATGTTTATCACCTAATTTAGTTTAAATCATCCAGTAATTCCACATAATTCCCGCTATTTTGCCCCAACAAAATAGTTTTAAAAACAAAGCAATGGAAGACTATTGAATGCTAGATGGCAGTAGACATACCCGGTAAAATTCCATTGTTTACGTAGTTCTAAGCATGCGCACATTGCTGATTTACCTGTTAAGTGTGCTGCCACCTAGCGTCCCAAAAGTCCCACATTGATAGAGTTTTTCCTAAAAACACCCGCCTTTTTCTTGACGGTTTGACTGATGATATTTGCGTTTAGAAAATAATGACAGAGATTCTTACAGTGTTTGTAATTGTGTTAAGTTCTGAATGGCTTTAGGGTCCACGGTGATGGGGTCGTCTACAGCGAATTGCCCTCGCATCAACACGCTAAATTTGAAAATTCACAATAAAATAGTACAACATATTATTCTTAGTCAAGTTGCATTCAAATAATTGACATTTGGAATTGTCAGTGAATTATGAGCTTTGATAATGGTAATTAAAGATGTTTCAGATTGTAAAAAACTGTAAAGGCAAACAAAACCATAATTGTCTATACAGACACAATCGATCACTGAAGATTAAGACTACCAAGTATATAGCACCAGGCACCAAGCTAAGAACCCACCAGGATGGTGAAGATGAACATTTGCATTTTTGAAGCCCAGGGACATGTTTGTCTTGGCAGCAGGATTCGAGCCCACAGCCCGATGAATTCTTGCATCTTCGCAGGTTTAAATCCTGTTCTAGTTAATCTTTCTTTGCTCACCCAAGGGGAAACAGAAAAAAGGTAATAGTAGTTGTCTTACATTAATTTGAGTTCATCTAACCCACGGAAAGCTGCTTCATTGATTGCTGCCAAAGGGACGTCTTGAATAACGCTGCAACCAAGAATTAGAATGTATTACAAAGTTTGTTCAACCATGGGAATAAAAGATTCAAATGCGAATGACAAAAGGCTATATGGTCCAGTTACTAGGAGAGGGTGCATATAACCAGCAATCTAGAAACATGTGAAGGAGCAAACCCCCTTCTCTTTCAATAATGTTCTCTGTGTTGTATAGGCATTACTCATAGTTACATCCCATTGGAAAGACAGAGGATTGATGTAAATGCATCATCGCGTGCCAGACAAGGCACCACACCGTGACAATTGATGGAATGGTTTTAGCGCTTCCATCGAGCGAAACTGTCTGTGACAAAACTGATGGGTCTAGTCTGTAATATTTTGTCAAAATTGGGCAAACAGGCTTCTTGCCCAGGCTTTGCCGCAATGATTGTGCGCCCTCTAGTGATCAGACTTCGCTCTGCCTCATCCAAGAACGATGCGATTGTGATGAGCTTGTACAGTTCTTATTCAGGATGTAGCGATGCATGATGGGAACGACTGCACTGCTGATCGGCACAGTGCGCACAATCCAAACATGTATTGTACCATGGAGGAGCTGTTTATAGCTCCATGAATGTACACATATAATTATAATGCATGGAGGTGCCATGGATAGTGTAAAATACCTTTTTAAACCAAAATTGCAAGAAGAGTGTTGCGATCCAGCCATATTTTTAGTATAAGAATGACAACAAATAATTACAATATATTTACGCAGTATAGCTATATTATTATTGATAGTAGAATATTTCGTTAAACAGCGAATGCCATGCTAATATATACTTACATTCCCTGTAGATTAATCAGTTCTTTAAATGCGTCTGTTTCTAAAACCTTGAAGTTATTCTGCGAGATGTTTCTGCACGGTAAAAAATATATGTAAACATATATGTTTGTTTTAAATTCATGTTTTGAGCTCTGATTAATTTTTATTTTTTTTATTTTATCATAATCGTGATTGAAGACCATTTCAGGCGGTAGGGGGCGGTAGACTTTACTGGCTAAAGCCAATTTCTTGTTGACATTGTGAACAATGAGCAGATATACATGCATCAGTATATGCTACTTTATTGTGACGAAAAAAACAATTCCCTTTGCCACACTATTATCAGACCATTTTTAAATAAAATTATCTGTTTGAGAATTAATCTTGAAGTTTTGCAAGATGTCAACAGATAATAAACAATTAGGGGTCTTAGTGGTAGCTCCGAGAATACGTTTCGATCAGTACACTCGTATTCAGTAGAAAGTCGGTTTTTTTTGCTTTTCGAAAATGATTCTAATAAAAAGTGACCATAAAAGGAGTTTACTTACAGCCAAGATAAACTACCAAGTCCTTCAAATGACAAGAGTTCCATCTCCTCAATGCTATTGTTCGTAAGATATCTAAAAACAAACGCGGTCATTTGATGTGATTAATCTTTTATCTATACATACTAGTTATTTTCATCGATATTTAGTCTGTCATTTCTTACCTGTAACTTTTGCCATTCATAACAATTAATGGATATTTGTTCCATCATATTGGCAATGACACACATACATTATGTAGATGTAGAAACTGCTAACAACAGCAAATTAGCATCAGATACAATACAATGTGGAAACATGTAGAAAACACCGTAGCAAAATTATTTTACATCCCCATTGCCCCAATTCACATGATGTCATAATCACAATAATCTGGGTTGCGTCATTTTGGAAGTTAGTGTCCCCGTGTGTTCAAACAAAGAAGTCAAGCTTCAATTATTTTTAAAGACTAACAACCAAAGCAGAGAAAACTTGTCTTTCTGTCTGTCTTGATACACTTCCAGTCGTAATACTTACAATGTATTAAGTCTGAAGAAACGCTTGAAGTTTCCCGGCTCAAGCTTGCTGATATTCCCGCCTGAAAGTCGCCTTTATATAAAATCAACAGAAAATTCCGGAATAACTTCAAATTAATGGACCCAAGTATTACTGAAACCATCTAGCTCCATGCTATTTAGAACCGGTTCTGTTCACACCCAAATATTGAACAACGACCAGACTGTTCACGCTTAACGCTATTAACTTGTAGTATAAAAAATTACCTTCTTCAGAGTGACTCCAAGGTTATGATGCCCGCATGTTACGAGGCAAACATTAACTATAATGATTATAACTAAGAGAAGTTTGCGGTAACACCATCTCTTTTGAGTAGTGTTGGTTCTGAAAAGAACCGGTGGTTAACGACTCAACTATGATTATGTTTAAATATCATTTATCAGTATATTTCGTCTTGTCATAGACCAAGGGCCTAAATATCTCTACACCAAGCCAACCAGAAACACCATACCAAAGTTGACTGGCCATACTCGGTTTGTTCACCGCGTGAGTGATCACGCACGCCAACACTAAACTGTTCCGTGCTTGTTTTTATCTCTTTGAGGCCTCAGGTTGTTTTGCCTTGCCAGACTGCGGTGGCGCCCTAGCCAAGGGTTTTGTTTCATCAAAGCTTTGCAGGATTGTAGGGTAATGTTGAACTGTTGGGAATGGCTTTATGAAAATGGAAAGATTCATTGTCTCAGGTTTATTTTGATTTCCCTCAACGACTGTAAAAAGTAAAACTCTTTGAATAGCTTAGATTGATACTAACAAAACGTCAGTTGTGGCTGCCATGTTGTCCAGCGTTTCCTTTGCCCAGCCTGACTGACACACAACGTAGAGGTCGCCCTCCTTGTACCAGCAGTCACATTCAACTGGACAGCGATTCTTATCTAAAGAAAAGAATATATGTTTAGTTACGTTTCTTTGTTTTGAAGTCATTCTGTCCAAATGCTACTCAAAATGACCACCCTTGTTTTAGTCCATGTGCAATTCCCTTGATCAACGATCTAGTGCACCGTCTTCAAGTTTTGTCTTTCACAGCGTGTGTTCAGAGTAATGGGTTAGAATCTAGACCTTGTTGGTAACGATGCTTGTGAGCTTGAGCAAGATAATTAACCATTATTGCTTCGTTGGGGAGGGGGGTGTACATGTAAAGCGGTGCGTTCTGTGTAACATGATAGGAAAAGCATGTAAAAGAACCAAGAACACTTATCGTGGAAGAGTAGTGGTTTTCCTCGGTGTTTCTGGTTCATTGCAAGCGGCGCCTTTGTATACAGGTTTTCTAAGGCATCCCATTTACACAGTATACAGGTTTCCTTAGGCATCCCATTGACACAGTGATATACAGGTTTCCTTGGGCATCCCTACAGGTTTCCTTAGGCACCCCATTTACACAATGATATACAGGTTTCCTTAGGCATCCCATTTACACAGTGATATACAGGTTTCCTTTAGGCATCCCATTTACACTGACCTGTAGGCAAAATTATCAAGAAAGAACCAATAAAAAGTCACCTGTGGATGTTTTAGCTGAATACTGCAGTGCCTACTCGTTGAGAAAACAGCAAACAACTTATAAGGTATTTTCATCAAGCATGCCGAATCCTTAAGTTTAGCGAAATGACAGTGGGTACCTAGTGCATCTCCGGCCCCAGCAGTCACAAACGGACACCATGGAAATTTGAATGTCCAGAAATCGCATTTAGGCAATCTTTGTGGATGCACATTTTTCGACATCCTTCATTGATTTCAAATCAACGAGGGCATTTCAGACGAAATAACTTCCCAGGATGATTATACTCCCTGTACCATATTTATAACAAGAAGGCTTTTGGATAAAAATTGCATGCTTTTTGTTGTTGTTGTTGTTGTTGTTGTTGTTATTGTTGTTTGTTTGTTCTTTTGGGTGTTTTTTATGGGGGAGGGTTGTTAGTAACCAAAGTAGTACCCTAAACTTAAGCTTATCAAACTCGGCTCAAAAGCCAGCTGTTTTTAAGTGAAGGTACATTACGTAGTTGTCGGATTAGCGAGAGAAAAATACTCAAGCAAAAAAAACCCACACCAAATAAACTAGACTGATGAGTCCAAATAATGTATTTAGTAAATGAACTGAAAACATGAATAGCAATGGCATCAAATATAGTTAAAACTTAGCTAAACGAGAATATAGTAACAGTCAAAAAATAATAAATTTGAACTTAAATACCGAATTGCAAACTGAAGGTTTTCAGATATTATTACAGGCAGATTGTGATCTGAGGCAAATATTATTTTGAGCAATATGAAACAAAAAACTGTGAATGACAAGAATATGGTATAAACAAATAGTACATTTAAAAAAAAATAAACACGAACCCGTCAGCAGTTTATAAAAGCACAAGGGAAGAATTCACTTACAACAAATGATTAATAAATAAAAACAACAAATAAATAATGAAATGAATGAGAATGATACAATGACAATTCAATGTAAAAGAAAAAACAATAAGTTGAACGGAATTGACAACATATCCGTCAGCAATAGATATAGATGGAATGTTGGCAGAGACAAAGAAATAATATACCCCCCCCAAAAAAAAAAAAAATAAATAAATAAATAAATAAATCACAACTTTCTTAAAATGAAAGACAAACAAATAATCGATTGAATGGAAATAATATGGAAAAAGTAATACATTCAAAAATGTAACAGAAATTTGACAGAAACAAGAATCCGTCAGTCCTAGATATACGGGATTGGTAAGGATACAAAGTCAAATTTGTTTAATTTTAGTTGAAAGCTTCCTGATTCTGAAGTTTATACTTAACTTATTTCCCTGTGAAATATTGACATCTGAAATGAAGTCATATTCGAGAAAACTGTTTCTGAAAACCTATTAAAAACGCAACAGCTGATTTCGGTAGCTACAACCAAAATTAAAGGTACACGTTGCCCTGAATCGGCCGAGTTGGTATATAAAAAGCGTTTGTAAACTGTTTGTTATAAAATGCATAAGGTTAGAAAGATGTTTTAAAAGTAGAATACAATGATCCACACAAATATGCCTCGAAATTGCGTGGTTTTCCTTTTACATCGTGAACTAACACAGTCGGCCATTTTATGGAGTCAAATGTTTGACTCCACAAAATGGCCGACCGTGTTAGTTCGCAAAGTTCAAGGAAAACCACGCAATTTCGAGGCATACTTGTGTGGACCATTGTATTCTACTTTTAAACATCTTTCTAACCTTATGCATTTTATAACAAACGGTTACAAACGCTTTTTATAGACCAACTCGACCGATCCAAAGCAACGTGTACCTTTAAGGACAACGTGTTTAGCTGAAAATTATGCATGGTTTGTTACCCTTTTCTCCTGACTCATACAACAGATCAAGCCCAAATTTTCACGGGTTTATTTCATGTTTATTTCAAACCATAAACACTGAGTCTATTTTGTAATCTCTATCAATCCCGTATAATACCTTTGAAAGCAGGAAACGGTCAAAGTCAACAAAGTGTTCACACAAAACGATTAAATTCATTAATAATATTAGTAATATAAAATAATTAACAAGAACAACTAAAACAAATTCAACAATATACAGAGGAAAAGGTATCCGTTTGATCTTAACATTATTACTTGATTCGTGGTATGGTGCACCCCTTTTTTCTGTATTAAAAATGTGTTCTGAGAGTCTCAGGATTTCTGTGGAAGCTTTTTTTTGGGGGGGGGGCTTTTGTTTAGAGGGGCAGAACATGCCAGGGGAACTCCCTCTGAACACAGCCGTCACCACTGAATATACAAAGATGGCAAGATGCAACAAAATATTGTCAAGAAAATAATTAATCCCCTTTCACTCACAGAATAAACAGTTTCTCATAACATGTGAGGGCTGCAGACCTTTCAGTCAGCCTCGGTTTGATTACAATACATTGATTGGAACCGGAGGGAGTGGGGGACAAGATGGCTGCACGATCACACAGTAATAAAGGTCTCATGTTCAGTGCTGTAATCACAAGGGGCTGTCAGCCCATAGCCTGAAGTGTTGGGAGATATTCAATCTTAAGGTCATGTCATATAGAGCAATTGTTTTCGTACAACTTGGAGGCAACCAACTACACTGTTTATGCAAAAGGAGCACTTCGACAGCACAAGAGACATTCTTCTCTATGTAGCTGTAGTGTAAATTACTATCCCAAGAAAATGACGAGAAAACTGAAATGTGAACAGATGTTCTAACTGGAGATTGCCTGGAACTGGTTGGCTGTAAAATGCCCCGTGTGGCATGAGTTTAACAACTTGTTTGCGTCAAACCACGCGCGCCCCCTAAAAAGGGGCACAATGTCTTCGGACATTTGCGCTTTGAGCTATAAAAGTATTTGTTATAAAATGAATAAGGTTAGAAAGATGTTTTCAAAGTATAATTTAAGTAGTCACATAAATATCCCTCGAAATTGTGTGATTTTATTTTACATCGTGAACTAACATGGTAGGTAATTTTGTGGGTTCAAAAATTTGTTTCTACAAAATAGCCGAACATGTCAGTTCATGTAGTAAACCCTTGTGATGTTACTTTTTAACATTTTCTTTGTTCAACCCAAAATTAAGTAAAAGAAAAACTACACAATTTAGAGGGATAAAAACATTTTTCCAAACATCAATCAGTTCATAAAACAAACGCTGTTTATAGCCCAAAGCGCCCAATCTGAAGGCAATGTGCACCTTTTAAACGCACGGGAAATCTTCTGCTTATTTTTGGTACCTTATGGAGACCAAGGACAAAACAAGAAAGGGAAAACAAAAGGTCTCCGTAGAGGAATTATAAAACTGTGGTACGTGCTCCACAAGGAAATGTGTGTACAAAGTCTATGAGAAAATATTATGTGCAGGTACAAACGAAAGAACAAGGGGTGCAGTTTTGAGAAATAAGGGGTGCAGTTTTGAGAAATAGTCCCCCAAAGTGGCACAACCAAAATTTAACCAGAGTTGATGATATTACGTATTTTGTGAGTACTCCAGCAAATAAATGTATTACACATGATTGTAATGGATGAAATGTTCATTTCGTTTGAGTTCAATATTTCCTGTTGCAATCCGCACAGCACGTGTGTGATATCCTCTTGCTCTCGCTGTGCTTGACGCAGGAAAACCGCAGGCATTCCTCGCATACTCGTGTTGTTCTACGCCTCTTCCCCCGTGGGCAAAGATGACATGTTCCCTGTATGGCCGGGTCGTTATCTCTACTGCGCTTTAAATGGCGCTCATACTTGACTTCATAGCCCAAGTATGACATTGCCAATGTGGTGCATTGTTTCATACCTATTGGTTTATCTGCCCGTTTCTTGATTTGCGGCCCAATTAAGACGTTGATGAGTTCTCTAAGGAACCCATTGCGTCGGCTACTGATATCCCCCTGGGTCCATTCAGGGTTCAGCTCGATCCACAACACATAGGCATTAATGGCGGCAATGTTGATAAGGTTGTAGAATGCCATCAAGGACCATTGCTTTGTTTTACGAGAGCAGTTGTACAAGCTGCACATTCGTTGAACAGTTTCCACTGCACCCTTTGTGCTGTTGTAATAATGTACCATTTCCGGTTTTCCAGAACCTTGGCGGATCGTATTGTCATGGTGCTTTGAAGAAAGTATGGTGATCTTCTTGTTCCTCGTTGGCTTGAACGAAACAAGAGTCATATTGTCAGTGAACATGAATTGTGGCCTTTTAATCCCACTGTATATTGTGTTTGTCTTCTTCATTTCTTTCGGGATTTCTCGTCTGTTGCACTTGATGTTTCCTACCATTGTCAATTGTTGAGTTAGCAAATGCTCAGCTAAATCCTTACTGGTAAAGTTACTTCCACATGTGACGGTGCGTCCAGTGCCATAATACGGCTGAGTCATATCTTTGATAACACGTTCACCGAGTGCAGGGTCACGCTTGAAATCATCCTTACCGGTGTATGGTTGAATATTGCAGACATAATTACTGTTACTGTCAACACATGCCCAAAATTTCAGTCCGTACCTGCTTGGTAATTTGGGCGCATACTGTTTGAATGGGCACTTACCGCGAAAACCGACCAGTTGCTCGTCGACAGTGAGAGACTCACCGGGGATGTAGTATCTCTTGCATGCATCAGTAAAGATCTCGAACACTTCTCTGATTGGTGCAAACTTGTCGACCTTCTTTCGTTGCCGTCGGGTTGTGCGATCATCAAAGCGCAGAATGGTGAGTATGTCTTGAAATCTCGTACCGGCCATGGTCGCTGTGCAAGTGGCTCTGGAAAAGATGCCTGGCGTCCAAAACGACCGGGTGACTTCATTTCCCGATTTAGTCAATCCAAGATATAAAAGTAGGCCAATAGCTGACCTCAGCTCTATCATGGCGATGTTTGACCACTGTCGCCCTCGCAGTGCTTGCCCAAATATGTTCGTGTTGTCGATGATCATCTGCATCATTTCCGCAGGCATAAATAGCTCAAAAAGTTCCAATATCGATGCATCCCTGTCCACGTTTATTGGGCCCGGTGCAATGATTGAAGGCTCCACATTTGCTTTGGGGGGCATTTGGGAAGTCCAGACTGTACCATCTCTTGCTACACTTGTGCCTAGCTGTGGTTGTGGCTCGGCTGGGGTTGTTGGCTGGACCGGAGTGGACGGCTGGGCTAGGTCAGGGCATGGAGGTAGGTCAGTAGCATTGCTGTTAACCGACTGGACTAGATCATTGTACCACTGCGGACCCATTTCATTAATATCAGCAGTGGTCAAGATGAAGCGTGTGTAAGGTGGTTTATCAGGGTCATGTTGTTCATTTACACCAATGTTTGCTGGCCTCTCCTCGGGGGATGGAACTTCATCATCATACTCATCATCGTCGTCACTATCATCATCAAAACTGCTGTCTGGATGTTCTCTTTCACTGGTATCCGATTCATCGTCTTCGGAGGACATAACACTCCCATCACTGTCGTCATCATAGAAAACACCCGGCAGAGCATCATGCACGGATATTCTGGACGTAGCAGCCATTTTGCGATCTGTAATTAATATTACGCAGCTTGCCGTCCCTCTATCTGCTGTACGCAATAGCTGTGTGCATACATCAAAGCTGCGAGTAACAGTACCGTTGTGTATATGTGTGCACTGCACTATGACCGTGAATGCTCACGCGCTGACTAGTCGTTGGACTAGACCATTTTTAGATAGGGGGGACACAGGCTGCGTGTCGGACCATAAATCCAACCCATATAATACAACTTCAGGGACATTACAATTTCAGTTTCAAGTCATGTATTTAAAAAATACTGTAGGGTCTACTACAGTCTCCTAAAATAAAAAAAGGACAACCCATTATATTAATAGCAGATCAGTAAAACGTAGACAACGTTATTTTGAACTAGGAAACTGGAATGTGTGTCAAGCTATAAATCTATTTTTTTCATAAAAATTACTTGAAAGAGAAAAGTAGATCACCAAATTTAACCCTGAAAAATACCCTGTATCAACGAGCACAATTCCAGTCTCATGACATTACACTTTAGACTATTTCATATTCTACCTGAAAACTGTAAAACTGTGAAATAAGTACCTCAGCAAAGTGGACTGTGATAAAACACACGAGATACAAACTTTCCTCGCCACCCCCATACCTACATGGAATGGTCCTGCATAAAGTTTGTTCACCTATTGGGAGTGATTGCGTACGCTGGCGCAGCAGTGTGCTGTTCCTTACTGTATGTTTTGTTTAGATTATGGGGTCATGGCCGTACCAGTCTGCAGGCATCGCCTCAACAAAATTTAATGCCAGTGTATTTTTTTAAAAGCTTTAGAGGATAATTAAAACTTGGGCTTGATATAAATGGGACATTTCAACTCTGTACCAGGTGTATTATATGATTTGCAACAACTACTGCATAAAAGGGAAATTCTTGTGCCCCTGTCGCTGTGCAGGGTAGAATAGTAATAAAGGAATAAAGCTATTATTTAGCAGCAATTTATAGAACAAAATAACGGGGTTTAAAATAACAATAATAATTCATTGCTTGGTACGTGGCAATGAAGACAAGTGAATTGAAGAAAGACAATTTAGTAACACATTGACAAAGCTACAAGCAATATGAAAAGTCAAAGTCTAAGTCGAATGATAAAAACCACAATAAATAAGTATCAAGTAATAAACCCCAAAGAAAAATTACTCTTCGCAGGTTCAAGGCTGAGTTCCGCTTAAAAACAACAACAAAAACACAAAACAAAACATTCGTACATGTACAGCACACACACATGAATAAGCTATAACTCAAACCCTGCAAGAGAGTTGAACTTTATTTCAGAGTACGTTTGTAAATAACAGTTGTTTATTCCGCCATGCTTGTCGTCAAAATTCCAAAATTCACAAGTTCCCCTAATATTAAACATAGCCAACCAGCCCGGTGGAAGCCTAGTCTGGATGGTTGATGATAACCCTCGACACCCAAACATTGAAAAGACACTTCAATTCCCAAAGGCAGTTTTAGAGCTCAGCTGCTAAGGTCTTTTGAGTAATTCCGCTCATATCGCAAGGACAATGTAACCAATCATCCTGTCTTTAGCTAGCATATATCATCCTGTGATTAAAGGGACACACCGGCTTACTGTTTACCTAATTTAGTGATGTTGAATCACAGACAATAATTTTTCGATGGTTGTTGTAAAAAAAATCATCAAAATGTCACGTAATTAACGAAAAATGTGAAAAAACAAAACGCGGTCAAAGGTCAGCGTATACGCTTTTGCAACTGTCAAGTTTACGTGACATTGTTATAAGTAGACTAGTGATCTGTTTATTTATTAATTATAACAATGGCGAGGCATAAAGATCCAGTCTTCATATCCATCAAGCACAAATTCACGTGTAATTAAAAAAAACCGACATAAACACAGTCCAGCTATTCGTCGTCGTCCCGCCGCGTGTGTAGCGCAGGCATCACGTAACGTGACAATAGTTAGGGGATAATAGCTAGGGCTACAGACTAAAACCCTCGTAAAACAAAACGTAATCAATGGTCTGGCTCCCTACCCCTCCACAGGCTCCGAGTTCATGCCTCCGTGGTTTGTCTCTCTGGCCCGGCGAGACACTGCACCGGCTGTGCGGGACATGCCCCCCCCCCAAGGTTTACCCGCTAGCTCCCCACGCTGATGCGCCGTAAAACACGCTTCCGTGCACGGACTCTCTGAATGCGAATCTTACGTTCGATTTTCATCATTATTTACAACTTGCATCCATAAACTGAATACATAGTCTTTTTCGCCAAATACTCATGAATAATTGTTTTTAAAAAAATACTTGAATTTGGTTCAGTAATTTTTCTTTTTATACGGCTGTAAGTAAAACTAATTCTGAAGATCACGTGACTTTTCGGAACCACATTTTGGTTCCGAAAAGTCACGTGACCTTCGTTTTTTGAAAAATGCTCAAAAACGGCCAAATTTGATGGTTTCTTTTATGAACCAATCTTCTCCATTTCAGGAAGACCTCTAGAATTATGTTTTAGTCTATTTTGTAGCCCAAATAGCCCAACGGAGCCGGTGTGTACCTTTAATTGCGCGAATCCAATATAAAAAGTATCAGTCTTCCGTCTCATCCAACTGTATGTCATCGAGAAACAAACTGCTGTAGATGAATACCCAGGCTCTCAGGTTTCAGTTGATACCAGATGTCTTGGCTGAGTTCCCCCCCCCCCCCATTACTTGTGTACAATGATATCTTAGCACAGGGGTTACGACATGACTGCTTGGCTTAAAGGAACACGTTGCCTTCGGGTTGGGCGCTTTTGGGCTATAACAAGCGTTTGATGTATAATGAGCACGGTCGGAATAATGTTTAAAAAGTAGAATATAATGATCCACACAAACGTACCTTAGAAATGCTTCGCTTTTGATACCTTTCGCGAAACAAAACGCTCCACCATTTATGGGAGTCAAGATTTTGACTCCCATAAATCGCGGACAAATTCTATTAGTCATATTTCCAGTCGCAGCTGTTGAACTGCGACTGAGCAATTATTTTATTAAAAATGTTACGATTGCCATCTGTTTATTGTATTCCAATAAATATCCAGTTAAATGAATGAAAAAAGAAAGAAAAACATACGTTAAATAATTAAGTAGCAAGTCCCCACGTCTCGGTCCGTCCGGGCGTCCATACCACCCATAGACCTCCCCCGGCATGCTGCATCGCGCAGTACAGTAGACGACGCGAAGACAGGGTTCTCGTACAATGTATGATTTTAGCGTGGCCAACCTAGTAACACCGATGCTTTGTGTGGTGTAAGAAGGTCTGGTACCCGTTACTGTTATTGCATCGACGATCGTATTGACGGCTTGAAAAACGTATACATTTCGCGGGACATGTCTCGGGGGTCAGAGGTCTTGGTTTTTTTTAATTACCATTCACTAATTATAACACATTAAAGGTGTTTTATTGCAAGAACAACTCTTAATAAGTATAAGGAACACCTCCAAACAGTAAAATTTCATGAGGTTTGAAGGCAACGTGTTCCTTTAAGTTGCTGCAGAAATTTGAAGACCTTGTGTTTGTTCTTCAACACCCGAGTGATCTTTGGCAGTATGTGGGCCATTGCTCTATGTGTGGACATTACGTGCTATTGTTGGTGTTAGAGGGTGGAATGGAATGATTAGGTGCAAAGCTTTAGATCAAGCAGTTTCCCCACAGAATTGTTGTTGTCAACCAAAATATTATATTAAAAAAATAATAATAATACAAAATTTACTCAAGTATGTGCCATGATTGATCTAATTAGCACATCATTGGTAATTAGCATGTCGTATAGTAACCATGGAAATCTAAATTTTCAAAGGATAAACAAAGGTTTAGACCCGCGGAAAGACGTTCGTTTTAACATAAAGGAGAACGATTTTATTTACCTAGGAAAATTTCGACTTTACTGACCTACTGTAAACAACAGTTGGCAGGCAGACGTGGGCCCCTATAATTAGAAAGTTAATTACCCACAATAATAATTGGAAACTATTTATATACTTTTTTTCAAATACTAAAATTATCGATAGACCTTCTGAACGGTGTTTGGCTTGAAACTAAATGGAAATGGCTTCGTTGACCCGGTTAATTAACATTTCCCTCATTACAGTAAAAATCAAGTGTTGCTGCTAACAAAGAATGCAACATTTTTCCGGCCGAAGAAATAGCTCAAATTGCCTTACAATCTTGAGTAGCAGAGGTTACCGCACGATCTTAGGAGGTAGCCCTAGAGTTTTGAGTGGCAAAATGTGGCTACGACTAAATCTAGCAAAAGTGGCTGTAAAATGTTTAGCAGCAGTGGAGGCTATACAATCTTGATTAACAACAGTGCCTACACAAAATCTTGATTAAAACACTGCCTGGTACCATCACAAAAAAATATACACGCTTACGCCATCGTTTGTATAATCTACAGTCCGTTTGTATTTGCGTGTAATTCATTTTTTTTGAGAACCCAATCCATTTCAAAAGACCCAAAACCTTTAGACCCTTTTGACTAAATAAAACAAATTCAATTCATTATTTTTTGGATGAGCCCACATTTGTCTCTGTGTAGATTTTATACCACATGGTTCAATTTACCTATGCAGTGGCCATTAGCCCCAATGATGATGGGTTTTGTTGGGGTGAAAAAGACCCCGGATAGTAACAAGACAATTTTACCATGCTATGTGGCTGGGTGTAGATGGGGGAACCTGTAATATTTTAAGATAAAATAATAATATGGCGGAGTACTTATTATTTAATTAAAAACGGTCTGTTGATTGCAGTACGATGGCATCTCGCAGGGTGGCTACAAAATCTCGAGTAGCTTAAAAGTCACTAAAAACTACTTTTTAAGTAGCAGTCGATGTGCCATGGCTACACAATTACGTTTGTGTGGCAACAGTGACCACACGATTACTTTTGAGTAGCAGAAGTGGTTTTACATCTTGAGTAGCAGAAGTGGCTACACAACATGGGTAGGACAAGTGGCTTTACAACTTTTTGTAGGCAAAATAAATGGTTACACGACTATAGTACAGTAGTAGTAGAAGTGGCCGCTATGAGTAGCAAAAATACTGTGGCTTGACAATTTTTAGTAACATAAATAATTGGCTATAACCTGACTTCTGAGTGGCAGAAGTGGCTACACAACGTTTGAGTATAGCAGACGTGGCTTGACAGCACAACTTCTGAGCAGCTTTTGCAGCCAACCAGCTGCTTTAGGTAATAAGCAACCACAGCAGAAAACTGTCCTTGAGACAAATAATATGAACGTAATATGAAGCTGCAACAGCAGCAGCAAACTCACCACAATTGACTTCATCGTCACCAAGAAGACACTGCTCCGTTCCATCACAAACTTGTTCCCATAGCAAGCACTGTCCGCTCCTACTGCACTTAAAAAACTCCGGGCAACTTACGTATGCTGATGGGGAAAAACACACAATCTCCTATGATTGTCCGAAATATTTCATTCAGTAATAATTATGTGAAACTTTTGGGAATTTAATTCATAATTTATAAAAGTGGAGCATTCGGTACTTAATTTCTATGGATTGTTACTTTCCATGTTCTACTTCAAACCCTGCAAAGGTTACAGTTACACCTTCTGCATATGACGTCAGTGAAGTAGGGCGCCCCAAGGACGTTGCTCATGGTCATTACCAAGTGCATACTTGCATTTTGGCTTGCAGATGCGTCAAACGCTCAACTTATTAACGCAGCCGCGTTGTTCACTGACCAATCCTGCAATGAGTTTCGTGAAATGGGCGCGTGTTGCACGCCGTTCTCACACGAAACGCACGACTGTTTGTTCTAAACTACCCGTAAAGATGGCCGATTTACGTCATACTGCAACCTATCTATTGTTACACAATCCATTCCTCGAAGATGACGGCGGAATGACGGTGAAATGCCCTTTGGCGAAAGGGACTACAGTTATTTTGGTTATCTTGTAACCTTGTTTAACTAGTTTAATTCAGTGTAATTAGGTGTAAGGGTTTGATAATTGTTAGAAGTTGGTTGTCTTACAGCATTGGTTTTCGTCTGTTCCATAACCACATTGTACGAAGCCATCGCATACAGCGTCTACTGTCACGCAGACTGTCGTATCGTCACAGTGAAACTCTCCGTCCCTGTCACATATTCCATCTTCAACTGCAAGAAAACGAAAACAATCCGATATGCTTTCATTTGAAAAATTATGTTTTAATTAAAGTCGAATTTCGATGTAACAGGGTCACTGGGACTTATTTACCTCTTGTAAAATATACTTTTGATCACAGATTTACATAAAGCTTACACGTTCTAATGATGATGATAGTAGAAAACATCTTGAAATATTTCTGTCTGAAATGCCATATTTTATGAGAAATGAATAAACTAATTTTCCGTTTGGAGTTTATCGATCAGTGAGCGTATTATTCATTTGTTGAACCTATAAGATTTCATGCAAAGTAATCGGTTTTTCACTATTTTCTCGTGACCCAGATGGCCGATCGATCTCAAACTTCTACAGGTTTGTCAGTTTATGTATATGGTGGATTACATAAAGTGCTTACACTGCCAGCAACTGTTTTGTTAGCAAAAACCAATTCTGTAATATTCCTTTAAGCAGAACCTTCTTTTTGACAGCATGCTCTTTGTAATAAGAGCCGACTGTACTAACGTTGGTCAGAGGGGCTTGTAGTACTAAACTCGGAGGACACAGAGGTCAGAGTGTGATTACAACATCAAACACGGAGGGGTCAGGGTTTGACTTTATGACCTTGTACTAGCTGTCAGAGTGCGGTTCACAATGGAGGGCGGGGCGGGGTCAGGTTGTACCACTGACCTTCTAGAGGTAGCAAAACTGACCTTGGATAGGTCAGAAGTTTAGTGTAATGTTGACCTTTAGATCAGAGCGTGCTTGTAACCTTAATGAAGACATGGGGTGGCTGTAAAACCGACCTTGTAAGGATCAGGGTGTGATAGTACACTGACCTTGGAGGGGTCAGAGCATTGTTGTAAGAAGCTTGTGAATACTGATGTTGGAAGGGTCAGATTGTAGTTCAGTACTGACCTCGGAGGTCAGAATGTGCTTGTATGCCCTTAAAAGCTCAGAGTGTGATTATTATGTTGATATTTATTAGATTAATATTAACTTACTTGAATCTCTCATCTTGATTTCCATCCTAAATCCACGTCTCGTTATTGAATAGTCTGACGTAAACATGACATAAGTTTGATCCCCACTAGACAGAATAGAAGTTAGCTTTGTGGAACCAGACATCACCAGTTCGTCACCAGTTATCGTGTGTATTGGGTCACTCCATGAAGTACTTATATCACCAAGGCTTAAACCCGGGCTAGAGATGGTTACTTTGTCGTGTGTGGTTTCGGTATAAAAATCCTGAATGTTGATTTGTATGAAGCCGTTCTCGTCATCTGCAATTATCACCCATGTACAACTCGTGTCGCTTGCATAGTTGTTTGGATAGTGTGGAGAGGTAAGGTTGTAAGTACTACCCTCCGTTAGGTAGATTGTTCTTTCACCGCACGAACCAACTGAATAAAAACAAATGGGGATATTTGCAAATGGTCACATTCACAAATATTTTACTCTGAATTCTGTGAAACTGGGCTCTGGCTGTATGTCTTTCGTAATTGAAAAATTCAAATAAAGCCTAAATTAATTTATGTTTTGAGAGGTTGTCTCGGGTTACCGTCACAATGAGCTTTTTTTTTCACAAGGTCATTAAATTCTAAGGTAATACCAAACAATTAGGGAGTAAACACTGGCTTTTGTTCAGCCTTGGTGTTAGGTTGGAGTTATGTTGAGTGTAGAGTTAGGTTTAGGGTTTGAGTTAGGTTTAGGTTTATGGTTTGAGTTAGGTTTAGGGTAAAGTTAGGGGTAGGGTCTTAGTTTGGTTTAGGGTAGAGTTTGTTTTAGGGTTTGAGTTAGGTTTAGGTTAGGGTTAGTTTTGGGGTCTGAGTTGGGTTTAGGTTGTTTAATCGTAACATGACTCTAGACCATAAGGTGTAACCTACGTCCGCAATGGTACAGTTCCAAGAACCTGCTCAATGGTCTAGCGAGGCATATTAGATCCGGCAAGCCACACATTATTTCATCCTCCTCACAACTCACTGGAATAAAATGAAATTGATTCAAAAGTTCAGCACCAAGGGTACGTCTTGTCTGTTTGGGGCAATAAATTGGGGCAAAACAAAATTATTTTACGAAAATGGTGGATTTATGAAGACCATCTGACGTCCAAAACCCACTGCGAAAATGTTTAAGCTGCCATAGAGTGTTAATTCGGTGAGATTAGTAGCTTCTAATACCGGTAAGGTATGAGTTATGGAATGGAACCAATGGTGTCCATGCCTTGAAAACTGAATTCTGTCCATTCGCTCCTTGCACTGACGCGTCATGACGTCACACGCGGCTACCCACAGCCCCTGGTCTACCATTCTGGGAGTCAAAGTGCAAAGTGCAAAATTGTAAATGATGATGCGCGTCTAAATGCACGCGCGTTGCCCAAACTGCACACTACAGTGACGTACGGGGTATCTGACTTCGAAAATGGCGCATTCAAGATTATATTTATCTTGTGATGACGTCAGATGAAGTGGGTAGGAGGGGAATCATTTACAGCAAATAGGAGAAAAACATAGAGGAACAACGAGTTCAGAGCTGTAGATTGGGAGAGTTGCGTCAAGAGGGACCAGTTTTCTTTGGTCACGTGGCTGCTGGACGCCATTTTCGGTCCAAATGTAACACAGCCCAATGTTGTCTGGCACCCACCCTGTGTGCGCACATGCGTTTTTGGACCGAAATGGCTTCTGATCGCAAGTTGTCGCAACTCTCCCAATATACAGCTGTGAACGACTTTATTCAATGCTGCCCTCTAGTGGAGAAAGTCTTACCATTATTTCTTGACTCGACGTGAAATGAGAACCCACTACTCGCCTCCTCGTAGTTGGTCACAAAGACAATCCACATGAGTTCATTCCGCGATGCCATTGAAACCAGTGGGTTATCACCACCAGTCAGTTTCGGTCCAATCTGTGTTGTCTTATTAGCGAATGTGTCACCCCAGCCGAAAGATAACGGGTCTTGGCCAGTTTGAAGTTGTAAAGCTTGTACAGTAACGAAGACATGATTTCCAGGGGGTGCCACTATCTGCCAAACACACTCCAAGTTGTTGTAGTAATTCCGAGGATAGTTTGGAGAAGTGAGGGCAAAGGGTTGAACATGATGCGAAAGCTCGATAGATCTACGACCACATGGAGCTAAATTTCAAAAAACATACATAAGAAACAAAGAAGTTGTCAACTTTGCGATGCTAGGTGGCAGCAGACTACTTGTCAAAATTATGTTCTCGAAATAATTCGAGTAAGCCACCAAGCGAATCAAAGTCTCGTATCTATACAAACCATCAACAGAATAATATAATTGGAGTCTAAAAAGCTTATGAAATTTAAAATCATGCATGCTGTTGACTGCAACAGCTATTTTTATGAGCTGAAATAATAGAATATATTGTAACAGAAATGCGTTCAGCTTGCAATTATTCCAGAATGGACCTTTCCCTTGAAATATGCTAATTAGATTCGCTCATGCGTACGGACACTATTGGTTGTGCACTAGGCAAATGCGCAAACGCGTGTGCGTCACGCCACCATCAGTCCCGTACAAAAGGGCGGATGTTCACTCATTATTTTTGCCAACCAGTAGTGAGAGTATAGATAGTTCCCAGTCGACGCCATCTTTACGGGCAAATTGCATTTTTGGCTTGCAGGTGCGTCAAACGCTCAACTTATTAAGGCAGCCGCGTTGTTCACTGACCATCTTTACGGGCAGTTTAGAACAAACAGTCGTGCGTTCCGTGTGAGAACGGCGTGCAACACGCGCGCATTTCACGAAACTCATTGCAGGATTGGTCAGTGAACAACGCACCTGCAAGCCAAAATGCAATTTGCCCGTAAAGATGGCGTCTACTGGGAACATAGAGCTATATATATTGACTAGAGCGCTAACACCCCGTTATACACGCACTAAGGTTTTGAAGCCGTGTGGGCGCATCCATGTTTATGTACAAACCAATACAAAAGCTTGAAATTTTGTACGGCAATTGTACGGCTATTTGCATGATAAAGCGTTTGTTCTTTTCTATGCTTCATCGAACCAAATATGCAGCAAATGAGAACGCACAATCTGCTAATGAGCGTACAAACTGCGAGCGTCATGTGCGTCATGTTTAACATGTGCGTTTGCGCGTATACGTGGTTTTTTTTTGAGTTCGTCATTCTTGCCGGCATATTGTGTATCCTTGAAGCAGATTTCGTTTTTTTTCCCCTTGACATCTTGAAGCATTGAACCCTCCCAAACAAGGCTTTAGTTCGACTCAGCATTTTTCCTAAAGACGTAAGTAACAACATCAGAGAATTACCTTCTACATATTTTTTTAAGACTAAAATCACCTGTTTACAAGAGCAATGATCGTTAGATTAAATATGGCGCGTACGTAAGCGCGCACGCCGAATGCAAAATTTTCGCGGCCATGTGTGCTCTCTTAAATTAAAATCGTTCCGTAGTCACGCAACACATCAAACATGTCTGCGCCCAGGGTGGCTTCTAAACTCAGAGCAAGTTAGCGCTCTAGTCAATATATATAGCTCTATGACTGGGAACTATCTATTGCATACGCCGCCGCTGAAGACAAACCATGGGAAACGCGTCCTTAAATACCAACCACGCACATCTATTGTTCAATGAGAGGTCTTGTTATGACCTTACTGTTTGAATGACCTTAGAGACTAAATTAAAGAAAAGATGAAGAGTTGCTTACCACATACAAATATATTGTCGCCCTGACATCCTTCAAGTTCACCGCACGTTATATCTACGTGAATACAACGATTTTCAGATCGACAATATATCTCATTTTCCATACATGAGTCTGCAATGAGAAGTGATGCAAAGAAAATGTAAATGGCATATACTTGAATATCAATTTCTGTTTAGATTATTTGCGATAATATTATCTGTCTGGATTATCTTTGTCGAAATAATGTCATCGATTATATTTGTCTGGAATGTGTCTGTTTATCAATCTCCGGATTGTCTCTGCCCGTTACTGTATCTGTCAGGATTATCACTGGATGATTGCCATCTGGATTGTCTCTGCCCGTACTGTATCTGTCAGGATTATCACTGGATGATTGCTATCTGGATTGTCTCTGCCCGTACTGTATCTGTCAGGATTATCACTGGATGATTGCTATCTGGATTGTCTCTGCCCGTACTGTATCTGTCAGGATTATCACTGGATGATTGCTATCTGGATTGTCTCTGCCCGTACTGTATCTGTCAGGATTATCACTGGATGATTGCTATCTGGATTGTCTCTGCCCGTACTATATCTGTCAGGATTATCACTGGATGATTGCTATCTGGATTGTCTCTGCCCGTACTGTATCTGTCAGGATTATCACTGGATGATTGCTATCTGGATTGTCTCTGCCCGTACTGTATCTGTCAGGATTATCACTGGATGATTGCTATCTGGATTGTCTCTGCCCGTACTGTATCTGTCAGGATTATCACTGGATGATTGCCATCTGGATTGTCTCTGCCCGTACTGTATCTGTCAGGATTATCACTGGATGATTGCTATCTGGATTGTCTCTGCCCGTACTGTATCTGTCAGGATTATCACTGGATGGTTGCTATCTGGATTGTCTCTGCCCGTACTGTATCTGTCAGGATTATCACTGGATGATTGCTATCTGGATTGTCTCTGCCCGTACTGTATCTGTCAGGATTATCACTGGATGGTTGCTATCTGGATTGTCTCTGCCCGTACTGTATCTGTCAGGATTATCACTGGATGATTGCTATCTGGATTGTCTCTGCCCGTACTGTATCTGTCAGGATTATCACTGGATGGTTGCTATCTGGATTGTCTCTGCCCGTACTGTATCTGTCAGGATTATCACTGGATGATTGCTATCTGGATTGTCTCTGCCCGTACTGTATCTGTCAGGATTATCACTGGATGATTGCTATCTAGATTGTCTCTGCCCGTACTGTATCTGTCAGGATTATCACTGGATGATTGCTATCTGGATTGTCTCTGCCCGTACTGTATCTGTCAGGATTATCACTGGATGATTGCTATCTGGATTGTCTCTGCCCGTACTGTATCTGTCAGGATTATCACTGGATGATTGCTATCTAGATTGTCTCTGCCCGTACTGTATCTGTCAGGATTATCACTGGATGATTGCTATCTGGATTGTCTCTGCCCGTACTGTATCTGTCAGGATTATCACTGGATGATTGCTATCTGATTGTCTCTGCCCGTACTGTATCTGTCAGGATTATCACTGGATGATTGCTATCTGGATTGTCTCTGCCCGTACTGTATCTGTCAGGATTATCACTGGATGATTGCTATCTAGATTGTCTCTGCCCGTACTGTATCTGTCAGGATTATCACTGGATGGTTGCTATCTGGATTGTCTCTGCCCGTACTGTATCTGTCAGGATTATCACTGGATGATTGCTATCTGGATTGTCTCTGCCCGTACTGTATCTGTCAGGATTATCACTGGATGATTGCTATCTGGATTGTCTCTGCCCGTACTGTATCTGTCAGGATTATCACTGGATGATTGCCATCTGGATTGTCTCTGCCCGTACTGTATCTGTCAGGATTATCACTGGATGATTGCTATCTGGATTGTCTCTGCCCGTACTGTATCTGTCAGGATTATCACTGGATGATTGCTATCTAGATTGTCTCTGCCCGTACTGTATCTGTCAGGATTATCACTGGATGGTTGCTATCTGGATTGTCTCTGCCCGTACTGTATCTGTCAGGATTATCACTGGATGATTGCTATCTGGATTGTCTCTGCCCGTACTGTATCTGTCAGGATTATCACTGATGATTGCCATCTGGATTGTCTCTGCCCGTACTGTATCTGTCAGGATTATCACTGGATGATTGCTATCTGGATTGTCTCTGCCCGTACTGTATCTGTCAGGATTATCACTGGATGATTGCTATCTGGATTGTCTCTGCCCGTACTGTATCTGTCAGGATTATCACTGGATGGTTGCTATCTGGATTGTCTCTGCCCGTACTGTATCTGTCAGGATTATCACTGAATGATTGCTATCTGGATTGTCTGTGACTGTGTTTTGTTTTGTCTGGGTTATCTTTGTCTGGGTATTCCAGTCTGGACGGTCTCTGCTTGTATTATATTTGTCTGTATTATACTTGATTGATGATCAGTTAAGGTCACTTAAGATGATCACTTAAGATTTTCGACTTACTAATTGTTTGTTTGTGTTATAATTTTTAAAAAGTGCCTCCCGTGCTTGAATGCTAGCCTTTTTCCAAACCTCTTTTAAAGTTGTATTCTTTACTCGATGCTATATCTTGCATTTTTGTTTGCACGTTTTTTTTGCAGAGAATTGTTTGTGCCTGTGTTATCACTGTCTTGATAATCTTTGTATTTATAATCTTTGTCTAGATTAGCTCTACCTGGATTATCTCTGATATGCAAATATCAATCATAGATTCACAATTTTGTTCATTATAAGTGAATCGAAAAAATTACGAAAAATCTGAAGGCCGACCAAGATTTGATATCTTCCTTTCTCATATTGTGCCCAGTCATACTCACTGCATCCAAGCTCGTCCCCGTAGTCTTCACAGTCTACATAACCATCGCAGATAGATGAGTTTTGTATACATTCACCGGTCGGGCACGCGTACTGATCCATGCCGCAATCTGAAAGGAAACCAACAATCGTTCGAAATAAAAAAATATGTTCAGAAACTTATGTCATACTATCGCCTTTATAAAGTAAAATCCAGGCGGCCAAAATGTTTAACACTTCTGTGAGCACATAATACTTGATGTCTTAATGGGAGACTCTTGAACGCTAGGTGGCAGCAAACATACTTTGTAAACTTTCACTATTGACGTAGTTCTATCATGTACATTTGTTTCTGAGAACATTACGAGTGTTAGGGCCCTTTTCGAAACCAAGGCTCCGGCTGGAGCTCCGTCAGTAATTTTGAAATACGTTTACTTTCGATATACGGGACTTCGAACGGCCGGACGGTGCCTTAGACGGAGCGGAAGCTTACAGCCGTGGTTTCGAAAACGGTGTAAGTTTCTTGTTTAAAGGCACAGTACACGTTTGGTAATGACTTACAATGGAACTGATGCTAAATGCTAAATATAACAAAAAAAGCCCAAAATTATTTTAAGTCTCTCAGCCTCTTGAAAACCAATGAAATATTTTTCCGGCCAACCAAACTTTAGATTTCTTTTCAATTTTTGGCACAATTCGAGCGCTTTGGAGCCAAGACTACGTGTGACTTTTAAGTGAAGGGTAAGGAGAAATTTTGTTGGATATCAAAGCGCTTACCGTTTGGTGCAATCTCTGTAACTGTAGCATCCAAAGATTGGTTACCATATTGGAAATTCCCCTGTGTTAACACTAGAAGTTCTCCTCGCGTAGCCAACACGGTCTGCGTTATCCACATCCGGGAGCTTCTTGACGTCACATACTCCCGAAATGTTAGTGGAAGAAATTCATTGTACGTCACAACATGTAGAACTGTTGATTGGTCAGAAGGATCGTGGCCGTCACCAACGGTTATTTTTAAAGCCGGATAGTCTATAGTGAATTGTTCGACGAAGAGGAAATGAAGAGAGACTCGATTGTCGTGCGAAGCGGTTATGAGAAACAAACAATCCATAGATTGCTGGCTGAATGGGTGATATGATATCACGTGGTCTAGTCCATCGGTGACGTCTATCGAAGGTCGAAGGTCACATCGTCCTAGAATCAACGATTTTGAAAAGCACAGTGTTTGTTGTGGAATTTGAAGAGTATGAAAAGTGTTTGCTGGATCCAGAATGAAATTGTACACATTGATTTTATACATTAAATGTACGTTCATGAAAGGGCATCAACACAGTCTGGGTCCATTCAAAAGTTGAATACACTGGGTAAGTTCGCTTATCTTTCAAATCTCATGCAATGTTGTTCACATCATTCAGTCTCTGCCAAAGAGGTTGTGATCTTACCAGCCGGCCTGGTTTGACAACAATCATCAATCATCCTGATCCAGGGCGGCTGGTAGACATCACAATTAGGGTAATATACAGGGGATGTTGTTGACGGGTCTATAGGTTTGGGATTGGAAGACCAATGGGGTGGGTCATCTTCGACCTTTCTTAAACAAAACAGCTTGAGTGAAAGCAAAGGCCGTTCAATTTTTAAGGCAATATACATTTTTAATCTCTCCGAGGGGTTTTAGGCTCGATAATAATTGGGCAAGAAGCTTCATACCCCGGTGTAAAGTACAGTTAGTGTTGTGCATTATTGATTGCAATGACGTCACCTGCACTGGAAAGCATAGGCGCCATCTTGCCGCAACCTCTCTGCCCCACAGCAAAATAGTTCAGCAATATTATATGGAAAAGGTTTGCGGTGACAACCATGTAATACTGTCTCTTATTGAGTTGGGGTGGTTCTGAAAAGAACCGTTGGTTAACTCGACGTTTCGATCAGTATGCTCTGATCGTCTTCTGGAGAAAAGGCGATCAGAGCATACTGATCGAAACGTCGAGTTAACCAACGGTTCTTTTCAGAACCACCCCAACTCAATAATTACATTTTCTAACGCTAGCCAAGAAGCGTGGCAAGTTTTGCATATTACGTAAGAGTAACAGGTTGAGTGCACACGGTTAGGGTGTGCCTATCATTGATCGTTTTCAGCGCAGCTACGACAGACGTATCATTTATTTATTTTTCTCTCTAAGAAGTAAAATAGAAGAAAAGAGAGATAATTATGTAACAGTAAATCCTTTTTTGAGATTTGTTTTTCAGATATTTCCCGGTGTATCAAGCAGGACCTTGTCTAAGAATAAAGATCAACGGCATTAGCTTACGTTTCTTAAAATATTGCAGAAGAAAGGTTTTAAAAAATCAAAGTCAGGTGTGTTCAGATAGTCTTATATCTACTGAGTTAAAGACTTATATTCGTCTTCCATCCGTGGCTCGTCGCCGAAGAACGATGTTACCCATGGTCATTGCATTAACATGTTCCTTATTGCAGGTTGGGGCGGGGGAGCAAATTGGCGCGATAGAAAATATTTTATTCACGGTTGAGGTACGAATTAGTGAATAATTACATTTTCTAACGCTAGCCAAGAAGCGTGGCAAGTTTTGCATATTACGTAAGAGTAACAGGTTGAGTGCACACGGTTAGGGTGTGCCTATCATTGATCGTTTTCAGCGCAGCTACGACAGACGTATCATTTATTTATTTCTCGGGTCGCAAATTATAATGTCAGATTCCGATACCGGGGCTCATCTCCTGGGAAGGCAACTTGGTCAATCCAATCAGCCTCCCTTAACCTTAACGGCCAGTGACGTTTCAGCTATAGTCAAGGCCGGGGTAACAGATGCCCTGCAAGGATTCCAAACAAGGTTTGATAAGGTTATAGCAGAGCGCAAGCACGAGAATGAGGAGGCCTTGCTAGAGGTACAGTCGCTCAAACGTGCAAACGAAGTCCAATTTCGGTTTAAAGGCAACCGAACACAGTTTGAGTTCAACGAAAAAATTGCTCAAAACCTCGAAACATCCAAGAAATTACTGAAGGAGGGCTCACCAACAACGGCAGAGGAGAAACTATCAGAGGCAGTTAAGGATCTACGAAAAAGAAACAAGTTGATACGCCTTGCAGACAAGTCTGAAGCGGGTTGGGCCGCAGTGGATGAGTATATAAGTGATGAATTAGCTGATGATTCTGAAGATGAGAAGCGAATTCGCTCCGCTCAGTCCCGGGCAATGGCAAAACGAAAGAAGGCAAAGGTCGTTCAACGCCAAAAGCCGTATCAGCAGAACAGAAGACAGTCATCTGAGTCACCTGCTAACCCTGATAGTCTTTTTCGTCGCTATAGTGGGCAGTATAGACCGTCATCTCGCTTCTCATACACGGGTACAAGCTACGGATCAAGCCCAAAACCCACAGATATCTGTTTTAGATGTGGGAAAACAGGTCATTGGAGACAAGGATGTACCGGAGTGCAGTCGTCAACCGGATTTAAAGACAACACTGGTCAGCGGTGAACTCACCGATAAAGTTTCGAGAAGCAGCGAGTTGCTTTACAAAGACGGAGAGACAGGGTACGAAAAATTCTATTCAGATAATTACTTTGATTATGAACAAGGTTCTGCAGAACCCATTGTCAGGGGACGTATGAAAGCCTCCTTGAAGTTCTGGGAGAACATTAAAGCGTATCCCGAGGTGTTGGAGATCATTCGGACAGGTTACAAAATCCCGTTCATTAACACACCCCCTACCATGTATTCAAAGAATAATCGTTCTGCATTGGCACATGCAACATTTGTGTTGGAGGCAATAACGGATCTAAAATCTAAGGACCTCATCTCAGAGTCTAATTCTCCGCCTTATGTTGTAAACCCCCTAACCGTATCAGTGCAAAGTTCCGGAAAGAAAAGGTTAATTATTGATCTCAGATGTGTTAATCAGTTTGTATGGAAAGACAAGATCAAGTTTGAAGACTGGAATGTAGCCTTGAAATACTTCAAACAGGGAGATTTTATGTTTTCCTTCGACCTTCGTTCTGGTTATCATCATATTGATATTTTTTCAGAACATACCAAGTTTTTAGGTTTTGCTTGGAATATTGAGGGTGTAACAAGATACTATACGTTTAATGTTTTGCCATTTGGTTTAACTTCAGCTCCTTATATATTTACTAAGATGTTAAGACCCTTGGTGGCCTCTTGGAGAAGTAGAGGTATGTATATTGTTGTGTATCTAGATGATGGATGGGGTAGAGAAGATACTCGGTTTCAATGTGAAGCTACTGCTAAGGCGGTAAAGGCCGACTTACTTGCTGCTGGGTTAGTACCTAATAAGAAAAAATCAGAATGGTCACCCACGCAACAACTAGATTGGCTGGGGCTGACGTGGAATTCCAAAGAAGGGTCCATTCGAGCCTTAGATCAAAGAGTTGCAGATACGTTGTTATCAATCCAGTACTTGACACAGAAACTACCCAAGGTTACTGCCAGAAAGCTGGCGTCTATCACTGGTAAAATTATATCATTTTCATGTGTCGTAGGGTGTTTAGCACAGCTTAAGTCAAGATACTTGCACATGGAGATTGTTAACAGAAAACATTGGGATTATGAATTCTCCCTACAGAGAGATAGTAAAGCGATAGAGGAATTATTTTTCTGGAAAGCGCAACTATCAAAATTGAATAAACGTTTATTGTTTCAGTATTCGGTTCCCCAGGTTATGGTATACACCGATGCAAGTAATTCAGGATGCGGTGCATGGGTCATCGATTCGCCAGAGAAAAATGAATTTCAACAGAATTGGTCTCCAGAACAGAGAGGCAAAAGTTCCACTTGGCGTGAGTTAAAAGGGGCATCCCTAGCAATCAAAGCGTTTGCTCCAGTACTTAGAGAAAAAAGGGTAAAGTTGCATACTGATAACAAAGGAGTTGTAGCAATAATAGCTAAAGGTAGTATGGTCACAGAATTACAAGAATTAAGTCTGGATCTCAACTTATTCTGCAACAATAGCAGAATAGAATTGAAAGTGGAATGGATTCCTCGGTCAGATAATACAGAGGCAGACTGTTTAAGCAGACAGGACGATTTAGATGATTGGGGTGTGTCCAAGGAATTTTTTCAATTTATAGATAGCATGTGGGGTCCACATTCAGTGGATAGATTTGCTAACGAGTACAACACGAAATTACCTGTTTTCAACTCAAGATACTGGAGTCCCAATTCCAGTCATGTGGATGCATTTAGTGTCGATTGGAGTGGTGACAATAATTGGTTAGTGCCACCAATTCATTTAATTCCTGATGTTTTGAATCACATCCAAGTGTGCAAAGCTAGAGGTACAATAGTGCTTCCTGAATGGCCTTCTGCAGTTTTCTGGCCCTTGCTATTTTCAAATTCTAGTCCTTTTAAAGGGCTTATCTCTCAAGTCTTGAGGTTTGGAGAATCTGACAACATTTTCATTCATGGGAAAAATCCAGAATCTATCTTCGGTTGTTCCAAGATGAAGAGTGCAGTTTTGTGCCTAATGCTTCAAGGTTAACAAACTGTGACATCTCGACCAAAATCGCCAAAAGGGCTGGATGAGGTCAATAATGCCGCATGGCTTATAATGAGAGTGATAATTCCGTTTGGTAGCTCTCTTGGTAGTCGCTTGACACGGATTCGGGAAAAATAAGTGTTTGAAAAAGACGGTTGGTTAATTTTTCAGGTAGTGGGCACAAAGTTTGTTGTCTATAAAGTTTAATAAGTTTATATTTGATTTGTTCATATTATACAGAAAAAACAGCTATAAGCACTTACTACAAGGGGTTTTGAAAGCATCGAGAGCATCCAATACAGTACTTAAATACGAGAGATGCTTTGCCGTTTGGCAAGCTTGGTGCACGGAAAATAAAGTTGCTGCCCTTCCAGCTAATACGGAAGATATAGCCAGGTTCTTTATGGAACAATTCACGAATAAAGCTCCGTTCTCTAGAATTGAAGGTATTTTTTATAGTATTAAGTGGCACCACGATTGTAATCCGAAGGTTGCAGAAAATCCCTGCGATAAAAAATTCTTACGTTTAACCTTGGAAGGGCTAAAGCGAATCGCTGCTAAGTTTTCTCCTCGCGTAGCCAACAGGGGCTGCGTAACCACACCCGGGGAGCTTTTGACGTCACATACCCGAAATGTTAGTGGAAGAAATTTTTGTACTCACAAAAGTAGAACTTTGAGGTCGAAGGATCGGGGCCGCACCAACGGTTTTTTTAAAAACCCATAGCTATATGAATTGTTGACAAGAGAAATAAGAGAGACTCGATTGTCGTCGAAGGGGTTATGAAAACAAACATCCTAATTGCTGGTGAATGGTTATTATAAACTTCGCCATGGGTACTCTATCGAAGTCAAAGGGGTCAAATCGTCCTAGAATCAACGTTTTTAAAAAAGCACAGTTTTTTTTAATTTTGAAGATATGAAAAGTTTTTTGCACCCAAAATGAAATTGTACACTTTGATTTTTATACATTAAATGTACTTCAAAAAAGGGGGCATCAACACAGTCGGGGTCCAAAACCCCCCCCCCCCCCCCCCCCCAAAAGTTGAATACCGGGGGAAATTTCCTTATTTTTCAAACTCATGCAATTTTTCACTCATTCAGTCTCTGCCCAAAAAGTTTGACTTACCCCCCGGCCTGGGTTTTTAAAAATATCAAACACCTGACCCGGGCGGTGGTAGACATCACAATTTTGGGAATATACAGGGGTTTTTACGGGCTATAGGGTTTTTTAAAAAAATAAAAAGTCAGGGGGTTTCAGATAGTTTTAATATCTACTGATTAAAGACTTAAAATTCGTTTTCCAAACCGTGGCTCGTCCCCGGAAAAACGATGTTACCCAGGGTTAAATTCATTAACATGCCTTTTTGCGGGTTGGGGCGGGGGAGAAAAATTGGGCGCGATAGAAAAAAAATTTATTCAGGGTTTTGGGGTCCCTTTAAGTAAATTTTAAACATTTTCAAACGCTAGCCAAGAAGCGTGGAAAGTTTTGCATATTACAAAGGGAGTAACGGGTTGAGTGCACACGGTTGGGGTGGCCAATCATTGATCGTTTTCAGCGCAGCTACAAAAACCCTACCCATTTTTTTTTATTTCCGGGTCGAAAAATTATAATGTCAGATTCCGAAAAGGGGGTTTCATCTCCGGGGAAGGCAACTTGGCCCAATCCAATCAGCCCCCCTTTTAACCTTAACGGCCATTTACTTTTTCAGCTAAAAGCCCGGGCCCGGGGGTTTAACCAGATGCCCTGAAAGGATTCCAAAAAAGGGTTTTTGATAAGGTTAGCAGAGCGCAACACGAGAATGAGGGGGCCCTTTGCTAGGGGTTACATCGCTAAAACGTGCAAACGAACCCAAAATTTCGGTTTAAAGGCAACCGAACACAGTTTGAGTTCCAACGAAAAAATTGTTTCCAAACCTCGAAAAAAAATCCAAGAAATTACTGAAGGGGGGCTCACCAACAACGGAAAGGGGGAAAACAAACCAGAGGCAGTTAAGGATCTACAAAAAAAGAAAAACAAGTTGATACCCCCCTTGCAACAAGCTGAAGGGGGTTTTGGGCCGCAGTGGATGAGTATATAAGTGATGAATTACTTTTGATTCTAAAGAGAGAAGCAATTCGCTCCGCTCAGCCCCGGGCAATGGAAAAACGAAAGAAGGAAAAGGGCTTTAAACAAAAAAAACCCCGTATCACGAACAGAAGACAGTCATCTGAGCACCTGCTAACCCGGGAAAAGCCCTTTTTCTTTCCAATGGGGGGGCAGTATAAAACCGTCACTCGTTTCTCTTACACGGGTACAAGCTACGGATCAAGCCCAAAACCCACAGAAATCTTTTTTTAATTTTGGGAAAACAGGTCTTGGAGACAAGGATGCCCGGGAGTGAAACCCCCGTCAACCGTTTTAAAGAAAACACGGGTTTCAGGGGGTAAAACCACCGATAAAGTTTCGAGAACACGATTTTTGTTTTACAAAGACGGAGAAAACGGGGTACAAAAAAATTCTATTCAGAAAAATTACTTTGTTTAGAAAAAGGGGTTCTGCAGAACCCATTGTCAGGGGACGTAGGAAAGCCTCCTTGAAGTTCGGGGAAGAACAAAAAAGCGAAACCCGAGGTTTTGGAAAGACTTTCCCGGACAGGTTAAAAAACCCCCTTTAAATTAAACCCCCCCCTCCCATTTTATTAAAAGAATAATCGTTCTGCTTGGCACATGCAACATTTTTTGTTGGAGGCAATAACGGATCAAAAATCAAGGCCCCCTAAATTCAAGTCTAATTTTTCCGCCTTATGTTGAAAACCCCAAAAACCCGTACAGGGGCAAATTTTCCGGAAAAAAAGGGTTAATTTATTGATCTCAGTTTTGTTAATCAGTTTGTAGGGAAAGACAAGATCAATTTTAAAAGCCCGGGAATTTAGCCTTAAAAATACTTCAAACAGGGAATTATTTTTTTTCCTTCGCCCTTTCCCGTTCTGGTTACATCATATTGAAAATTTTTTCAAACAACCAATTTTTTTTGGGTTTTTGTTTGAATATTGGGGGTGTAACAAGATACTTTACTTTTAAATTTTTCCCCATTTGGTTTAAAACTTCAGCTCTTAAAATATTTACTAAAAAGTTAAGCCCCCTTGGTGGCCTCTTGGAGAAGTAAGGGTATGTATTTTGGGTTGTGTAAACTAGATTTATGGATTTGGGGGAGAGAAGATACTCGTTTCCCAAAGGGGAACTACTGCTAAGGCGGTAAAGGGGCCCACTTTTTCTTCTGCTGGGTTAGAAACCCAATAAGAAAAAACAGAATGGTTCCCCCCACGCAACAACTAGATTGGCCGGGGCTGACGTGGAATTCCAAAAAAGGGGCCATTCGAGCCTTAGATTTAAAGAGTTCCCGATACGTTGTTAAACAATCCAGTACTTGACACAGAAAAAACCCAAGGTTTTCTGCCAAAAAGCTGGCGTTTTATCACTAAAAATTTTATCATTTTCATGTGTCGTAGGGGGTTTTGCACAGCTTTAAATCAAGATACTTGCCATGGAGATGTTAACAGAAAAAAATTGGGGTTATGAATTTTTCCCTTTCAGAGAGATAGTAAAAGCGGGGTAGAGGAATTATTTTTCTGGGAAAACGCAACTATCAAAATTGAATAAACGTTTTTTTGTTTCAGTTTCGGGTCCCCATTTTTGGTAAAAAACCCCATGCCAAAATAATTCAGGAAAGCGGTGCAAAGGGTCAAAACGATTCCCCCAGAGAAAAATGAATTTCAACAGAAATTTTTCTTTCCCAAAAAAGAGAGGCAAAAGTTCCACTTGGGGTGAGTTTAAAAGGGGGATCCCCAGCAATCAAAGCGTTTGCTCCCCGTACTTAGAGAAAAAAGGGTAAAGTTGGGGATACGATAACAAAGGAGGGTTTTAGCAATAATAGCTAAAGGAAATAAAATGGTCACAGAATTTCAAGAATTAATCTGGAAACTCAACTTTTTTCTGCAACAATAGCAGAATAGAATTTTAAAGTGGGAAAGGAAATTTCCCCGGGCAGATAATACAAGGCAGACGTTTAAGCAGACAGGGCGGGTTTTGATGATTTGGGGGTGTCCAAGGAATTTTTTCAATTTTATAAAATAGCATGTGGGGGCCACAATTTTTGTGGATAGATTTTCTAACGAGTACAACACGAAATTTAAACCCGTTTTTTTTAAAAATCAAGATACTGGGGTCCCCCAAATTTCCCTCATGTGGGGCATTTTTGTGTCGATTGGAGTGGGGACAATAATTTTTTAGTGCCCCCAAATTTATTTAATTCCTGAAAGTTTTTAAACACATCCAAGTGTGCAAAACTAGAAAGGGACAAAAAGTGGGTTCCTGAATGGCCTTTTGCAGTTTTCCCGGGCCCCTTTCATTTTCCCAAAATTTTATCCTTTTAAAAGGGCTTTTTCTCTCAAGTCTTTTTGGGTTTTGGGGAATTTTGACAACAATTTTTTATTCATGGGAAAAAACCAGAATCTATCTTCGGTTTTTTCCAAGATGAAGAGTGCAGTTTGGGGGCCAATCTTCAAGGTTAACAAACCCGTGACATCTCGACCAAAATCGCCAAAAGGGCTGGATGAGGTTTAAAAAATGCCCCCATGGCTTTTTAAGGGGAGGGGATAATTCCGTTTGGGAGCTCTCTTTGGGATTCGCTTTTACACGGGGTTCGGGAAAAATTTAAATGTTTGAAAAGACGGTTGGTTAATTTTTTTTGGTAGTGGGCACAAAAATTTTTTTTGCTATAAAGTTTAATAAGTTTTTTATTTGATTTGGGTTTAAATTATACAGAAAAAAAGCCCAAAAGCACTTTCACCAAGGGGGGTTTTTAAAACTCGAGAGCATCCAATACAGTACTTAAATACAAAATTTCCCTTTTTCCCTTTTTGGGAAGCTTGGTGCACGGGAAAAAAAAGTTGCTGGCCCCCTTTCCCGCTAATACGGAAGGGTAAAGCCGGTTCTTTTTGGGAAAATTTTCCCAAAAAAGCCCTTCTCCCAGAATTGAAGGTAAATTTTTTTTAGAAAATTAAGGGCACCAAAGATTTTTTAAACCCCAAGGTTTTCAGAAAAACCCTGCGATAAAAAAATTTTTACTTTTAAACCCTTGGGAAAGGGGTTTAAAACGAATCGAAGGTCACATCGTCCTAGAATCAACGATTTTGAAAAGCACAGTGTTTGTTGTGGAATTTGAAGAGTATGAAAAGTGTTTGCTGGATCCAGAATGAAATTGTACACATTGATTTTATACATTAAATGTACGTTCATGAAAGGGCATCAACACAGTCTGGGTCCATTCAAAAGTTGAATACACTGGGTAAGTTCGCTTATCTTTCAAATCTCATGCAATGTTGTTCACATCATTCAGTCTCTGCCAAAGAGGTTGTGATCTTACCAGCCGGCCTGGTTTGACAACAATCATCAATCATCCTGATCCAGGGCGGCTGGTAGACATCACAATTAGGGTAATATACAGGGGATGTTGTTGACGGGTCTATAGGTTTGGGATTGGAAGACCAATGGGGTGGGTCATCTTCGACCTTTCTTAAACAAAACAGCTTGAGTGAAAGCAAAGGCCGTTCAATTTTTAAGGCAATATACATTTTTAATCTCTCCGGGGGGTTTTAGGCTCGATAATAATTGGGCAAGAAGCTTCATACCCCGGTGTAAAGTACAGTTAGTGTTGTGCATTATTGATTGCAATGACGTCACCTGCACTGGAAAGCATAGGCGCCATCTTGCCGCAACCTCTCTGCCCCACAGCAAAATAGTTCAGCAATATTATATGGAAAAGGTTTGCGGTGACAACCATGTAATACTGTCTCTTATTGAGTTGGGGTGGTTCTGAAAAGAACCGTTGGTTAACTCGACGTTTCGATCAGTATGCTCTGATCGTCTTCTGGAGAAAAGGCGATCAGAGCATACTGATCGAAACGTCGAGTTAACCAACGGTTCTTTTCAGAACCACCCCAACTCAATAATTACATTTTCTAACGCTAGCCAAGAAGCGTGGCAAGTTTTGCATATTACGTAAGAGTAACAGGTTGAGTGCACACGGTTAGGGTGTGCCTATCATTGATCGTTTTCAGCGCAGCTACGACAGACGTATCATTTATTTATTTTTCTCTCTAAGAAGTAAAATAGAAGAAAAGAGAGATAATTATGTAACAGTAAATCCTTTTTTGAGATTTGTTTTTCAGATATTTCCCGGTGTATCAAGCAGGACCTTGTCTAAGAAAAAGATCAACGGCATTAGCTTACGTTTCTTAAAATATTGCAGAAGAAAGGTTTTAAAAAATCAAAGTCAGGTGTGTTCAGATAGTCTTATATCTACTGAGTTAAAGACTTATATTCGTCTTCCATCCGTGGCTCGTCGCCGAAGAACGATGTTACCCATGGTCATTGCATTAACATGTTCCTTATTGCAGGTTGGGGCGGGGGAGCAAATTGGCGCGATAGAAAATATTTTATTCACGGTTGAGGTACGAATTAGTGAATAATTACATTTTCTAACGCTAGCCAAGAAGCGTGGCAAGTTTTGCATATTACGTAAGAGTAACAGGTTGAGTGCACACGGTTAGGGTGTGCCTATCATTGATCGTTTTCAGCGCAGCTACGACAGACGTATCATTTATTTATTTCTCGGGTCGCAAATTATAATGTCAGATTCCGATACCGGGGCTCATCTCCTGGGAAGGCAACTTGGTCAATCCAATCAGCCTCCCTTAACCTTAACGGCCAGTGACGTTTCAGCTATAGTCAAGGCCGGGTAACAGATGCCCTGCAAGGATTCCAAACAAGGTTTGATAAGGTTATAGCAGAGCGCAAGCACGAGAATGAGGAGGCCTTGCTAGAGGTACAGTCGCTCAAACGTGCAAACGAAGTCCAATTTCGGTTTAAAGGCAACCGAACACAGTTTGAGTTCAACGAAAAAATTGCTCAAAACCTCGAAACATCCAAGAAATTACTGAAGGAGGGCTCACCAACAACGGCAGAGGAGAAACTATCAGAGGCAGTTAAGGATCTACGAAAAAGAAACAAGTTGATACGCCTTGCAGACAAGTCTGAAGCGGGTTGGGCCGCAGTGGATGAGTATATAAGTGATGAATTAGCTGATGATTCTGAAGATGAGAAGCGAATTCGCTCCGCTCAGTCCCGGGCAATGGCAAAACGAAAGAAGGCAAAGGTCGTTCAACGCCAAAAGCCGTATCAGCAGAACAGAAGACAGTCATCTGAGTCACCTGCTAACCCTGATAGTCTTTTTCGTCGCTATAGTGGGCAGTATAGACCGTCATCTCGCTTCTCATACACGGGTACAAGCTACGGATCAAGCCCAAAACCCACAGATATCTGTTTTAGATGTGGGAAAACAGGTCATTGGAGACAAGGATGTACCGGAGTGCAGTCGTCAACCGGATTTAAAGACAACACTGGTCAGCGGTGAACTCACCGATAAAGTTTCGAGAAGCAGCGAGTTGCTTTACAAAGACGGAGAGACAGGGTACGAAAAATTCTATTCAGATAATTACTTTGATTATGAACAAGGTTCTGCAGAACCCATTGTCAGGGGACGTATGAAAGCCTCCTTGAAGTTCTGGGAGAACATTAAAGCGTATCCCGAGGTGTTGGAGATCATTCGGACAGGTTACAAAATCCCGTTCATTAACACACCCCCTACCATGTATTCAAAGAATAATCGTTCTGCATTGGCACATGCAACATTTGTGTTGGAGGCAATAACGGATCTAAAATCTAAGGACCTCATCTCAGAGTCTAATTCTCCGCCTTATGTTGTAAACCCCCTAACCGTATCAGTGCAAAGTTCCGGAAAGAAAAGGTTAATTATTGATCTCAGATGTGTTAATCAGTTTGTATGGAAAGACAAGATCAAGTTTGAAGACTGGAATGTAGCCTTGAAATACTTCAAACAGGGAGATTTTATGTTTTCCTTCGACCTTCGTTCTGGTTATCATCATATTGATATTTTTTCAGAACATACCAAGTTTTTAGGTTTTGCTTGGAATATTGAGGGTGTAACAAGATACTATACGTTTAATGTTTTGCCATTTGGTTTAACTTCAGCTCCTTATATATTTACTAAGATGTTAAGACCCTTGGTGGCCTCTTGGAGAAGTAGAGGTATGTATATTGTTGTGTATCTAGATGATGGATGGGGTAGAGAAGATACTCGGTTTCAATGTGAAGCTACTGCTAAGGCGGTAAAGGCCGACTTACTTGCTGCTGGGTTAGTACCTAATAAGAAAAAATCAGAATGGTCACCCACGCAACAACTAGATTGGCTGGGGCTGACGTGGAATTCCAAAGAAGGGTCCATTCGAGCCTTAGATCAAAGAGTTGCAGATACGTTGTTATCAATCCAGTACTTGACACAGAAACTACCCAAGGTTACTGCCAGAAAGCTGGCGTCTATCACTGGTAAAATTATATCATTTTCATGTGTCGTAGGGTGTTTAGCACAGCTTAAGTCAAGATACTTGCACATGGAGATTGTTAACAGAAAACATTGGGATTATGAATTCTCCCTACAGAGAGATAGTAAAGCGATAGAGGAATTATTTTTCTGGAAAGCGCAACTATCAAAATTGAATAAACGTTTATTGTTTCAGTATTCGGTTCCCCAGGTTATGGTATACACCGATGCAAGTAATTCAGGATGCGGTGCATGGGTCATCGATTCGCCAGAGAAAAATGAATTTCAACAGAATTGGTCTCCAGAACAGAGAGGCAAAAGTTCCACTTGGCGTGAGTTAAAAGGGGCATCCCTAGCAATCAAAGCGTTTGCTCCAGTACTTAGAGAAAAAAGGGTAAAGTTGCATACTGATAACAAAGGAGTTGTAGCAATAATAGCTAAAGGTAGTATGGTCACAGAATTACAAGAATTAAGTCTGGATCTCAACTTATTCTGCAACAATAGCAGAATAGAATTGAAAGTGGAATGGATTCCTCGGTCAGATAATACAGAGGCAGACTGTTTAAGCAGACAGGACGATTTAGATGATTGGGGTGTGTCCAAGGAATTTTTTCAATTTATAGATAGCATGTGGGGTCCACATTCAGTGGATAGATTTGCTAACGAGTACAACACGAAATTACCTGTTTTCAACTCAAGATACTGGAGTCCCAATTCCAGTCATGTGGATGCATTTAGTGTCGATTGGAGTGGTGACAATAATTGGTTAGTGCCACCAATTCATTTAATTCCTGATGTTTTGAATCACATCCAAGTGTGCAAAGCTAGAGGTACAATAGTGCTTCCTGAATGGCCTTCTGCAGTTTTCTGGCCCTTGCTATTTTCAAATTCTAGTCCTTTTAAAGGGCTTATCTCTCAAGTCTTGAGGTTTGGAGAATCTGACAACATTTTCATTCATGGGAAAAATCCAGAATCTATCTTCGGTTGTTCCAAGATGAAGAGTGCAGTTTTGTGCCTAATGCTTCAAGGTTAACAAACTGTGACATCTCGACCAAAATCGCCAAAAGGGCTGGATGAGGTCAATAATGCCGCATGGCTTATAATGAGAGTGATAATTCCGTTTGGTAGCTCTCTTGGTAGTCGCTTGACACGGATTCGGGAAAAATAAGTGTTTGAAAAAGACGGTTGGTTAATTTTTCAGGTAGTGGGCACAAAGTTTGTTGTCTATAAAGTTTAATAAGTTTATATTTGATTTGTTCATATTATACAGAAAAAACAGCTATAAGCACTTACTACAAGGGGTTTTGAAAGCATCGAGAGCATCCAATACAGTACTTAAATACGAGAGATGCTTTGCCGTTTGGCAAGCTTGGTGCACGGAAAATAAAGTTGCTGCCCTTCCAGCTAATACGGAAGATATAGCCAGGTTCTTTATGGAACAATTCACGAATAAAGCTCCGTTCTCTAGAATTGAAGGTATTTTTTATAGTATTAAGTGGCACCACGATTGTAATCCGAAGGTTGCAGAAAATCCCTGCGATAAAAAATTCTTACGTTTAACCTTGGAAGGGCTAAAGCGAATCGCTGCTAAACCTGTATGTAAGAAGGAGCCGATAACTACAGAAATACTGGGCAAAATTGTAGCCAAGTTTGGATCGTCCAATAATTTAATGAACATTCGTCTCTGCACAATGTGTTTATTATCTTTCGCTGGTTTTCTTAGAAATGCCGAACTCATAAACATCAGGGAGTGTGATTTAGATTTTCATCCGTCATTCGTCAGGATTTTTCTCACCAAGAGTAAAACCGATCAGCTTAAAGAAGGATCCTGGGTATACATTGCAAAAATTGGTTCACCTTCATGTCCTGTAACTATGGTACTCAAATACATAGCCTTGGGTCAAATTACCGAGTTCACTGAAAAGTTTTTATTGAGGCCCGTTGTTTATGTTAAATCCATTCAAGCTTACAGGTTAAGGAATGGCCAGTTATCATATTCCAGGTGTAGAGAGATTTTCAAGGATGCACTTAAAGATGTTGGTGTTGATCCAACAAAGTTTGGTCTACACAGTTTAAGATCAGGTGGAGCCACAGCTGCTGCTTCCGTAGGAGTCCCAGACAGGCTGTTTAAAAAGCATGGTAGATGGCTTTCAGACCATTCAAAAGATGGGTATGTAAAGGAATCCGTAAGAAACCAACTAAGTGTATCACTTAGTCTAGGTCTATAAATCGTGCAGTTTAGTGACTATAGCCTATATCTAAAGTTACATTGTTGCAGTATTTTTGTAATGACTGTATGTTCTGCCGTTATTGTCCCAGACAATGATTCTCGGAAAAGTGATGGCACTTGAACTTAGAAGTAAAAGTAGGATAAGTGATGGAATTATAATAAAATTAACTATTGCTACCTATGTCTTAGTTACATCATCAATCAATGTGGTGATATAATAAATCATTGGGTGAAAGAACACCAACACTTTGTATTCCATTGTCGAATTAACTCAGAGTTGTCATTAAAAAAAAAAAAAAAAAAAAAAAAAAACCTGCATTGTTACAACCCCCGCTCTTTGTCGCTTGAGAGGGTGGACATGGAATCCGTGGCTCGTCGCCGAAGAACGATGTTACCCATGGTCATTGCATTAACATGTTCCTTATTGCAGGTTGGGGCGGGGGAGCAAATTGGCGCGATAGAAAATATTTTATTCACGGTTGAGGTACGAATTAGTGAATAATTACATTTTCTAACGCTAGCCAAGAAGCGTGGCAAGTTTTGCATATTACGTAAGAGTAACAGGTTGAGTGCACACGGTTAGGGTGTGCCTATCATTGATCGTTTTCAGCGCAGCTACGACAGACGTATCATTTATTTATTTTTCTCTCTAAGAAGTAAAATAGAAGAAAAGAGAGATAATTATGTAACAGTAAATCCTTTTTTGAGATTTGTTTTTCAGATATTTCCCGGTGTATCAAGCAGGACCTTGTCTAAGAATAAAGATCAACGGCATTAGCTTACGTTTCTTAAAATATTGCAGAAGAAAGGTTTTAAAAAATCAAAGTCAGGTGTGTTCAGATAGTCTTATATCTACTGAGTTAAAGACTTATATTCGTCTTCCATCCGTGGCTCGTCGCCGAAGAACGATGTTACCCATGGTCATTGCATTAACATGTTCCTTATTGCAGGTTGGGGCGGGGGAGCAAATTGGCGCGATAGAAAATATTTTATTCACGGTTGAGGTACGAATTAGTGAATAAGAGACAGTATTACATGGTTGTCACCGCAAACCTTTTCCATATCGTATTTCCACCGTGCAAAGTTTCAAATCCTATTCAGCAATATTGCCAAATTGAAGGACGCGCGTCCCTCCGGAACGTTTTGGTTCACCAGTTTGGATAACATTTCTCAACATACTCCTAGTGTATTGTCAGTAGCCTCATCTGATGATTCATCTCGAGCTCGATCCCCTGATACGAACTCTATCTAGGTGGCGCACTATATTGTAAACATACTAAAGAAAGGTGAGAGACAGTACTGTTTTCAACGATACCGTAACATACCACAGAAATACTCGTCGCTGAACTGATCGCATTGTGCTATCCCGTCACATACAAACGCATCTTCCAAGCATTTGTCGCCACATGACAGTGCATTGAAATCACATTCAGCTGTAACGAAAAGAGAGGTCACACCTTCTTATTATTTTAGATTTGTGGTGCAACATTTGGAATAAAGGATTGTTCCTATTACCAAGTCTCACCGAGTGAAAATCAGCAACGACAGGCCGCTGAAAACAAACAGAGCTGTGTATTGAGATAGTTGCGACATAGAGGGACCAGGTGGTTGCTGGACGCCATTTTCGGTCTAAGTGTATCACATCCCAAAGTGCAGTCTGGTCTGGCACCCTATGGGCACACATGCGTTTTTTTAGACCGAAAGTTGCTTCTAATCCCAAGTTGTCGCAACTCTGTCAATAATACGGCTCTGAATACAAGCCCCCAATGCGCCCTCTTGGGTTGAAATATGTTGATGTAAAAAGCACACAGTGATTATGAATATAAGGCGAGCGTCTTCATTTTGGAGCTAAGACTTTTATGATACAGAACAAGTACAGTGAAAACTGTAGGTCTGTGCTTTTTGATATAGATGCCTGACAGTTTGGTTCATTGCGTTGTCTTCGCTGCTTTCAGGCCAACTACCCTTAATATTAGTTAGCCAGCAATTACCACTGCGCCCCAATACAAAATGCAGGTATTTTGTGCCACTGCGAAATAAAAATGTATGCAATAAATAGCTAATAGCTTGAGGTTTTGACCCTAGCAGAGCCTTCGAGAAAGACTCTGCTAGAAGGGTCGAAACGTCAGGCCATTTTTGCATTTATACCATAGGTCCTTTTGGTTGGTAAGCAGTTTGCATCATCTCCAATAACAAATACATGAGAAAACTTACAGCATCCTTTTTCATCAATTAGAGACGGGCATTGCGGTATACCATTACACCTCTGGTGCTGTGGTAAACATGTTAAACCGTCGTAACAGGCAAACTCATCGGGACCACAATCTTGAAGAAAAGGTATTAAATAAAGACTTTCAGTCACACGGGAGCGAAATATATTGTATGCCTATGTTGGTATAAGTCATGATTACATTTCATTGCTTATTGTGAACTTCGGCAATATGGCTTTAAATCGCATATAGGGTTAATATGTTAGAGTTAGGGGTATGGTATGGGTTAGGATAGGGGTAAGGGTAGGGTTAGGGTTAGGGCTGGGGTAGGGTTTAGAGTTGGGGTATGGTTAGGGTGGGGATTATCTCACCACTCGATCGTCTCAGAACCACCGACTCTACCGATAAGAGATTATATCAATCCCTTCTTTACCCTTACATTGCATGCAAAGTTTGAAGTCAAGCTTGTGATACGTACCAACAGTCTCATTATACGTTCTTAGCCCGATTGTCACAAAGTGCTCGCTTGTTATAGTTGGTAGCGTTTTCAGATGCAAAGCTAACCAGACAGGAGCCCCAGGTATTGGTGAATATACAGGAAAAGAACCCAGGCGACGGCTGGTTACAGTCATAAACACCGTTGAAAGGTCAACTTCGTTGTTACCACTTGCTACCCCAGCAGTGACTTTGCTAGACTCGTCTGGTTCCATGCCTCGTACAGTTATTTCAAGACGAGAGTGTGATGGTATGCTGACTACCCAGATGCAGTCCTGATCCGCTGCATATGGGTAGTAGTCTTCATACACCTGTACGTGGTGAAATACAGCAAGTTCTCTCGTTTCCTTGGCACCGAGGACTACAAGTGGAGAGCCACAGGCAACTGCGTTGATCAAATTAAGACAATTGTAAAGAGTGTACTGTAATCTTTTTAATTGATTGGTAATAAAGGCAATGCATGTTTTGATTTGATGAAACCTGGATGATGAGTGTTTGGCTCGTTAGAATAACGAGAATTACTGATCTGACGTTCAATTTCAATCTTGATCATATCGATGTGACCTCAGGCAAGCACATAGAGTTGTGTGAGTAAGTCACTGTATGGATTGGTCACTCGTAAACCGCCTAGTGCCATTATTGGCTCCAATCTTCATTGGCAAATTGCATGCGGCTGTCCATTTAAGAACTAATGTTGGTTGTGTGAACTTATGTGGGACTGTTTTTTGGTAGTAGGAAACATTTTCTCAATGGGCTAATATGCTTGTTTTGTCTTTTGTCTGCTTCAGGTAGTACAAGGGTAAGGTTACCTTAAACCCCTTGCGTATGACGTCACAAGCTCAAACAGCACCCACATTCGGGTCAATGAGGGGGCATCCTAAGCTGAGAGTCTTGCGTGGAGCGTACGTCTTGGAGCCTTTGCAAGAGGTCTCGGTAAGTCAGTCCGTAATCTGCGACCGGGTAAGCCTCAGTTTTGAAGAACTTGGCGCGCTCTTAATTAATTAACATGCTTTGCACTTACACAATGTGCACGCACTTGATCTATCTCCTTTTTTGTGTCATTTTCCCTTTCCCCCCTAACAATAGTAAATCATGACAGTTAGGTGACTTTCTTCACGATAGCAATTCCTGTCATCCTAGATTGAATGTCATATACCTTGATAGTTGTCTTGACATTGAGATGGTTGCTCGTCCCAATAATCAGGACATTGGATACGTCCATCACAGACATGTTGTTGTGTAATACAAACCATACTTGAAGCTGATGTCATCGGGCAAGGAAACCTCTCAGCTGGACACATCCCTTTTAATACCCAAAAGAAAAGATTAAGAAGGAAAAATCATAATAAGTATCAAAAGTGGCTTCCCACAGAAAAGTGCTGAATTTGTTGGAAACAAAGCAACCAATTAAGAGATTTTTTTTCTTCTAAGTTTGCAGAATGTTGAATAATTTGTTCTGTTGTTAGGGCTTCATTTTAGAGATTGATTGTAATTCTTTTATGAGTCTTGAGCTTCATCTAAGTTTGTGCAAAGGAAGAAAATGCAGAAATTACTTAAAGTGCCATTTTGCGTTCTGTCAGATAATAATAATAATAATAATAATAATAATAATAAAAAAAAATAATAATAAATCATTTATAGAGAGCGCAGAAACTGTGTTTATATATTCTACTGCGCTTCAAGAGCTCTTAGATGCTATGCCACTGCACAAAGCTATACAAATCAAAGCATGAACATAATATAATCAAATCTATGTTTAAGACAAATAGGTTTTTACTTTTAATTTAAAGCCTTCTAATGATTGAGACTTTCTAATATCCACAGGTAGCTTATTCCATATTCTAGGAGCTGCGCAAAGAAATAATCGATCACCTTAGGTTACTTTTGTTCTAATTTGGTGGATCTTCAATGCCAGTGTGTCTTGTGTACTACAAAGATTATGACCATGGGTTAAGGTATCAAGTTATGATAATTATCATCTTGGGGAAAAGACTACGGCCCTCAAGAAACCGGTACAACAGACCCTTCCCATGCAATATGTTATTTGAACATCGCGCGTGCGCACTCTCACTATCTGGTTGGCAAAATGAGTGAACGTTGCGCCTTTTTGTAATGGGACTGATGGTTGTGTGACGCACACGCGTTTGTACGTCTGCTTAGTGCACAACTCAATGGCGTTTGCTAACCAATAGTGTATGTACGCATGCGTGAATGTAACTAGCATATTTCATTGGAAAGGTCCATTTCCCGATGCCGTTGTTCTTCATATGGGCTTGCTTATGTAAAAACGCTTTGATTTCTGCATACATAATTAATCTAACAAATACACGGTTTGAAACTTAATATACTGAGCATCATTTAGCATTCTGCAACTTACTTTCATCACTCTGGTAAAATTCCAACACAATTTCCGGCTCCATGTTAGGGGCCGAAATTGTGGTGAGTCGACTTGACCAGATGTAGATAGAGGCCTCCGTAGATTGCCTGGTAACGTAAACCACACCTGGTTCAAAGCTACTGTATGTACTAAATACAACATTCTCGGCTGCTGTAGGGTCCTCGCCAATTCCGACTAACAGACGGAATTTTCCAAAAACTGGGATGAACAATCTGTACACCGCTATGAATATGTATGAGTTGACGTCACTCTTCACCGACCATACACAGCTGTATAGTCCAGTGGGGTTGGAAACCAGACCTGTATGTTGGAAGACTGTTGGTGACTGCGGGCTCATCCCCATGAATAAGATATTGTCAGCATCACAGTGCCGGTCTGCAATAAATGATTTGATTGTTCACTTTGAATTCCCTTCTGACATTATTTCACAAGGAAGTATTTTTCCAATGGATTGATACTGGGGAATGTTCAATGAGCGTCATTGAGCGGCAGCGTCAGCAAGTCAGCAGCAGCAGCAGCAGCAACAGCAGCAGCAACAGCAACAACACTAGACTTGTGGGCAAGTCTTTAAAGGCACTGGACACGTTTGGTAAATGTCAAAAACCAGTATTATCCCTTGGTGTATCCCATCATATGCATAAAATAACAAATCTGTGAAAATTTGGACTCAATTGGTAATCGCAGTTGCAAGAAAATAATGAAATATGAAAGAAAAAACACCCAATTTGTGTGCTTTCAGGTGCATAATAAAAGACTTCTGGCCAGAAGTCTTTTAATATTTTAGTGACAAATTACCTCTTTCTCAAAAACTACGTTACTTCAGAGGGAGTCGTTTCCCACAATGTTCTATACTGTCATCAGCTCTCCATTGCTCGTTACCAAGTAAGTTTTTGAATTAATATTTGTTTTGAGTAATTACCAATAGTGTCCAGTGCCTTTAAATGTTTGTCGTGGTGATAGCGTAACGGCTCTTACGCGATTATTACTCTTGCGAGACTGCTACGGCTCTCGCAAAACGTGTCGTGTCGTGGCCGAGCGGATAAGAGCACCGGACTCAAGCTCTGGTGTTTCTGTTCAGCAGAGTGTGGGTTCGAGTCCCAGTCGTGACACTTGTGTCCTTAAGCAAGACACTTAACTATTATTGCTTCGTCCTTCGGATGGGACGTAAAGCCGTTGGTCCCGTGTGTTGTGTAATGCACGTAAAAGAACCCAGTGCACTTATCGGGTTCGCCCCGGTGTTCCTGCTTTGATTGGCAGCATATTACGCCACCGCACCTTGTAAACCATTACATTGTGCTATAAATGCACAGGTCTCATACTTCAAAACGTAGCTCCACATACATGGCAGGTAAAAAATATACTGAGCGCCTTGTATCCTTTGGCAAAAGGCGCTATATAAATACAGTTATAATTATTATTATTATTATAAAACTAATTCTTCTCTCTCCAATAGGGTCCCATAACGACTTGTAGAACCTGAATGCGGCTTGCGCACGGCATATGGGCTCTTCGGTCGATTTCGTGCGAATGTATCTGACTGGTAAATGTTGTACAATCCAGGAATATTCAAACAACATGGATGAAATCATGACCATCGTCATTCGATCATCAGCAGCAGCAGCAGCAACAGCAGCAACTTTCGATAGTGTAAAGCATTTTGAGAAATATTTCAAATCAAAACAATGTGGATATGGAAAAAATATGTCAGTTTTTATCCCCCAAAACTTGAATCTAAGAAACGTTTCTGTCAGAAACGTTTCTCAGATCGTGTATTCCTATTAGGGATTACTCTTTATGCGTGGACATAATTCGCTGCGGATTTTTGCGATATTTCAAAAACGCGACCAACTTTTGAAATGAATTTTCACAGGTTAGTTTTATTGTATATATCTACATTTTTATAGGATTACAACAATCAAACGGTCCCAAAAACCAAAGGTATATTTGCCTTTTAAAACTAAGCTCAGTAGAGTTTTTGAATTAATAAATTCCGGCCTCATTAACTCACCGCAGAAACTTTCATCTCGCCCGTACACAGAGCAATCTTCAACTCCGTCACACAGTTGGAAGAATTCAATACAGGTTCCGTCTTCTTGGCAAAGAAACTGATCAGCGAGGCATTTTTCTGATTTAAAGAATAAAAAAAGTCTTCAATCAAATTGAGTATGTTTGCTCCAAAAGATAAGTATAGATTACAGAGAAATTAGACGCTTGCCACATTTCATTCTGTAATAATGTGAACATATTCGCACATTGTAAGATTTGAGGAAAAAAAATGGCGAACGATCAGCCGAGCCTTGTGAGCGTGTCCAGTGTACTATCCACTAGTTGGTTATCAATTTGTGGAAATTGTAAAAGTTGTTATAAAACTACATGCGATCGTATAAATGCTCTGTTGTATGTAATCGACATGGAACAAGCAATTTAATGAGAATAAAAAGGTGGATTGTATATAAGTGTTAAGTCCAATTGAAAAGCAGACTGACTTTAAAGGAACATTACAGAATTGGTGAGAAAAAAACTTGTAAAATATACTTTTTGATCACAGATTTACATAAAACTTACACGGTCTAATGATGATGATAGTAGAAAACATCCCTTGAAATATTATTGTCTGAAATGCCATATTTGATGAGATATGAATAAACTAATTTTCCGATTGGAGTTTATCCACTCAGTGAGCGTTTTATTCATTTTGTTGAATCTATATGATTTCATGCAAATGTGTAATCGGTTTTTCACTATTTTCTCGTGACCCAGATGGCTGAAAGATCTCAAACTTGTGCTTACACTGCCAGCAACTGTTTTGTTAGCAAAAACCAATTCTGTAATGTTCCTTTAATGGTACTGGAGTATTGACGAAATGGGTTGATGAAAGAGTTAGCATCATGAGTCATGAGTCATGACCTTTAATCATTATTACAATGCATGATGTAATTGTTGTCCAAATAATATCCGATTGATGGTCAGGCATGAATTGACTTAAAGTTTTGTGCACATTGTTTTATAAAACATTTCTTGTTTTCTTTCCCATTGCTATAAACTACCCATCAATAGCAATGTAAATTTACCACATCCAATCTCATCTGATGCATCCGAACATTCGACTTCACCTGAGCATCTTTGAAGGGGTGCTAGACAACGTCCATCAGAATATCTGCACTGACCAAATCCCGGACACCCTCAAGACAGAAATACAAAAGTTTGTTATGTTTCAGTAGCTGCCCTAAACCGACGTGTGAATAGCCCACAACAAAAAAACCAACAAACAACAAACAAAACACACCAAACAACAAACAACCAAAAACCAAAAAACCAAAAACCAAAAACCAAAACCAAAACCAAAACCAAAACCAAAAACAAAAACAAAAACAAAAACAAACAGCAAACAGCAAACAGCAAACAGCAAACAGCAAACAGCAAACAGCAAACAGCAAACAGCAAACAGCAAACAGCAAACAGCAACAGCAAAAACAGCAAACAGCAAACAGCAAACAGCAAAAACAGCAAACAGCAAACAGCAAACAGCAGACAGCAAACAGCAAACAGCAAACAGCAAGCAACAAACAACAAACAACAAACAATAAACAACAACAACAACAACAACAAACGTCATCATCAACAACAACAACAACAACAACCAACACCACAACCACCACCACCATCGTTTCCCACAATGTGTTATGCTACCATCATCTCTTCAGTGCTCCTTTTAATACCAAGTACATTTTTAGGGTTATTAACTTGTGAAGTAATTACCAAAAGTATACCCTGCCTTTAAAACATCTTTCCAACCAATTTTCATTTCATAACAAAAGTTCTTCATAGCCCAAAGCGCCCGATCTGAAGGCAACGTGCTTCTTTAAGTGTTGTAACTCATTACATAGGTTTACGGCTTACATTCATTACAGAATAGCTCATCTGCTATGGTTATCAAACAATTAGGTTCTCCATTACAGAGGTTCTCCCTTTGTACACACGTGCCATCACCACAGGAAAAGGGTTTCTGCAATGTCTTTTGTTGATAAATAACAAAATCTGAAGAAATTGATAAGAATATTATTATTATAAACGATAGCTACACAGGGTAAACGGTATAAAAAGTTGAAAAAATATGAAATTGGTATAAATAATGTTTACAAACAATAGCCTCAGGACGGTCGGTATTGGTATGTGGAACTACGGAAGCTTATATTGAACATCGATAATTCCATTCTCCTGAGCTCATCGCAAGCAGAAAATACGTTACACTTAGATTGAAGTTCTGAGTTCCCAAATAATAGTAAGACGTCTTTTCTGGTTCCTGGTTTCCATGGACACCAATTATATCCAATCGGGTTAAAGTATTTCTTCTGAGAACTCGGAAACACCATGGATGTCTTTTGTTTGTTTTTACCTCCATGGAAAGACGTCTTTTAAGATAATCAAATTGTTACGCACTGTGACGTAATTCCTTTGTAAGCCACGCCCACTTCACACAACGAAATATGTAAATTGCACATCGCGCTTGCGCACTAACACCACTGGTGGGCACAATGAGGGAATAATTTTTTGTATGGGGCTGGTGTTGGCGTAACGCATACGCGTTTGTGCTTCTGCCAAGTATCAGCTCTATGGTGACTGCCAACCAATAGTGTCTGTACGCATGCGTGAATGTAATTAGCATATTTCATGGTAAGGGCTAATGCATTTAGGTAGTTTTTCGATGATTTATGCTAGAACAGTTTGTTAATTGGACCTGGCTTTTACACGCTCTTCAAAAACCAATGTCTTCTCAGAATTCAACGTTTCTGTGTGACGCAATGAGCTGCCAATATTGCTCAGAAATGTGGCAACGCCGATGTTCACTTTAAGGCTCCGTACATCCGAATTAGCAGAACAGAGTGGTGACTTTGTGCATGGAAATGTAAAAGTCTTGATTGGCGACGCTGGTTTTTGTATTAGTCGCCGGATAAAAACTAATTTTTCTCTCCAGTAATTCGTGTTGTGATAGCCTACCGGCGATTACGTGAACAAAACGAACGTCACCAATCAATCAAGACTAATGGGTGGTAAGAGCTTCCGGTGTGTCAAAATTGATGGATAAAGCACTTGTCATGATGTATGATTTAGGAAGTCCATTAACTTAACTCGTAAATCATGCAATCTCGGTACAGCATCCGTATGACTTGCTCTATGGTGTGCTTTAATTCCTTCTTCAATTGAGTTCGGTAAGTTTGTACACTAGGGATGTCAGGTTGCCATTGCCAATACTGCCTACCCATGGTCTGCTACTTTGGGAGTTAAATCTCGTGTAAAGATATACTTGGCGTGTTCACTAGACAGACCCTTTTTTCATGTCAGAACAACGGCTTCGGCTTTGGCTCGATCCGTCTGTCTTTTAAAGTCATGTAAGGAAAGTTCACGTAATCAAGCTGACTTAAGCCAGAGCCAAAGCCCAAGCCCAAGCCGTGTCTCCTACCGGCAAACATCCAGGATTTAAAGAAGGGGCACCAACTGTTAAGGCTAATTTCCAGGATGAATATTTTCAGTAATCCTACCGTTGTTTTAAGATAAGTTGATCACTGCCTAGTGTCAGTGGCCCGCTTTGGGGCCCCGGTAAACAGTATTGCTAGAATGCACCGGGGAGCATTAACAATTATTCTATAATATATGCTGTAGAAAGCGATCTAATTTTATTTATACCGGTAAAAAAGCTTTATAACACTGATACTCTATAACTCCGCCACTAAAGACGTAACCATGTGATATCAATGACGTCATGTCCCTTATGTTAACATTACTAGGTTAGAAAACGGACTAAACGTACGCACAAAATTTTAAGACTGTTTTTTTTACGTTCACTGTTCATACAAAACTTACCAGCACAGTCCCTCAATTGACTGTAAGTCCCGTAAAGCAAAGTGCAGATTGTGATGTACAGAAAGAACAAATCCATGGCGAGGCCCTGTGGACAAAATTTGGATTGAAAGTCATTGATTGCCGCATTAAACCCCATGACGTCACACGCGGCTACTGTGTGTGTCATCGGGCTGTCATTTTGGGAGTCATAATGCATGTAAATAGAACCCTTGCATTGGCCGCCATCTTTGATGAAACGGGCACGCGTGAAGAGACATCATTGACAGAGAGTCATGCGCAGCGCGTACACGCGTGCACGTTTCCATTGTTTCCAAGATGGTGGTCAATGACGTCGTTTTGCAATCCATCTACTAGTTAGATGAGCGTCTAAAACTTCACGCTCGTCTTCTAAACTGCGCACATATACAGCAATCTGGCTCCTAAAACTGCGCAACCAAAGTGTGTGATGACGTGGTCAATAAGGCCGTGGTCCGGATCGACGGCTACCGGTGTGTTGCTATAATGGGAATCATAATAAGATTCAACGCTTGTTCCTGAGTGGTTAAGAGCGCCAGACTCAATTATCTCTTAATGTGGGTTCAAGACCCGACTGAGCAAGATACTTTACCATTATTAACTTGTCCTTCGGATGGGACATTAAGCCGTAGGTCCCTGTCTAATAGTATGTGCACATAAAAGAACCCAGAACACTTATCGTGGAAGAGCAGGGGTTAATCACGTGATTAAAGTTCCCTTATGAGGCATCCTTGGTTTTATTACCAGAAATTTCTAATAATCAGCTTATATCAGACTCTAAGCTAAATTAGCATTAAATATTAATATTGTATAACGTCGTGTTTGAATTGGCAGCTACGACTACATGCGTCATGCGTTGAAGAATAGGACGTCCTTAGCAACACCCTTGGCAACGGTCGTAGCCGTAGCCGGAGCCGCAATTTCGGATACGATCTAACTTCCTAACTAATATAACAATAGACCCGTTGTGGCTTGTCGTGGCCGAGTGGTCTAGTTCACCGGACCCAAGCTCTGAAGTGTTGTCAGCAGCAGAGTGTGGGTTCGAATCCCAGTCATGACACTTAATTGTGCCCTTGAGCAAGGCACTTAACCATAATTGCTTCGTAAAAAGTTGGGAAGGTAGTGCATTCTGCTCTACCAGCCAGGCTCCTAGTGGATGATACCCATGCCCACATCCTTACGGACTTAATTAGCAACTTCATCCAATCTCAGCTGCCGCCTAAATTAGACCCTTTCCAGTTTGCGTACAAGGCTAACAGGTCAGTTGACGATGCAGTATCATGGTCTTTATTCAGAGCATCTCAGTTCCTCGATAAGAACGTCCCAAACTATTGCAGGATTTTATTTGTGGATTATAGTTCGGCGTTTAACACCATATCTCCTTTTAAATTGTATGATAAACTTATAACTTTGAATTTTAACCATTCTTTGTGTCGTTGGATTTTAGATTTTTTATTGGATCGCTCACAGAAGGTTAGAATTGGTCAATGTTTCTCTAAGTCACTTGTCCTAAGTACAGGAGCGCCACAAGGATGTATTTTATCTCCAATGCTGTACTCATTGTTTACGCATGATTGTGAAGTAAACTCTGTTAATAATTTTATGGTAAAATATGCTGACGACACTACATTAGGTGGACTTATTTTTAAGGACGATTCCATGTATCGTGATGAAGTTAATCATTTAGTTCAATGGTGTCACGACAATAACTTAGAATTAAATGTTCAAAAGACTAAGGAAATTATTGTAGACTTCAGAAGAAATCCAGACAAAGTTGAGCCGCTAAATATTGATGGATCCGAAGTGGAAATTGTCGACTCTTTTAAATTTCTAGGAGTGCACATATCAAACGATCTTAAGTGGGTGACTCATGTTGATTCCATTGTTGGGAAGGCCCAGCAACGGTTGTTCTTTCTTAGAAGATTGAGGAGTTTTCGTGTCAGCCAAGATTTGCTGGTAAAGTTTTATCGGGCAGTTGTTGAGAGTATTTTGACACTCTCGATCACTGTCTGGTATGGCAACACCACGGCAGATGACCGAAAACGCCTCAATCGTGTAGTCGGTACTGCTAGCTTTATCATTGGTCGTGAGCTTCCTGCCTTGGATAAACTTTATACTGCTCGGGTTCTGAAGAAATCTAGATCTATTATTTCGGATGAATTTCACCCTGCGAACAGTTTGTTTGAATTAATGAGATCAGGTAAGCGATATAGAGCGATCGGAGCCGACTCCAACCGTACTCGCAATAGTTTTTATCCCAGTGCAATAAGGTTACTTAATGATTAATTCTTTTTAATTTGTTTTGGGGGTTTGCAATTTTGTTACTGTTATTGTCTCTCTGCATATTGTGCGCATACTGTTTATTTGTTCGTTATTGTATGCCTATGTGGTTTAAGGGTTTTCTGTATTTTTTTGTAATTGTTAATATTTTTAGACTCGCAAGCCGAAGTGAATTTCACTGTATATGTATTTATATGTGTGACAATAAACAATTGAATTGAATTGAATTGACTGTAAAGGGGGGTAACCCTGTTTCAGCCCCAGTAGTAGGTGGCAACGTGCCTCTGGTGACTGTTGATTTGGGTAGACAGCCCAAATCAGTTGACAGCCCAAGAAGTGTAGCCCTCAACTTGAAGTGGCCGTCTGGCCTTGTGAGTTGGACGATGTCTCGTTAAAAAATATATACAAATATATATTTTTTTTTTCACAAGTTGGTTGGATAGTGCCGTTAACAGGATTGGAATTAGGCCTAATACATTCAAAACAGTCATACAATGGGATAAACATTGGTTTTAGCAACGCTTGTTGTTGCTACACTTTAGAGTAATTAAACAACATAAAGCATGAAAGGTTGGTAAACTTGTTTTCCGTGAATGACAGGAAGATCTGGGACACCTCTCTCGTAACATCATTGGCCGAGGACAACATTCGAAATAGAAGAAGTAGACTTTGCAAGTCTCGCGTGTACTCCACATTGGTACCCATCCGTTTCCGATGGGACCGAAGTGGTCTCAAAATATGTTCGAATACCCACGAGACATGCACAGTCTATTAATCTGTGTGTTTAAATCCAATACTGTAATGTTGACGCTTACCCTTTGCTGTAGTACAACCCGGTCCAATTGCAGCCTTTCCAAATGCAGGTCAGAACGTCAAACTGGTCTTGTCCAAATAATTTACTGTCTGACGAATATTATTTCAAGACCGTAAATATATCAAATAAAACTGCAAGTGTAGAGTGCCTACTGTATGTCCCTTTTCGTTCATGATCTAGAGTCTTGTTTATAACGAAAATTGTTAACGAAATTCAACGAAGACCTCTTTAAACTCTCTGCTTCGTATTGACCCAATGACCTGTAATGAGCTCTGATTTTAGACTGGTATTTTATTTGTTGCTGACCTGAAGTCTACAGTGATTGAAAACAACCAGCATAACTAAGGCCCTGCATGTCAATGGTGTTTACTGTCCATTAATCTCGGTTTAACGATCGGGTTGTCATTTTTCATATCCTTCGCATTCGTCTGGCTCCATCGATCTCATCCAAGACTGCTGGGATGGGCTGATGCATGAACTAATTCTCGTTCAGGATGTAGTGATGTATGATGGGAACGATTGTGCTGCTGATTGGTGCAATGCACACAATTAATAAAGAACGGCGCGCGGTTTTCTTTCCGTACCACACTAGAGCCAATGCAAACACGCATAAGGTATGGGTGCTTCCCCGGATCCCTTCACTGTTGATCCTCTGTCTCTAGTGTGGTACGAACAAAAATTGCGAACGGCGCGATCACATGTATACGTGTACACATAATGATTGTGATAATACACGGAGGCTCCATGATTAATGATAACATCTTTTATGTCAAAGTTGCAAGAAGATTGTTGCAACCGAGCACTAATTTTAAAGACGTATAAAAGGCGAAGATAACAATAAATAATTTGTAAGGAGTTTACACGATAGAGCTATTAGTCTAATATAATCCTTAACAGGAAGAGGTGACCCGGGGTTGTCAGGGAGAGGATTGGCCAATGCGCATGTGCATACTGTCAGCCAATCAGCGTCTTTGGATCAGCCCATCCCAGTGCCCTTATTAGGCACTAGGACCGAGCAAAATTCTTCTTATGAGCTTTATTAAAAAACACATCAAATACACCTACCAGTATTTTATCTCTCATCTTTTATGAAGGCGACCTACTGCAAGGCCCTAAAAGGGTCACTAAGTTGAAGGACAAAGATGAAATACGAAGGGACGGGTTCAAAGAGATGGGAGGAGTTCAAACCCGTGCTGAGAGTGTGTTAATTTATTATTAATTGTTTATTCATTTGTATCATAAAACAACCAAAAGGCTGAGACTATTCAAATGTACATAGGAAAAAGGAAGGACGAAAACAAGTAAAACTAGACTTATTGTGTTTGTGAAAACAAACACTCGGTGTTCGGGTATCGCTGGGGTCAGTGTTGTGTCAACGCATGAGCTATTTCATTAAGTTGAAGTTTGGTGCTATTACTGTTTTGTGGTGTGCCTAACAAGCAACACACTTTAGCAAAAGTCTAAAAAAGGACACGATCAAAAGCCTGGCATGTGATTGTTAGCGAGGTTTGCATGGACGGCTGTTTTAGAGACTAACAAAATCAGGTTGCGTGAATCTTGAGTAGAGACTAGAGTACGTACAAGCATGTTTTATGGAATTTGAACCTTGTGGTCAATAGAGCAAAACAGCCAGCCACAGTGATTTTGCATTATACACAGTTAAATACAAACGTGAGCTTAACGTCCGATTTCGACCAGAAGTTAAGGTCAAATTATTTCTGTGCAAAAGTCTGAGAAGGCTCAAGGACCTACAACCTGATGTAAAAATGTTGCTTAAAGTATAAGCAGTTCTTAAGATATGAATTTTTGTAAATTTTCAACTTCCGTTTGAACCGGAAGTCAAGGTCAAATGGGGTCACACTAATGATTTTTTCAAATAATAAACTTTTATTTAACGTAACTCAACACCTGATGACGTCATCATGACGTAACTTAAGCGGTTTTATCTACTAATGATTATTTAACTATATCTAAAGTTTGAAGGTTGTGTGAGCTTGGGAAGTGTGCTTTTGTTAGCGGGCAATCGCGAGGGATAAGAAGAAAAAGAAGAAGTATTAAACAAACAAAAAACGAAAAAAAAAACGGACTAAAAACAAGAGGTGCTCCGGGCGGTGTGCCCGAACACCTAATAAGAAACTATAAACAAGCATAAAAATCTAAATACACAAACGTGAACATTTTGTATATATATAATTTGTTTAAGTTATTAACGACGGAATAAATAAAAAAATCTGACTTATCGTGTACGTACACAATTAGTTTTGATTTATTGTGTACGTACACGATAAGTTATAATGTACGTACACGATAAGTTTGGATTTATCGTGTACGTACACGATAAGTAAGGTTTTTTTTTTTGTTCATGTGGCGGCAATACGCTTCCGTAATTAACCAATATTATAGTGAGAGTCAGCTATAGTATGGCTCCAGGTTAAAAACTGTTGTAACTGTACTCTCGGCAGCGAAAATGAAATCACGCCGCCAACGGTAGAATGAGATTAGTCTTGGTGGGCTGCATTATAACTTTTACTCCCCCAACTTTTTGGAAGATCGGACATAATTTAGAGACCTGAGATGTCACCAAAGAGCATGACGCCTTAACAAGTTATAATAATAATTTGTTTTTAAACAATTTTTTTTTAACGAAAAATGCAAGTCTACTTCTGCCTCTATTGTTTTACCCTAGTTTTACACGTTTTTTGTACACTATTTTATTCATGCTGTTGATTGTTACTGTGGTGATTTGGGCTCGATTGGGCTATTTTGGGCTTGAAGGATGTTGACAAGCGAAGCGTGTCACACCGTCCGTGTTTATGTAGAACTTGGTAGAACTGCATAGTGTGCCAACATTATATCAAATCCTATTCCGTGGCTGCCTCAAGTTTCTCAAAGGATATTTGACATGTGACGTGAAACTTTAAGGTAATTTGATTAATATACCTGTTATATATTGTCAAGATTTGAGCATTAAGTAAATACTCTTTGCCTAATTGTTCACGCTTTTGTTACAATTAATTAGAACTGATTCCAGCAATTCTCCTCTGTATCTCCGTGCTGATAAAGATCTTGCTAAAATTCTACGTGTACAAAACACTGCTGCTCGCCTCGTTTCTTGCTTGCCTCGTTCTCACCATATTAGTTATTACGCCATGTAGGCCTACTAAAGAAATTGCATTGGCTCTCAGTTAAGTTTCGTACAATTTATAAAATTCTTTTGTTAACTTTCAAAGCTCAAACATCCCTGCTTATTTATCTGAACTTGTTCACCATAACTCCCCTACTCGGACTTCACGTTCATCTCAACAGTCATTGCTTACCACAACCATAGAGAAAGGATGTCATTTCTCTATGGTTGTGGACTGGTAAGCTTCCATTTTTTTTGGTCATAGATCATTTTCTTAGTCTTCCTGTGCATGTTCGCCAGGCTAGTTCTTTACACTGTCTCTGTTAAAAAGTAATTTGTTTGAAGCTGCTTGTTTGTAATCTGCTTACTTGTAATGGTCTTTCACTCATTGTATTTGATTGTTCTCTTTAATGCGCTTAGAGGCTTTTGCATTAGGCGCTTTACAAATGTCTTTATTATTATTATTACCTGCAAACAAATTCTGTTGGTCTTCCCATGGAGAAAGGACCCACAAAAGGAGTCACAACTTTGCTTTTATTACCCCCAGGAACCTCATTAATCCAATTAGCATTTGCCTGGCTCTGTAGAAACTCTAATGGGACCTTCTGCCTCCGCCCCTGTGGTCCTTTCTCTATGGTCTGCCCTGTCATGCCATGAGCTGCAAGTTGTTTGTGTGTTTGACAGTAGGCATGGTGGTAGGGCGGTTCATTACCCCCACAAAATCATTGTCCATGACCGTGAGATCAAAATGGCAACCATAGGCCGTTATATTGGAGGTAGCTATATCTAATCTGTTCTGGGGCCCTAGTGGATGTAATGATTAGTGTTCTTTGTTTGTTTGAAAGGGCTTGGAAAAAGACGAAGGGTTCTGTTGTATATTTTTCTCTTTATGTTGACTGCGTAGTGTAAACATCTGTAAACAAACATTCTGGTAATTTTTTTTTTACAACCCCAAATTTCATTGGACTACCTTCGTGATCCACTCACCAAGATCTCCCCCTACCTGCTCCAAATTTGTTGGCCAATGTGCCTATAGATCCCTATGGTTAATTGAGAGCATCGCAACCTTTCCTACTATATCCATTTATTCTCACTTGAATGTGTATCCCAACATATGCATAAAATAACACTGTGAAAATTTGGGCTCAATTGGTCATCGAATTTGCAAGAGAATAATGAAAGAAAAAACAGCCTTGTTGCATTAAGATGAATCTTTTGAAGATTATGGTACTGTATGTTCTTGGCTTTCAGATTGAGTCAAGTACCACTTAAGAAAATTATACAAAAAACAATCAACTTTTTCTTTATCCCATTGAGGTAATCTTCTTCAAGATAAAACCATGCAATGTCAATCTTGCATTCCTTACCAAGCAGCCATTTCCCAGAAAAAGAACTTCCCACAACAATGTATTCAGGGTTATCTTAACAGTTTATTGTAAAAACTTGAAGCAGCCTCCTGAGGATGACTAGAGCAAACTAGTCGAAACGTTGAGACCAAAAAGAACTCACTCCACGGCAGTGCAGTTAATTACGAGAAGTCCCCCCGATCCACGTAGCTAAAGTAGTAGTCCAAGCCGATTTCCTACCTCCCGCCCGGTAGTAGTTAGTAAACAGGACAGTTCTTTTCAGAACTGAGAAGTTTCCCAAATCTGAAAATCTACTCCGCTGTACAGTAGAATAAATAGTAAGACAAGTTCTCTAAGAACAAATCTACACAGCAAAGTAGATATTCATACACATGGTGTTCACTGCAAACCGAATACATACATAACTTGAAGTAGATTGTAGGGAATTCCCCCAAAGTTTGGAACCCTCGCCATTAGAAGAATGCACTATTAAGGGAAGGTCAGCCCTTGGTTGGGAGGTGGGACAGTTTGACAGTGATGGACTGCCAGGAAGGTTTGCAGTGAGTGGATCTATTGTGATGGCATTGTTAGTTTGTATTAACCATAGCTTGCTGGGGGCTATTGGGGTTTAGGATTGATGGATTGTGGAATGATTAAGGATTATGGATTGTGTATTGAGTGCACTAGGGCGTTAAGTGTTTGGAAAGCTTGGCATCCACAATAATGCAAGGTTGGGATCAGACACATGAACAGTCAACCATGGAGCAATTTATTGCTCCATGAGTCAACACATCCTCAATGGACCTTTCCCATGAAGCCCCTAATTCTGAAATTACCTTTCAATTCTATGAGTTTAGTAGGATTTGAAGCTTTGCAGGGTGGGAGTATAATAACTAAGAGAGGTTTGCGGTAACACCATGTTAAAATCTCTTTTGAGTAACTGTTGGATCTGAAAAGAACCGGTTGTTAACGACTCAACATTTCGATCAGTATGCTCTGATCATCTTCAGGAGAATGTGAAGGAGAATGTGAGATGATCAGAGCATATGATCGAAACATTGAGTCGTTAACAACCGGTTCTTTTCAGATCCAGAGTTACTCAAAAGAGATTTTAACATGGTGTTACCGCAAACCGCTCTTAGTAATTCTATGAGCTACAAGCCCAGTCAGTGTTGTGGATTTCCCCCTAAATTTGAGCCCTGTACTGGTGTGTGGACTGCCTTGTTGATACTTATTGCAATCTAGGGTTTTGTGGTTTATAATTGCTGTCTTCTCTAGTACAGTCAAGTGCCAACCATTCATCACAATACACAGTGAAAGTGAATTGCAAAGATACCAGTACATTGGCAAGTAAGTCAATATAGTTGGCCAATGAATGTTGATGAATGTGTACAGTGCAGATGTACATTCTAACTTCATTGTGTATTAGTGTTTGATATTTACCTTCCCTACAAAGTACAAGTAGCATGCTGATTGATGAGTGTTTGTGATCAACTGTTAGTGTATGTAGGCCCAAAGTGTGGTGGACAGTACATATAGATTGCCTGCTGGAGAAATGTAATTGGCAAAAAGATGCAACCTCTCTTGATCTTGACCAACATAAGCATCTAAAGACATTGTTTTTTCATCATATTTTATTTACTTAATTAATTTTTTAATTTTTTATATATTTTTTACTCTTTATTCATTTATTTATTTACACTTTTTTTTTTACCTAAATTAATTTGTTTGTATCTATTTCATTCTGTGTTTCATTGGTTAATTATACATTTTTAGGGTGGTATACTGTACTTACGTGTAACTCAATTTGCCATATTGTTATTAAGGATACCAACTTGCCGACTACAGATATGTAAGAACCAAAAATGTGTAAGGGTTGTTTTTTCGAGATAATGTGGATTTGTAGGGTTGGATCTAGTATGAAATGTTGTTTACTTTGTGCCTCCGTGACTGCTGGAAAAAACGAGAGAAAATAGTGAAGATTATAAGCTGTCGCCTGTCGGACAACCTTATTGCATAAAGCTCACACGCTCAAACAATTGTTGACGTCATTGCTTCAGAATAATGCGCACTTGCTTAGAGTAAAGTGAAGTGAACACTTTGTGCAATGGACACTGCGTTCTTGGGAATATGTATTAGCAATTTGTAGGGTGCTGAAATGGTTTGTGTTGGATTAACCCCCTGGTACTAATTTGCTCCTCAGGAAGATGAGAAAGTTTGAGGAATTGTCAAACTCAAGTACGTCTAATGAACAGATCTAGCTATAATAAGAACCCAATATTATGAAAATCGACAGTACATTGTAAAACAGATTGTCTTTAGTGTCATGTTTTCTTTTCTATCAGTAGGCAGGTAATCAAAAAGAAAGAACAACTATCAACAAGTCCCTTTTGCTTCTAACTCATGATGGGACTGAAGTCAACCTTCATCGTCCATCTTGCCTTCTTGATATCCACGCTCCATTGGACAGGAGCTTATTTTTACGGTGCAGAGTATTGGAATGATCGGTATTCTGAGCAAGGGATAAACTATGAGACCGGTAAGTTTCAACCTCATTTAGCCCTTTTCCTCACCATAGGCGACTTTTGTGGACTGCATTAATACCCACTTTTCCTCACCATCATGTGACCATAGGCAACGCTAGTCGACCTACAGTATGTTACACCAAAAAAAAACTCCCAAGCCTGAGCACAAATAACCCTCCTACTGTCAGTGACTCTTGGCAACATTTTCCAGTGAGTTAACCAACCATTTGAAACCATTCGACTGCCAAGGTTGTGTACGGTGGCACAACTGTGCACAGAACTAACTGTGTACTGTGTACATGCATTCCCTCATGGTATTATATTCAGGCTGGCATAGTTTATCTATTATTCAAAACCACAGTGAATGGTATTGAATGGTCAGACAGCAAGAGGGTTAAAGGCCATTTGTTATAAACCTGTAGATTTGTCCATCTTCACCCTCCTCAGCAGCCAAGCTTCCTATGGTTGGAAAGAGAAAGATTAGATCCGTTCAATGTTGGTAAAATATGGTTGCTATTAATGCAATCCTTTCAAAATGGAAACATCCAAAATGCCAAACATCTATGGAGTACCTTGATGTTTATGGCGCTTGGAACCGCCCACATTTTTGTGTGTGTTTGATTTGAATATTCAAAATAAAACACAATGTTGAGCTGACTGTGATCTAGACTGTTCCCTTTGTGAATGTGGAAAGTTTCTTGAACAATAATCACCAAGTACCATATAAATTTAAGAAGCGATCATCGTTCCAGAATTTGTGTCCGTGCAGCAAGCCATGTTAAGTGCAATGACATTCAATCTATGGTGTAACATATATGAACGATACCTGTCCATAGATTTGAGTTAGTTAGAAAATAAAGATAGAACCTGCATTCATTTACAGGAAACTGCTACAAAATATAGACTACTGTGCTATTCATCATACAGTATTGTTTTTTAACATAAAAGTTTGTTGTCTCTCTTCTATAGGTTCGAATATGTTTAATGGTCTGTGGTCTGCTACTCGTTCTTTGCAAGGAGGATACGGTCGTATCAATTCCGACTATTCATCCAGGTCTTGTTCCTGCTCTTGTAATGAGAATGAAATGACTGTTGACTGTACTGGGACAACATCAGTGTGAGTTACACTCAATAGAAAGTTGGACTTCTTTGTTTGGTATTTACCCTAACTCTTACTACCATCCTAAATCCTGCACTCTGTGGTAAACAATGGTAAATGAACTTTGAAATGTTTGGAAAAAGTTGAGCCTGTTTCCACACAAGAATAAAAGGACAAGGGGTCGTTGGTATAGAAAACACAATGTTCTTGACCAACATAAACCCTCAGGGTTAAGACCCCTCCCACCCCCCCCACGATTCTCATATGAAACCACATACACAAAACCAAGGTCCTTCAGTCCATGAGAGCATTAAAGCCATCCCCAGGTCCACCTTGCGATTGCGATGACACAGAAAGAGTCGACGGCTGACTTTTCAAGATGATTCTGTGCCTGAGCTAAAACCATTGGGAGTTATCAGTCTACGATTAATTTTGACCTTAGATTTACTATGATGATGTCAGGACTATCAGCAACAGGGGCTGTCTAGAAAAATCAACACTCGCACGAGTAGAAAAATTCCAACTTTCCCAATGTGTTCAAGACAGGTGGAAATCAATCGCAGCAGCCCTGTATTGTGACATTGGCGTTCATATAAGTTGCCACCAAACAATCAGTATGAAAAAGTAAGGAATAAAATGGCAGCTGCCGAATGGACTAGTAAGTCACATTACAAATGACGCATTTCAATTCACATTTTTAAAAAAAGAAACAAGTTAGTTAAATACGCACTTTGTCTCAAAGGTTTCTTTTCAAATGTAAACTGTTATAATGAAAAAGACACATGTGTCGTACTTGTGTCTATGTTAGAATCATCATCACTGATCGATTATGGGTGATTCAAGCATGGATAAGTTTGGGTGACACCTGTTTCACAACATTTCTGAGTAATAGTGACCTGAGTCTTAAATTTCTGCTTGATGGCGACGGTTTTGTCGTAGTGCAAGCAAATTGCAGGTCGATGGTTTTGTATAGATGGTTTTGTCGTACTGCAGGCAAAACACAGGCCAACCTTAGTATGGCTAAATGCATGTGTGTGAGTGGATTTACCTATCATGCACTCTGAGAATCAATCGAGATGATGGGTTCTAAACAATTAACTCTTAAATTACTTTCCTCGCTGTGGAATTAAACAAAATTTACAATAAAGTTATGTTTTATTAGGAGTTTGAGAAGAGCCACCTCGAGATTCGTTTTTATTATTAAGGTCGTCCTTATTAGTATGGACGGTTTTGTCGTAGTGCAAGCAAAACGCAGGTCGTCCTTAGTATGGACGGTTTTGTCGTAGTGCAAGCAAAACGCAGGTCATCCTTAGTATGGACGGTTTTGTCGTAGTGCAAGCAAAACGCAGGTCATCCTTAGTATGGACGGTTTTGTCGTAGTGCAAGCAAAACGCAGGTCATCCTTAGTATGGACGATTTTGTCGTAGTGCAAGCAAAACGCAGGTCATCCTTAGTATGGACGGTTTTGTCGTAGTGCAAGCAAAACGCAGGTCGTCCTTAGTATGGACGGTTTTGTCGTAGTGCAAGCAAAACGCAGGTCATCCTTAGTATGGACGGTTTTGTCGTAGTGCAAGCAAAACGCAGGTCATCCTTAGTATGGACGGTTTTGTCGTAGTGCAAGCAAAACGCAGGTCATCCTTAGTATGGACGGTTTTGTCGTAGTGCAAGCAAAACGCAGGTCATCCTTAGTATGGACGGTTTTGTCGTAGTGCAAGCAAAACGCAGGTCGTCCTTAGTATTGACGGTTTTGTCGTAGTGCAAGCAAAACGCAGGTCGTCCTTAGTATGGACGGTTTTGTCGTAGTGCAAGCAGAACGCAGGTCGTCCTTAGTATGACGGTTTTGTCGTAGTGCAAGCAAAACGCAGGTCGTCCTTAGTATGGACGGTTTTGTCGTAGTGCAAGCAAAACGCAGGTCATCCTTAGTATAGACGGTTTTGTCGTAGTGCAAGCAAAACGCAGGTCATCCTTAGTATGGACGGTTTTGTCGTAGTGCAAGCAAAACGCAGGTCATCCTTAGTATGGACGGTTTTGTCGTAGTGCAAGCAAAACGCAGGTCATCCTTAGTATGGACGGTTTTGTCGTAGTGCAAGCAAAACGCAGGTCATCCTTAGTATGGACGGTTTTGTCGTAGTGCAAGCAAAACGCAGGTCGTCCTTAGTATGGACGGTTTTGTCGTAGTGCAAGCAAAACGCAGGTCATTCTTAGTATGGACGGTTTTGTCGTAGTGCAAGCAAAACGCAGGTCATCCTTAGTATGGACGGTTTTGTCGTAGTGCAAGCAAAACGCAGGTCATCCTTAGTATGGACGGTTTTGTCGTAGTGCAAGCAAAACGCAGGTCATCCTTAGTATGGACGGTTTTGTCGTAGTGCAAGCAAAACGCAGGTCATCCTTAGTATGGACGGTTTTGTCGTAGTGCAAGCAAAACGCAGGTCATCCTTAGTATGGACGGTTTTGTCGTAGTGCAAGCAAAACGCAGGTCGTCCTTAGTATGGACGGTTTTGTCGTAGTGCAAGCAAAACGCAGGTCATCCTTAGTATGGACGGTTTTGTCGTAGTGCAAGCAAAACGCAGGTCATCCTTAGTATGGACGGTTTTGTCGTAGTGCAAGCAAAACGCAGGTCGTCCTTAGTATGGACGGTTTTGTCGTAGTGCAAGCAAAACGCAGGTCATCCTTAGTATGGACGGTTTTGTCGTAGTGCAAGCAAAACGCAGGTCATCCTTAGTATGGACGGTTTTTGTCGTAGTGCAAGCAAAACGCAGGTCATCCTTAGTATGGACGGTTTTGTCGTAGTGCAAGCAAAACGCAGGTCGTCCTTAGTATGGACGGTTTTGTCGTAGTGCAAGCAAAACGCAGTTCGTCCTTAGTATGGACGGTTTTGTCGTAGTTCAAGTTATATGTTTTATTAGGAGTTTGAGAACAGCCATCTCGAGATTCGTTTTTATTGTGGCAACTAAAATGATCAGTGGAGGGTCATCAAATGGCATTGTAACGACTCTAACTGTAGTTTAAATGGAAATATTTCTCTGATGGATTGTTACATGTAGGAACTAAATAATGAGCCATCAGATTAAAACTAATCAAGTTGTTTTTGATCATCATCATTCCAGTAACTTGTCTTTAAGTTTTTCTGATTTTCTATTATTTTCTTTTGTAGAACTCTGAAGAATTTTAATTTTGAAAATCTGACTGCGGATACGTTCCATCCAGGCACAACAGAAATGTGAGTACTGGTATACCACAAAAGTGTGTATACATGTATCTGCCCTTATTGAGTTGGGGTGGGGGGGGTGGCTGTAGGATCACACACGTCCAGTTTTTAACTGAAGTTAACGTTGTTGAAGCTTGCTGCACACACTGGATGGCCTTTATTTTTACACCTAATATTTAACCCTTTACAAGCTATCGATCAAGTGAGGTTTGCAATGACACCATGTACATAAATCTCCACAGAAAATCTCATAAATCTTTTGAGTACATGTAGTGACGGTTCCGTTTCATTCCATTGTAACCATCTGTGACTGGTATCCTTTCCTTTTTTGCTCAGCAGAAAATTTGTATTCACTATTTTCTGCTTGTGCATCTTAATGAGATTGGCTCTGGGGCATACATGTAGAGGCAATTGCCTCCGTTGTCTCCATGAGTTAACAGGCCTGCTATGACATTTCAAACCCACCAAATTAGAAATATTTGATTTTCTAGGTTCAACTTACATACATTTGTATTTCATAAAGAAGGAACAATTTTGGTTTGTTTATATTTTTTCTACACAGCACCATTATCAGCAATCTGAAGACCATTCACGCCGGTGCTTTTGCACTTCTTAATAAGCTGACAAAACTGTAAGTTGTAGAAAACAATCCATGCTGAAGTTTTATTTTAAATTATAACTTAATGGAGCTTTGGGTCAAGTGCATCATATTCAAGTTCTACTGTTCTCAGATTCTGGGTTCGGATCCCAGCGGGTCACGACGCAAGATTCTTTTACCAACGGCAATCGCAGGCACAGACAGCAATTGCCATCGGTGCCTTATGCCCTCAAAACACAGTCGATTCACGGCAATATATTGCCGTGCCCTTTTTATCCAACTGCCGTCGGTGCCTTTAGTAAAATTGTAAGATGCATACTAAATGTCCGGTTAATACATTTACATTGTTATGGTTCGGATAAACTATAGCCGTGCCCTATCGAACACAAAGATGGGATGTGAAGTTGCATTGTGTAAATGAACCCAGTACACTTATCACTAAGAGAAGGGCTTTTCTCTGACAGTTCTAGCTGAATGCACTGCAGCACTTTGTAAACCCTTATAAGGTGCTACATAAATGGGTCTCATACTTCATAAACTTCAAAATAGCTGTCTTAAAAAGTGTTTCTCTTTGTTCCATCGCCTTAGTTTCTTATTGGTGCACTATATAAGACTCAGGTCTTATTACTATTATGTGTGTTGTGTTGTTATAGCCTTTGAGAAAAACTCTGCCAGGGTCGAAACATGAAGCATCACATTAACCATCCTTGCGTCTATTTTTCAGAACGATTCACAACACAGATATAGCAATTTTCCCGGATGTATCAAACTGCACAAGTCTCCAATGGCTGTAAGTTTAATATTGTTTTGTTGATTTTAAAGACTTAAACAATGTAAGATTGAACAAAGAACAATTGACTAGAGCAGGACTTGAACCTGTGACCTCCGGAGTAACATGCCGGCGTTCTACCAACCGAGTTATCTAGCTCTTAAAAACACCCAAAACCGTGTAAAGTTGAGAACAAATCTGACAGTTTAGCCTCAGCTTACCTTGAGTTTCTATGCATGTGTTGAGCACTAAAGTAGCTCTTCATGCAAGTTTCACTCTTAAGTTTCAACTTTATTGCATGCAAGTTTCAAACTTGCATGAGCCAAATATGCTCGCTTTGCACACTAATATTCTGGTAGCGCCCTCTTTTGACTAAATTTTATCGGGCTTATGTTTAAACACGTCTCCTCAGCGTGTTATATCACTCGTTTAAACATGACCATGTGATGACCTCTACACCAATCAGAATGGATAAACTGTCCCAGGTATAAATTGATGAACACAACTTCATACAAGCTTCCCATGGGTGCTTTATTGTACACCCTTACACCAATTAGCATCTGATACTCTGTACTCTACGAGTCCTGCTTTAAAATTCCACAGTTTGAAATGGGTTTTTCTTTTTTTATATCAAAAAATGTATCTGTTATCAACTGGTTTTAGACATGTTTCTTTGTGTGTAATTATTATTTGTTTACAGGGATCTGTCAAGAAACAAAATCAACTTGTCTCCAATGAACTACAAGACCATCACATTTTCTCAACACTTGAACGAATGTAAGTCATTGTATGTCTTGTGTACATAGCCCTGGGGGTCATGGCCGTGCCTGTCTGCTGGCGGTAGGAATACAAAGGCCAGGTTCTTTATCAAAGATTTGTAGGATTGGGTTATGTAGACCATCTGAAGCATATTGGACTTGATAAAAATGGAAATAATTTCATGATAATAATAACAATAAAACATTGACTTGTAAAGCGCACATTCTCAAAGACATTACTCATGGCACTGCAGCAATAGATACAAACAGAAAAATGATGAATCATGGCAAACTGAAAACTCCAAACATTGCTGAGAAACTAGACGTGTATGCTTGTGTAAAGAGCAGTCTCTTCAGTTCTGTTTTGAAAGGTTCCAGAGAAACAATGTTCCTAATAGAATCAGGTAGTCTGGAAAGGCCTGGTCAATAGAGCGTACTGTACTATGGACCTGGGAACAACTAAGGACTGGTGAGGAGCCAGAACTATAAAGTGAGTAGTTACACTGCTTTATCTTTAGCAAGTTCTTGATAAAGTCAGGTATTAGGTCATGAAGTGATTTAAGGAACAGCTCAAACAGTCAGCAAGAACTGAGCGACTCTTAAGGAAGCAAAGACCAGAGACTCCTTCAAATACTGCCCATGTTTGCAACTACTGTGGCCGCATTGCACCTTAGCTATTGGTCTCATTAGTCACTAGCAAAGTCACCATCACCAATGAGATCCATCAACACCGATGGCTCAGTCAACACATTAAATTGCTATATAATATAATGTGTCAATGTGTCTTATAATTTTGAACTTAGCTCTGCATACCTGTTTTTAAAATCATGAGCAGTTTGAGATGCCTGTTGGTCTTGATCGAGTGGTTTGTAAGAACCACTGGTTATTATTATTCTTTAACTTGTTATTTTCTCAGGAGCTTGATGGAGAATGAAATAGACTGGTTGCCACCCGGCTTCTTATCCAAGACAAACATACAATATCTGTAAGTCAAAGGTCATATGTCAAGGGTCATACATACATGTAGATGTTTGGAGAGATTTGTTTACTCAGTGCTTTCCGATTCCTGTAGAGAATAAATCTACAGGCACAACTTCTATGGGGCAGGATTCAAACCTGCAACCCCTGTAGTCTAAAGCAGATGATTAAACTATTAGAATCAGTGCTTTCGTCCAAAAATTTCTATGGGAAGATTAAATCCACAGGCAAACTACTGGGACAGGATTCGAACCTGCAACCCCTTAGTCTAAAGCAGATGAATTTAAAACTATTTAAATATTAGAATCATTTCTGCAAAAGGAACATTTTTTAGGAAGCAACAAGAGACATTATTCTAGCTTGAAGTCACTACCCCAAAGAAAATTATGAGAAAACTAAAAGGTGAATTTGCTTATTGGAGATTGCCTGGAACCGATTGCCTGTAAATTGCCTTGTTTGCAGGACCTTATGCATTCCTAAAACCATCTTAATACCTTCAGAGTATGCAGCACCTGCAGCCAAGGGGGGCCGACAGGTTGCTTATCAATCACATTCTTACAATCTCTTATCAGGTACCAATTTACTCCTGGGTGATGAGAAGTAATTATGATAAAGTGCCGTGCACAAGAACACTAGTGCTAACAGAGATCCGAACTCACACTTTGAGCTTGAGTTCGATGCTCTAGACCACAAGTGTCATGATTGGGATAAAACTTAACCTTGATTTCTAACCATTTCCATTTATTATTTTGGTTGCAGTGGTCTTAGCATGAACGCATTGACAAAGTTCCCGAGTGATTCACTTCAGAATATGCTAAATTTGGCGTTTCTATCTGTTGATGGTAATCAGATTACATCAATATCCAAGAGGAATCTTCTGTCATTAGCTTCTTCTGTTGTTCAGCATTTGTAAGTAAAATCATTATGTAACCCTTTCAGCCCCAATGGTGACATTAGTCAACTATGCATTCTACCCTGCTTGAGCCCCAATGGTGACTTTAGTCAACTGTGCACTATACCCTGCTTGAGCCCCAATGGTGACTTTAGTCCACTGTGCACTATACCCTGCTTGAGCCCCAATGGTGACTTTAGTCCACTGTGCACTATACCCTGCTTGAGCCCCAATGGTGACTTTAGTCCACTGTGCACTATACCCTGCTTGAGCCCCAATGGTGACTTTAGTCCACTGTGCACTATACCCTGCTTGAGCCCCAATGGTGACTTTAGTCGACTGTGCACTATACCCTGCTTGAGCCCAATGGTGACTTTAGTCGACTGTGTACTATACCCTGCTTGAGCCCCAATGGTGACTTTAGTCCACTGTGCACTATACCCTGCTTGAGCCCCAATGGTGACTTTAGTCCACTGTGCACTATACCCTGCTTGAGCCCCAATGATGACTTTAGTCCACTGTGCACTATACCCTGCTTGAGCCCCAATGGTGACTTTAGTCCACTGTGCACTATACCCTGCTTGAGCCCCAATGGTAACTTTAGTCCACTGTGCACTATACCCTGCTTGAGCCCCAATGGTGACTTTAGTCGGCTGTGCACTATACCCTGCTTGAGCCCCAATGATGACTTTAGTCGACTGTGTACTATACCCTGCTTGAGCCCCAATGGTGACTTTAGTCATCAAAATAACACACACACAAACATTGAGAACTTCTCTTTGTTCTCCCATTGTTTGGACTTAATTTGTTTTAGCGTTGTTTGGACTTAATTTGTTTTAGCGATGTCCCCATTGGTTTTGTACACGAAAGCGAAGCGAGGATATCCTCACTGTGTCAAAATACCCGGATCCATTTTGTCTTGGGTTTCAACGGGTAGACATCTTTTGTACTTTTCTTTGTTCCTGTAGCTATAATATCCTGTCTCAGACTTTGTACACTTTGTACCGAAGCGCTCCGGTCTTAAGAATTCCCCTTATGGAGACCTTTTACTTTTTTTGTTTTGTTGTCGGTCTCCATAAGGTAGCAAATACTAAATCACAACCTTACTGGTTGGGTTTGTGGGGTCCCGCTATTGTTCTAATGTTCCCTTTTCTAAAGAATTCCTCTGTGGGGTCCAAGTTGAACAAAGACGGACTTTGTGGGGTCCATTGTTCCATTGTGTAAAAGACCCACAAAGGCCCTTCCATAAACCTGCAATCAGATACTCCTATTTGTTCCTCTTCTGTTTGTACTTTTTGGCAACAGCTCCCATCATGGTTTTGTACACACTTTCCAACTGGGAACCTTTACCCAACCAGGACCCTATATATTTTCCTCCTTGTTGTGGGTCCCTGGTTTGAATGTACCTACCCATGCAAACACACATCATTGTTTGTCCATAGCTTAAAGGTATTATACAGGATTGGTAGAGCTAACAAAATAGTCACACATAGTGTTCATGTTTTGTGTGATTCAACATATGCATGAACAAACAAACCTGTGAAAGTTTGAGCTCAATTGGTCATCGAGGTCACGAGAAAATAGTGAAAAGAGACCTTATGTGTTTTCTGTTTTTTCAAACATCAAGTTTTTATCACGCGTGATAAAAACTATTGTTTTACTCATTTCTCGGAAACGATAGCATTTTAGGCAGAAATATTTTAAGGAGCCCTTTCCAGGGCTCGAATTTGACACTGGACCGCAGGCCCGAGGCCAGTGATTTTAGTACTGGGCCAGTAAACTCATGACCGGACAAGTCCGGCGGTCTTGTGTTTTCAATTCAATAACAATTTATGTAATTCACTCTATAATATCTTGGGATCAGAAACAAATTATGTTCAAATGTTGACTTTGAGTAATGATTAGAAATATAGTAAGGCCTAATACCCTAAAAGACAAATAGGTAAATCTTCTCTTATATGTCTTATTAGTGCTTGTTCAATTAAATGCAAGTTAAACTGTGCAAGGAAGTCTTTTCTCAGTTTGAATCTGGTCTTGTAAAATTATTTCTGGTCCAGTAAACATTTTGAGATACAAGTCCTGTGGTCTTGTGGATTTCCCCCCCAAATTCGAGCCCTGCTCATGCCTGAGCACCCATGCCAGGTCATTTGTTAAAAAGCTGTAGTTTTGTCCATGTTCATCTTCCATACCCAAGCTTTTTACCAACATTGGAAAGGGAAAGATAAGATTTTTCAAATAATGGTTGAACAAAATAAGGTTGCTTTTATGCAATCCCTCTATCAATTGGAGTGGCAAGATCTGAAATGCCAAATACCTATGGACTACCATATAGTTGTGTACAAAAAAGGTGTGGGTTTACAGAACACACTGAGGAAACAAAGACCAAGAACTTGGACATTTATTGGCCAATCTCAATGGATTATATGAAAGGAAATTAAATAAGTAAGACATGTTTTATTGTTCTAAAAGAAATCTTCCACCCTTGAACACAAGCAATTTCTATTGTGTGAGTGATGGTCAAAAATTGTAGGCACCAGCAGTTTATGTCGAAAGAGTTCGGTAACATGAGGGCTAAAGTTGATGAAGAACGCTGTTTTTGTTTTATCTTTGCACTGATGTGATGTGCACTGTATACTCAGTGTTTTCACAGGCATCTACTTGGATGGGATTCGAACCTCCCCCCCCCCACCCCCATTCTAAAGCAGATGTCTCAACTGCTAGACCATCCAGTGCATACTTCCATTCTTTCTGAGATCTGCGGAAAAAATCCACAAACTTCTCAGATGGGATTTATACCAACCAGACTCACATTCCTAAAGACTGTAAATACTTTTTGTCTAAAAGTCAATTTAATTCTGGACACCTTTTTATATAAATTGTGTATTTCTTTCTTAACCCTTTCTTAACCATTTATTTTGTGATAAATTGATTATATGGACACATTAATTGTTCACTCAATTTTTGCAAATCACCACCCCCCCCCCAAAAAAAGAAAACTGGTCACAACAGTGCCCTAAAAAGTCCTCTTTCCCATACTGAAAACTGTGTGGCCGTGGGATCTTTCATTTTTGTTTTACAACAATTTGTCTGCAGGGATTTAAACCGGTCGCTAGCGACCAGTCGGCGCTTAAAAGGGTTATATTGCCCAGTTATCCCCGGACCCTATAAACTGAATGTGCTGTGTGAATTCACTATGTCTACAGAGTGTTTGCTTATGTGGGGCTGCAATTCTCACATTAAAACAAATTAGAAATTTAACTGTTGTCAACTAATCGCAATTATTATGAAGATATTGGAAATACTCCAGAGTAGTCTTGGATAAAGAAAACAGTTTGATTTTGAGGTTCCTGAAAGCAATGATTGTGTCTCCTGTAAGTGAAGATCTTGAGTAGAATTGAAACTCACTCAGGCTGAGTAGTTTCTATATTTTCAATATAGAACCAAGAATGTTGGTTCAAGCTCTGCATTATTATTTCCAGTTTTGTTGGATTGCTTTTTGTGGCAGGAATTTCAGCAATAACATGATAGACTACATCGCACCCAAAGCATTCCGACAACTCCAGCAACTCAAGATTCTGTAAGTTTCAATTTCATTTCATTTTGAAGAAGTGATCAGAAGTGTTTTATTGATGTTAAACATTGTCTACTTTGGTTGGTGTTCTTTGTTTGGTTTAACCGTTTATTTTGTTGTCCGATAGGCAATTGGAAATCATCAGTCATCATACCCAACCCACCTGGGCTCAATTTCATAGAGCTGCTTAAGCACATAAAGTAGCTAAGCAAAACAAAATTATGCTAACCAGAATAAGGTTACCGGCCAAACTTCCATGTCACATGTACAATTTGTGACTGGTGTCCTGCTGGTTTCTGCTTAGCGGAAAATTGTTGAGCAATATTTCCTGCTTAAAGGGACATTACAGAATTGGTAAGAACAAAACTTGTAAAATATACTTTTTGATCACAGATTTACACTTCTAATGATGATGATAGTAGAAAACATCCCTTGAAATATTTGTCTGAAACGCTATATTTGATGAGAAATGAAAAAACTAATTTTCCGATTGGAGTTTATCGATCAGTGAGCGTTTTATTCATTTGTTGAATCTATATGATTTCATGCAAATGTATAATCGTTTTTTCTCGTGACCCAGATGGCCGATCGATCTCAAACTTCTACAGGTTTGTCAGTTTATGTATATGGTGGATTACATAAAGTGCTTACTGCCAGCAACTGTTTTGTTAGCAAAAATCAATTCTGTAATGTTCCTTTAAGCATCTCTATGAAGTTGGGCCCTGGCGTATTCACCCACAATAAATCTTGTTTGTGCCATTTTGGAAGTCAAACTCCCTGTGCAATGATGTGCAGTGTGTGTTTTAGGTGACATGCACACAGTTAGATACACACCATCCGATAACCAAAGATGTACCATCCCTTTATGATATGTTTCTTGATAACTAGAGGATTGGGATGAATGTACTCTTCCAAAAACCAATGATGTACCATCCCTTTATGATATGTTTCTTGATAACTAGAGGATTGGGATAAATGTACTCTTCCAGTAACCAGTAATGTATATTTATGTATTGTCTCTTTTTATTAAAATTTAATTTGTGTTTTTGTTTGTAGTGAACTGCATAGAAACCTTTTGACAGATCTTCTTCCGGAAGCAATTTATCAAATCCCACAACTTTTACATCTGTGAGTAACCTATTTTATAACACACCTCTTGCTAGGTCTGTATTCTGGTTTGTCTATCCCCCATGGGCCTGGAGTGACCAGAAATAGGTCCCCCCTTCTGGTCACTCACAGTCCCTTGGGGGAATAGACATGCTCTAGTGACCTCATTGCCAGTCCATATATGTATATTATTGACTGGAATGGAATTTGAACCTGGATTAACCATGATGCCGACACCGTACCAACCAATCTGGCCCTGATATTGACACTCTCTCTATTTTGTTAATATCTTTGTTCAGGTTTCCAGAGAGTCAATTTCTCTGTAGTTAATTACTTGCAAATTGTAACTGTCTGTTGTGTTAGGGTTGTGCATCTACGTTATTTTCCCTAAACAGTTAAACAGAACTTGTGACTTTCGGTTTAACCGAATTATTTAAACACTTATTAGGCATTGTTTGAGCACTCAAGCGTGAAGCACACATTCTTGCACAACAGTATGCTTTCATTCGGAGGCCATTTTTACAAACTCTATTATCTTCTTGAAGATATTGTTTTACAGAAAATTTAAGTAACAAAAGTTCTTACTTATTGAATTTGGCCAATAAATATCAAAGTTCTTTGTCTATCTTTCCTCAGTGTGATCTGTAATCTCAATCACTTTTTTGTGCACAACCATATGGCACTCCTTAGGTGTTTGTCATTTTGGATCTTTCAACTCCAATCTGAAGAGATTGCACAATAGCAACCTTATTTCATTTACCATCATTGGAAAGATCCGATCTTTCTCTTTCCAATCTTGGTAAGCTAGGTATGAAGGGAGAACATGGACAAAACTACAGCTTTATTATAAATGGCCTTTGTGTCAGGCTTGAGTGCTTTTTTGGTCGACTAAGGTTGCATGTGGTAAGGAAAGGGTTTATTTGTTTGTTCCAATTCGAATAAAAATTGAGAATTGGAATTATGTGAAGGTGCAAGTTTGAATGTCTTTTCTTCTTGGAGATTGCCTGGAACTGGTTGATATTTTCATTGTTTGATTGCAGAGATTTGAGCTTCAACAAACTGGCAGCTCTGAAGGCGAAGGCTGTGACCAATCTGCCCCTTCTACGAACATTGTAAGTCAAAATCGTATGATGTTTGAAGCTTTGCATGGTGTGGAGAATAAGAAGTTACTATCACTAGATAGTTAATTGTTAACCTGCTGCTCTTTAGTCATTGGTTATTAATTACTGTGGTGGAGAGCAGAGCCTGGTGATCTCTCGAATTGAAGGACTGTTTTGTCATCTCTGCCAATCCTGTAAACTACCTTTGGCCCTACAGCCGAAAGGTATTTTGTTTTTGTCAGGATTAAAAAATATACATATATATTTCTGACCCAAATCCAATAGGTTTTGTGCACAAATTTTGTTGGCGGATAAAAGCATTTACTTAACCATGTCACATCAGTACAAGTTTTATTGTAGCTTATAACTTAACCAAGTCTGTTAAACAAATTACTTCATCATGACATTATCAGGTATCAATGTACATTAAACCAAACCTTATCACTTTAAAATACATCAGTGACACTATGAAAATCTTTGCCTTGAAAACGGAGTGAAAATCAACTTTTCTCCTTGAAATTGTCAATTCCTCCCTTTTCACCTTGTTTTCACAAAGTTCTTTTCTAACTAGCCAGACCCTAAGTGTTTCACGTTGTTTTTACCGAGATGTACTGCTGAAAACATTATTCACCAATTGAAGAGCTCTAGGCTTGCATGGAGAGCATTCCCTTAAATCATGGTGAAATTCACGGAGGCCAGCAAATGGTCTGGAGACTCTTTTTTCAAGGGGATTTAAGGAAATTTAAAAGCATGGTGAAAGATAAATAATTCCTTGAATTTCAGCCTAATCCTGCACTTCACTAAGATTTTACGGTGGTTTCACAGCAGAGATTTTCATAGTGTGAGAGGGTACTCTTTCAGACTGCAGGTTGATGACGAATTGTATGTAAGAACCCTCCTTTTGACCTTTCCTTTTGATTCAAACAAATGTATTATAAGGATTTTCACTAATTTCTGTATTGTTTCTTTCAGTGATTCTGTCTTTTTTCTTTTTTTGTACAAACACTAAATTCTAGTTTCCTTTCTTAATCAATGCTTTCAGATTTCCTTCCTTCCTTCCTTGGTTTGTATGTTTGTTGACTGGTTATGTTTCTGTCTATTCTGTTGTTTTGTCTGTTGTTGCTTGTCTGGTATCATTATAACCTTTCTTTCCTTCCTTCCTTCCTTGGTTTGTATGTTTGTTGACTAGGGTTTTGTTTCTGTCTAGTCTGTTGTTTTGTCTGTTTTGCTTGTCTGTTATCATTATAACCTTTCCTTCCTTCTTTCCTTCCTTGGTTTGTATGTTTGTTGACTGGTTGTGTTTCTGTCTAGTCTGTTGTTTTGTCTGTTGTTGCTTGTCTGGTATCATTATAACCTTTTTTTGTTGTAAAAAATAAAGTTGTTTATTCTTTTCTGTAAAAAATAAAATCAGCCGAGTGTTCAAGCGCACTGGACTCAAGCTCTGGGGTTTTTGATCAGCGGAGTGTGGGTTCGAGTCCCGATCTTGACACTTGTGTTCTTCAGCAATTAGACACATTAAATCCATTATTGCTTCCTTTTTCGGATGGGATGTAAAGCCACAGGTCCCATATGTTGTGTATTGCACGTAAACAAAAAATAGTTACACTTATTACTAAGAGAGGGTTCGTCTGGTGTTTCTGGCAGTGGCTGCTGAATGTGCACAGTACTTAGTATAAACCCTTATGTAAGGTGCTACATAAATCGGTCTCATATAAACTGTAAAACCTGTCTTCAAAAGTGTTTCTCTGTGTTCTGACAGTGCCTTAAGCGCCTTATTGGTGGACGCCTGCAATTTATATAAGACTCCATCATTATTATTATTGTTATTATTTATGAAAGTTTGATATCCATATTTTACAGGATTTTACACAATCAACTAGATGGATTTGAACTGTCTGTCATTCGATACAATGCCTTCATCGGAATTGGCGGAAATCTCATAGAATTGTAAGTTACATTGAACTTCTCTAATTCTTTTCCCTTTTAATCCTTTATTATGAATAACTTCCGTACCCTCCTACCCTCAACTTAAAAAAAACGTTTTGCTGGAAACAAAAGCATGTGTGCCAATTGCAAGCGCCATCTTAAAAATATATACCACAATGCATCTCTGTTCTGTAGTTCACATGTAACTTCGCCTGGATTTATTGTTTGGACTTGGATTTCAGCCAGAATCTGTTCTGGTCATGCCCTTTTGGACATGCATCGGAGACACAAAATCAAAAATTGCGGTTTGGCTCGGAGGCGCGTCAAGTGCTTGAATTACGCTGTTCTTGAGCGAAACGCATGACTGTGTGTTCCAAATTGCCCATTAAGATGGCCGATTTACATCACATTGCAATCTATCTATAGAAGAAAATCTAGTGTAGTCAGGTAGAGACTGCAAACCCAATCCATATGCAACGTTCCGGTCTGAGGTGGGATTCGAACTGGGATCCACAGAAACACAGGGAAAGAAATCACTGAGCCAACCTGATGCCCATAGGATGTTTTGAATTGAATTGAATTGTTGGAGGAAATGAACTAATTTCAGAGTGTCTTCTTGCCCTCAGGTTTTTAAGTTCCAACAAACTGACATCATTCCCACATGGATTTTTTTCTGACGAGACGTTCAACAAACTCCTAGACTTGTAAGTGATTTTTATGACAATACTTGGTGCTAATATAGTGAACATATCCAAACAGCTAGATCAAGGTGCTGTACACCAGGCATACTGAAATACCAATTCTTAAATGTTCTCAACTCCTTTGGGGAATCCATTGTCCACCCTCAAGCCACCAATATGAGGGGATTAATCCAATACAATACTGCCTCAGCCTCCTCAGCTTCTCATGTATACACCTGGGTTAAGAGAAACAATTATGGTTATAAGTGCCTTGCTCTTGGTGTTACAGCAAATTGAAACCCACACTTTGATGTTTCAGCCGTCAGAGTCTGACTCCGACGCACTAGACCGCTCGGCCATGACACACCAGGTCAGAAAGCAAAGAAATGCCATTAATATGAAAAGTCAAAGTTCAGTTTGGAACTAAACTTGTAATCCTCATTGTGTCTTGTACTCAGAACTTATGGTTTTAAAGTGGTTTTTCAACAGTTCACTGCAGAAACAACAATTTAACCATGTTTACCAATAACGTACCTTACCTTGAATCAAAGTCATGCAGTAAAACATAAAAGCACTACAATCAGCATAACTCATTTTGTGTCTTTTGTTTCATTTTTAATTCCAGGCACATAGATAATAATGAGATCAGCAACATAACAGAGCTGACTGCGGACCAATTTGATGGTGCTCTGACTCTGTACAACTACAAGTTAACTTTACACGACCCGTTTGCTAAGATACCAAACTTGCAGAAACTGTGAGTACATTAGTATGTGGTTTTTGAGGCATTGCATGGTGAGGTATCAATGTATAAGTGGTTTGCGGTAACACCATGTGTAGATCTACTTTGCTGTGTAGATTATGTTGTTTAGAGAACTTGTCTTGCTATTTATTCTACTGCCTCGGAGTAGATTTTCGGAATTCAGGAGACGTCTCAGTTCTGAAAAGAACTGTCCTGCTTATTAACTACTACCTGGTTGGAAGGTGGGAAATCGTCCAGGGCTACTACTTTTGCTTAGTGGATCGAGGGGACTTCAGGTTATTAACTTCACGGCAGTGTTGGTTGTAAAATGGTGGAGTTTGGTTGTGTATTTGCGTTAGCTCCGTTGTGCATATAGGCAAGCCACTGATGACGTCACAAATCCTTTGTCACGTGGTTTGTTTGACCTCGCTTTTCTCAGTTTTTTGGGCTGGGAGTGTTTCGGAGAAAAAAACAAATTTTTCACTCTGTTTTATAGTGAGGTAAGGGACTCGTAATATTTTTTTGATATTTCTTGTGGACTCCATCTGTTGGAGATCTAAACTTATTATTTCAGAGCATCTTAGAGAAGCTCTTTAATGTTTCCTTTTTTTCAGGTATATGCAGAACAATATAATTGAGGGAATCAATCTTGAAGACTTGTGTAAAATGAGCAGTCTTAATTATTTAATATTGAGTTATAATCAACTAACCGATGACACACTGGATGAGAATGCCTTTACCTGTCTGATGAACCTTCAGAGTTTGTAAGTTTTGTTTAGTTTTTCTTCTTTCCAGCAATTTGGCAGAGCAGTTGCAATCATTCGGCTGCACAGGTTGTGTATGGTGCCACAACTTTGCAGTAACTGTGTACATGCTTGCATAGTTCATCGTTCATTCAAAACCACAGTGGATGACATTGAATGGTCAGACAGTAGAAGGGTTGACTGTGTACATGGTGTACTGTGCAGATTTATCAGAACATGGTATTATATGAATTCATACCAGGGACAGATCATCCATTCTGATTGGTCAAAATGAAATCATGTAGTTTTGTTTAAACATGCGATATGAACACTGTGAGGAGTGTTTGAACATGGCCGTAGGAAATTGAGTAAATAGAGGGCGCTCTCAGCTGATTGAGAGGAGTGCACAAATTTCACGGCCCAATTTCAGTTGGTGGGTCGCATATTTGCTCATCCAAGTTCGAAACTTAAGCGCACAGTTTTAGAAATTGCTGGAGGAGCTACTGAGGGCTCAACATGGAGAGAAGTTCATGGCAAAGTCAAAGCAAGCTGAGGCTAAACTGTCAGATTTGTTCTCATCTTTAAAATATTTGTTTTTAACAGAAAGGTTTTTATGTACGGGGATAAAAGAGTAGTGACTCAGTCTTAAATGGCCGTTTAAAACCTCATGGCTCAGTCCTTTTTCGCATGGCCATTGCCCTGCCTACTCTTTGGTTTACTTATTGTAGGATGGCATGTATCACTCTAAATCATAGTGAATGTTTGTTATTGGTCCGACAGTTGGAGGGTTGACTGTGTGCTTTGTTGATGCATGATGATGCATTTTAGGCTACGGCATATCATCAATCCCTCAAAACCACAGCTTTGTATGATATTGAATAGTCAGACAGTAGGAGGGTTGACTGTTCACTGTGGGATTGCAAACTAGCATAGTTTATCTATCCTTCAAAATCATTGATTTAATTTGATTGCAGGTTACTTGAATATAATAACTTCAAGTATGTCCCACCAGCATTACAATTCCAAGACAGAGTTCCCAGCTTGAGTTTTCTGTAAGTACTCATCTACCATTCAGATATTTTGAAACCTTCAACTCCAAGATCCTCCAAATTATCAATACGCCATGCAATTTGTCCTGTTTGTTTGCGTTGATATCATCGCGTCAGTGCAAAAACGTTGTATCTTATTTTTTTGCAAAAACGTATCTTGCGCAAAAATGCTTTGTACAAAAGCGTTGTCATGGTGCGTACTCGTTCTGTGTGTGTATCTGGGCTATTTTAAGCGAGATACAAGGTTTAACAATTTCAAACTTGTGCATATTTTAGATGATTTTGCACTGACGCAATGATATATTAGTTTATTTGTGTTAGTAATAGATTGCCATGGCTGATGAGCAGTCTATAGTGTACCAGACTGGAGTACTGGTAGACAATTTCATAGAGCTGGTTAAGCAAAAAATACCGCTTAAAACTTCTCTGCTAAGCAAAAATAAGCAGGACACCAGTCATAGATTGTACACGTCACATGGTATTTTGGCTGGTAACCTTATTCTGGAAAACATAATTTTGTTGTGCTTAGCTACTTTGTGTGCTTAAGCAGCTCTATGAAATTAAGCCCTGGTGGCTGATGAGTCATTAGATTGTAAGTTTGAATCCTCGTCATGACTATTGTATTTTTTAGCAAAGTATTTCACTATTGCTTCTCTACACTGTGAGGTTTTAATGGGTAGCTGTGAGGGCAGAGACAGTTCTTGTGATTAATTTAGCTTGTTGCTAAGCACAGGCTGTTTACTCCCAGGGAGTTAAGATGTTTAAGGAACGAAATAATTGGCCCAATGACCAGGGAGAAATAGTGTTTATTAACGGATTTGAGCTAATACTACATTATTATTGTTATTATCAACAAATTCTACCCTCACAGATACACATTTACTTCTTGGTGATGTGCCCTAAGCATGTAAAATTAAGTGTAAAAAACACAAATGTCAAGACCAGGACTCGAACCCACATTCCAACGGCTCAAGCCACCAGGGTCCAATTTTCTGAGCAACTTATGCAGGTAATACTACTTAACAATTTAGCAGAAATGAGCAGGATACCAGTTACAACTGGTACATGTTACATGGTGTTTTGGCTGGTAACCTTAATCTGATAAGCATATATATGTTTGTTGTACTTAGCTACTTTTTGTGCTGAAGCAGCTCTATGAAATTGGGCTCAGAACTTGAGTTCTGTGTGCCAGACCCCTCAGTCAAGTAGCTTGCCTTGATTTTGTTGTTGAATTGTTTGTTTTTATTTCCAGGTCTCTGACAGGCAATGACATAACATTCCTGTTAGCTGGAGCATTCTCAAACATCACAACGCTCAGAGCCTTGTATCTTAATAGAAACAAAATTATCTCAGTAGAGAATGGAGCTTTCCCATTGGAGATAAAAGAAATGTGAGTAATGAATGCACAATGAGTGATGTACTAGGATCCTCCAACACTCTAACTGATTGACTCTATTATTCATTTGAAGTTTTGTACCTTCACTAAAGCAGTTAGCGCGGGTAATGTTTTCACCTGTATGTATTGGGTTGTGTACATGTCAGACACAACTTCCTAGAGTGATGTACGAGGATCCTTCCTTACTCTAACAAACTCCAACACCCAAACTGATTGACTCTACTATTCATTTGAAGTTTTGTATTTTGTTTATTTGTAGTCAAATCAGCTCCAATCAGTTCTACTTTCTGCATGAGAATCCATTCAGGAACCTGACGAAGCTGTCTTATCTAAATTTGCAATCTAATGAAATTGATGTCATACCTGATACTGCATTTGATGGTTGTATATCCCTGGACAGTATGTAAGTAAACTTTGTAATCTAACAGTAGCACAGTCCATTCTAATGCTGAAAGCATGCCATAAACAAGACCCTCAGTACATCACAGATAATTCTTGTAGTTAAAACCTCATGGTAGGAAACATTGATTAGTCCCGGGACAGTATATCTATTCTGATTGGCTGAGAGGAGATCACATGGTCATGTTTAAACGTGCAATCACACAATAAGAAACTAAAGGCAGGTGCTAATATAGGCAAAATGCAATCAATACATGGTACTCAATTTAAAATCTATTTTTTTGAGTAACCATACAATAGACCGATCCATTTAGCCCCACCCCCTCAACAAGTTGACCAATCACAGCATTGGCTGCATCACCACTGCACACGTTGGCAGCACATGTGCATCTCTCTAATGCCACACTCATGACATGAACGCATATGCGCGCATGCATGTTTACTTTTCTAATGGGATTTTAGCGTGTCAGACTTTTGTCAGACTTTTGGTGGCGTAGGCAAGGTTGTGATTGGTCAACTCGTAAGGGGGCAGAGTTTAATGGATAGATCCAAAGCCATGACAACTATCTAAATATGAAAGGTGATACACAAACATGGATGCGCCAACAGGCCTTATTCAGGTTATATAAACAGTTCACACTTAACGTCACACACTGTATTTAAAAGCAAAATATACCTTTGGTGTTTGGAACTGTTTGATTGTTTTAATCTAATATAAATGTAGATATATATACAATAAAACTAACCTGTGAAAATTTAATTCAAAAGGTGGTGGCGTTTTTTGAGATACGCCCAAAATCCGGAGCGGTTATGTCCACGCCGGAATAATAATCCGTAATTGGAATACACAATCTGAGTAACATTTCATGCAGAAACGTTTCTCAGATTGAAATGTTTTTGAATCCGTCTCTCTAAAACCACATTCATTTGAAGGGAATTGTTTCTCATAATGTTATACATTATCATCAGCTGCAGTGCTTCTTACCAAGTAAGTTTTTATGGTCATTAATTTTTTGTAGTAATTACCAAAGGTATACCCTCCCTTTAAAATCATTTTATGAACACACAACGATGTGATCTTGTATATAAAATTATCTCATTGAGAATGCAGGAGTTTTTTTTCAAAATCCTCAAGTGCATGATTGGTCAAGCACCAAGCTTTGTTGTGGCGAAAATTGGAATGCCTCACGAAGCTTAAAACCCAAACTTAATTTGCCTGTAAAGATATCGGATAGTGCATATTAATTGCAGGTAACACTCTTGTCGTAGTTCTGAAATTACTTTTTTGTAATTTTCCTAGTAGCCCTTACCCCGATTGGGCATCTGGACTTGCATTGGGTGATTTGCATTTAAACAAATTTATGAAGATATTTATGTATGAGACCAATTCTATGTATTTCTTTTTATCAACAGATATCTGCAGAGTAACAAAATTGGTCGGATCTTGAGAACAACGTTTGAGGATTGTCCGCTCTCTGGCAACCTTTACCTTCAGGATAATGAAATTGCTTATATTGAGGACGGATCCTTTGCTCATATCACTTCATCATTCATTATCCGTCTCCAAAATAATCGTCTGACCAAAATACCAAGAGGTGGAGACTTTGTCAATATGACTCTTAGATATTTGTAAGTATCAAATGATTGAGACTTTACCGATCTTACTGCTACTTTAAGTACATATTACGCATGCCTTTACCAAACCCACTATTGCTTATACACGGTAAGTACCAAATGGTTGAGACTGCCGATCATACTGCTACTTCGGAGTATCGTAGCCGAGTGGATCAGAGCACCGGACTCAAGCTCTGGTTTTTCTGTTCTGCAGAGTGTGGGTTCAAGTCCTGGTCGTGACACTTGTGTCCTTAAGCATTATTGCTGCGGATGGGACGTAAAGCCGTTGGTCCTGCGTGTTGTGTAATCCACGTAAAAGAACCCAGTGCACTTATGGAAAAGAGAAGGGGTTCGCCCCGGTGTTCCTGGTTTGATTGGCTGCCTCTTGCGCCACAGCAAACTGGTTGTCACATGTAACTTGCAAATGGTTATGACCTTACCAATCGCACTGCTACTCAAAGTGATCAAATACTTGTGCCATTACCAAATTGTCTGTCATTTATACGTAAGTACCAAATGGTTGAGACTTTACCAATCATACTGCTACTTAAAATACATCAACTACTTGAGTCTTGACCAAACTGGCTGCCAGTTATTTAGGTACATTTATAATTCCAGAGTATTTTTACTTGCTGTTTGAAACATAAAAGTTGCATCCCCTTATAAGGTGATCCCGTGGCTGCCACTTCCAAGGATGTACCATTAACTAGGGTATGATCCCTGGCTACACACCAGGTAAAGGTTGGTTGACTTCTGACTGGCATCCCTGAACAAAGATATTGACAAAATGGGGAGACTGCCAACATAGGGCTAGATAGCTCAGTTGGTAGAGCGAAGGCACGTTGTTCCAGAGGTTGCTGGTTGCTTTGTCAATTTTTCTCTGTTGAACCCCAAATTACGTAAATGTTGGCAACTTTACTGATGGTACTGCTGCTTGAAGTGTCAACTGCTTTTAAAAACTGATGGCTGTTTGCATGATGTAAACCAAATGGTTGTTGACACTGTTACTTGAAGTTCCTAACAGTGGTGCCTTAACCAGTTTGACTGATGTAAGTACCAAATGGTGGAGACTTTACCGAGCACACTGTTACTTGAAGTTCCTAACAGTGGTGCCTTTACCAGTTTGACAGATGTAAGTACCAAACGGTTGTGTATTTACCGATCATACTGTTACTTGAAGTTCCTAAAAGTGGTGCCTTTACCAGTTTGACTGATGTACATGTAAGTACCAAATAGTGGAGACTTTACCCATCACATTGTTACTTGAAGTTCCTAAATGTGGTGCCTTTACCAGTTTGACTGATGTGAGTACCAAATAGTGGAGACTTTACCCATTACACTGTTACTTGAAGTTCCTTAAAGTGGTGCCTTTACCAGTTTGACTGATGTAAGTATTAAAGGGTTGTGTATTTACCGATCACACTGTTACTTGAAGTTCCTAAAAGTGGTGCCTTTACCAGTTTGACTGATGTAAGTACCAATAGTGGAGACTTTACCCATTACACTGTTACTTGAAGTTCTTAACAGTGGTGCCTTTACCAGTTTTACTGATATGTAAGTACCAAATGGTGGAGACTTTACCCATCACATTGTTACGTGAAGTTCCTAAATGTGGTGCCTTTACCAGTTTGACTGATGTAAGTACCAAATAGTGGAGACTTTACCCATTACACTGTTACTTGAAGTTCCTTACAGTGGTGCCTTTACCAGTTTGACTGATGTAAGTATTAAAGGGTTGTGTATTTACCGATCACACTGTTACTTGAAGTTCCTAAAAGTGGTGCCTTTACCAGTTTGACTGATGTAAGTACCAATAGTGGAGACTTTACCCATTACACTGTTACTTGAAGTTCTTAACAGTGGTGCCTTTACCAGTTTTACTGATATGTAAGTACCAAATGGTGGAGACTTTACCCATCACATTGTTACGTGAAGTTCCTAAATGTGGTGCCTTTACCAGTTTGACTGATGTAAGTACCAAATAGTGGAGACTTTACCCATTACACTGTTACTTGAAGTTTCTAACAGTGGTGCCTTTACCAGTTTGACTGATGTAAGTACCAAACAGTTGTGTCTTTACCGATCACACTATTACTTGAAGCTCCTAAATGTGATGCATTTACCAGTTTGACTGATGTAATTAAGTACCAAATGGTGGAGACTTTACCGATCACACTGTTACTTGAAGTTCATAACAGTGGTGCCTTTACCAGTTTCACTGATGTAAGTACCAAATAGTGGAGACTTTACCCATCACACTGTTACTTGAAGTTCCTAAATGTGGTGCCTTTACCAGTTTGACTGATATGTAAGTACCAAATGGTGGAGACTTTACCCATCACATTGTTACTTGAAGTTCCTAAATGTGGTGCCTTTACCAGTTTGACTGATGTAAGTACCAAATAGTGGAGACTTTACCCATTACACTGTTACTTGAGGTTCCTAAAAGTGGTGCCTTTACCAGTTTGACTGATGTAAGTACCAAATAGTGGAGACTTTACCCATCACACTGTTACTTGAAGTTCCTAAACGTGGTGCCTTTACCAGTTTGACTGATATGTAAGTACCAAATGGTGGAGACTTTACCCATCACATTGTTACTGGAAGTTCCTAAATGTGTTGCCTTTACCAGTTTGACTGATGTAAGTACCAAATAGTGGAGACTTTACCCATCACACTGTTACTTGAAGTTCCTCAACGTGGTGCCTTTACCAGTTTGACTGATATGTAAGTACCAATTGGTGGAGACTTTACCCATCACATTGTTACTTGAAGTTCCTAAATGTGGTGCCTTTACCAGTTTGACTGATGTAAGTACCAAATAGTGGAGACTTTACCCATTACACTGTTACTTGAAGTTCCTTACAGTGGTGCCTTTACCAGTTTGACTGATGTAAGTATTAAAGGGTTGTGTATTTACCGATCACACTGTTATTTGAAGTTCCTAAAAGTGGTGCCTTTACCAGTTTGACTGATGTAAGTACCAAACAGTTGTGTCTTTACCCATTACACTGTTACTTGAAGTTCTTAACAGTGGTACCTTTACCAGTTTTACTGATATGTAAGTACCAAATGGTGGAGACTTTACCCATCACATTGTTACGTGAAGTTCCTAAATGTGGTGCCTTTACCAGTTTGACTGATGTAAGTACCAAATAGTGGAGACTTTACCCATTACACTGTTACTTGAAGTTTCTAACAGTGGTGCCTTTACCAGTTTGACTGATGTAAGTACCAAACAGTTGTGTCTTTACCGATCACACTGTTACTTGAAGTTCCTAAATGTGGTGCCTTTACCAGTTTGACTGATGTAAGTACCAAATAGTGGAGACTTTACCCATCACACTGTTACTTGAGGTTCCTAAAAGTGGTGCCTTTACCAGTTTGACTGATATGTAAGTACCAAATGGTGGAGACTTTACCCATCACATTGTTACGTGAAGTTCCTAAATGTGGTGCCTTTACCAGTTTGACTGATGTAAGTACCAAATAGTGGAGACTTTACCCATTACACTGTTACTTGAAGTTTCTAACAGTGGTGCCTTTACCAGTTTGACTGATGTAAGTACCAAACAGTTGTGTCTTTACCGATCACACTGTTACTTGAAGTTCCTAAATGTGATGCCTTTACCAGTTTGACTGATGTAATAAAATACCAAATGGTGGAGACTTTACCGATCACACTGTTACTTGAAGTTCATACAGTGGTGCCTTTACCAGTTTACTGATATGTAAGTACCAAATGGTGGAGACTTTACCATCACATTGTTACTTGAAGTTCCTAAATGTGGTGCCTTTACCAGTTTGACTGATGTAAGTACCAAATAGTGGAGACTTTACCCATTACACTGTTACTTGAAGTTCCTAAAGTGGTGCCTTTACCAGTTTGACTGATGTAAGTACCAAACAGTTGTGTCTTTACCGATCACACTGTTACTTGAAGTTCCTAAAGTGATGCCTTTACCAGTTTGACTGATGTAATTAGTACCAAATGGTGGAGACTTTACCCATCACACTGTTACTTGAAGTTCATAACATGTGGTGCCTTTACCAGTTTGACATGATGTAAGTACCAAATAGTGGAGACTTTACCCATCACACTGTTACTTGAAGTTCCTAAAGTGTGTGCCTTTACCAGTTTGACTGATATGTAAGTACCAAATGGTGGAGACTTTACCCATCACATTGTTACTTGAAGTTCCTAAAGTGGTGCCTTTACCAGTTTGACTGATGTAAGTACCAAATAGTGGAGACTTTACCCATTACACTGTTACTTGAAGTTCCTAAAAGTGGTGCCTTTACCAGTTTGACTGATGTAAGTACCAAATAGTGGAGACTTTACCCATCCATCATGTTACGTGAAGTTCCTAAAGTGGTGCCTTTACCAGTTTGACTGATGTAAGTACCAAATGTGGAGACTTTACCCATCACATTGTTACTTGAAGTTCCTAAATGTGGTGCCTTTACCAGTTTGACTGATGTAAGTACCAAATAGTGGAGACTTTACCCATCACACTGTTACTTGAAGTTCCTTAACGTGGTGCCTTTACCAGTTTGACTGATGTAAGTACCAAAGTGGTGTAGACTTTACCGATCACACTGTTACTTGAAGTTCCTAAAGTGGTGCCTTTACCAGTTTGACTGATGTAAGTACCAAATAGTGGAGACTTTACCCATTACACTGTTACTTGAAGTTCATAACAGTGGTGCCTTTACCAGTTTGACTGATATGTAAGTACCAAATGGTGGAGACTTTACCCATCACATTGTTACGTGAAGTTCCTAAATGTGGTGCCTTTACCAGTTTGACTGATGTAAGTACCAAATAGTGGAGACTTTACCCATTACACTGTTACTTGAAGTTTCTAACAGTGGTGCCTTTACCAGTTTGACTGATGTAAGTACCAAACAGTTGTGTCTTTACCGATCACACTGTTACTTGAAGTTCCTAAATGTGATGCCTTTACCAGTTTGACTGATGTAATTAAGTACCAAATGGTGGAGACTTTACCGATCACACTGTTACTTGAAGTTCATAACAGTGGTGCCTTTACAGTTTTTTACTGATATGTAAGTTACCAAATGTGGAGACTTTATCCATCACATTGTTACTGAAGTTCCTAAATGTGGTGCCTTTACCAGTTTGACTGATGTAAGTACCAAATAGTGGAGACTTTACCCATTACACTGTTACTTGAAGTTTCTAACAGTGGTGCCTTTACCAGTTTGACTGATGTAAGTACCAAACAGTTGTGGTCTTTACCATCACACTGTTACTTGAAGTTCCTAAATGTGATGCATTTACCAGTTTGACTGATGTAATTAAGTACCAAATGGTGGAGACTTTACCGATCACACTGTTACTTGAAGTTCATAACAGTGGTGCCTTTACCAGTTTCACTGATGTAAGTACCAAATAGTGGAGACTTTACCCATCACACTGTTACTTGAAGTTCCTAAATGTGGTGCCTTTACCAGTTTGACTGATATGTAAGTACCAAATGGTGTGAGACTTTACCCATCACATTGTTACTTGAAGTTCCTAAAATGTGGTGCCTTTACCAGTTTGACTGATGTAAGTACCAAATAGTGGAGACTTTACCCATTACACTGTTACTTGAGTTCCTTAAAGTGGTGCCTTTACCAGTTTGACTGATGTAAGTACCAAATAGTGGAGACTTTACCCATCACACTGTTACTTGAAGTTCCTAAACGTGGTGCCTTTACCAGTTTGACTGATATGTAAGTACCAAATGGTGGAGACTTTACCCATCACATTGTTACTTGAAGTTCCTAACATGTGTTGCCTTTACCAGTTTGACTGATGTAAGTACCAAATAGTGGAGACTTTACCATCACACTGTTACTTGAAGTTCCTAAACGTGGTGCCTTTACCAGTTTGACTGATATGTAAGTACCAAATGGTGGAGACTTTACCATCACATTGTTACTTGAAGTTCCTAAATGTGGTGCCTTTACCAGTTTGACTGATGTAAGTACCAAATAGTGGAGACTTTACCCATTACACTGTTACTTGAAGTTCTTAACAGTGTGCCTTAACCAGTTTTACTGAATGTAAGTACCAAATGGTGGAGACTTTACCCATCATTGTTACGTAAATGTTCCTAAATGTGGTGCCTTTAAGCCAGTTTACTGATGTAAGTACCAAATAGTGGAGACTTTACCCATTACACTGTTACTTGAAGTTTCTAACAGTGGTGCCTTTACCAGTTTGACTGATGTAAGTACCAAAGTTGTGTCTTTACCGATCACACTGTTACTTGAAGTTCCTAAATGTGATGCCTTTACCAGTTTGACTGATGTAATTAAGTACCAAAATGGTTGAGACTTTACCGATCACACTGTTACTTGAAGTTCATAAAGTGGTGCCTTTACCAGTTTCACTGATGTAAGTAATCCAAATAGTGGAGACTTTACCCATCACACTGTTACTTGAAGTTCTAAATGTGGTGCCTTAAACAGTTTGACTGATGTAAGTACCAAATGGTGGAGACTTTACCAATGTGGTGTCATGATCAAGTCCGACTGCCCCTTAAAATGTACTGAGTACCAAGTGGTTAAAACTTGCCAATTTTACTGCTACCTAAAGTACCTACTAGTAGTATTTTATCAAACTGACTGCTACTTGTATGTTTGTACTAAATGATCGACACTTTAAAATACTGAAATAGTTTTGACTAATTTGACTTGTACCAAATAAACCTAAAAAGCGTCGCCTGTACCAATCCGACATTCACTTTTGTGTAAAAAAAACACACAAATGGTTGAGACTTTACCGATCTGACTGCCAATTAAACAATTTCCTTCATTTGCTACTCTAACAGATGAGAACAGAAATCAACCATTTTTTTGTTTCCTTTCTTTTTTTGTTCTGTAGCTATTTGGAGTCGAATTTTATCACAAGCGTCCTTGCTGGCACATTTCAAAATTTCCAAGGAGGTAAAATGTAAGTTTAGGTTTTTGCGAAAAGTATCATAAATCTGTAATATTTGTAAAAAATTCTACATGCATATTACTTGGGTGGGAATGTCCAATTTTCTCCCTCTTCCATCATTGACTTTTTTCTATTGTGTTCCCCACCTCTTGTGGTCAAACCAGCCCCTTCCCCCCCCCAACCCGACTGTCGCCCTCCACTTTGTTTATTCCCTGCTTTTTCTGTTTGCTTTCATCTCTGTCATCTCTTTCCACTTGACTGCTTTTGTTGCACCAGTATACCTGTTTATATGTGTTGTTTCGTCATTAGCCTTTGAGAAAGACTCTGTTAGGGTAGAAACGTCAGGCCACAACTAATTTTGCATTTATACCACAGATCCTTTTGGGGTGGTAAGCAGTTAGCAAAGCTAATTCTATTTTCTCATTTATTTTTAAAATCTGTTTCAGTGACTTGTCAAACAACGACATTTCCTTCATTGAGCCCAATGCCTTCCAGGATGTTTCATTATCTTTGTAAGTATCATTAAGACATGTTTGTAACATTCTCTTATTCTCTTAAAGAAATTTTTAATTTTCTGCTCACCACAAATACGCAGGAGACCAGTTGCTAACGATACATATGACATGGTACTTTGGTTGGTAACTTCCCGGTAAGCAGAACGGTTTTGTGATTTAACTAATTTGTTTGTGCCTAAAAGGCAGTTCTATGAAACTGGGCCCAGGATGTTCTTTTGGTTGTGGTATTACTGGCCAAGTGGTACAAATACTGGACTCTGGTCAGTGCCAAGTGGTACAATTACTGCACTCTGGCAGTGGTCCAGTGGGTATTATGCAGGTTTTTTACACTTACTGGACTCTTGCCAGTGGGTATTTCTGGCCAAGTGGTACATAGACAATATAAATGTTTCATTAACAGTGAATTATTCTCCGAGGACACAAATAACCACAACAGTACACATTGAGTTGGCTTAATTATTGGTATCAGCTTCAAGTGCTAGCTACATGTATGTTTATTCAACCATGTCACACCACATTGGTTAATTACCAATTGGGCAAAACCAGTAACTATGTAATAACAAATTTTATTTGAAAGTAACCCCCAACAGACATACATGAATTCCGGGCCCGGATTACTTGGCAACCTGCCATAACATTACTTGGCAACCTGCAATAAACAATTGTAGGCAAACACACTTGCCCTCAAACCACAGACAAGAGGGGGTTAAACTTGGCAACCTGCAATAAACAATGTATAGGCAAACACACTTGCCCACAAACCACAGACAAGAGGGGGTTACTTCTTACATGTCGAATAGGCATCAATGCTCTATGTGATTGCACCGCTTGGACACGCAGTTGCATTACAGTACTGCTATAGCCCCACTTGAAATAGTAGGTGCAAGCAAGAGTTATATCAACATTAAGGTAAGGGCCTGAAAGGCATAAAGATAATATTCCATCGCTTGAACACGCGATTGGAATGTACAAAAATATAGGCCCATTGGAAATGAGAGGTGCTACAGTGTTAAAGTTAAACATATCCTTAACTCATTAATAATATTGATTACCACTTATAAGTTTATCAATTATCCGACCCCCCGCAGGCAGTGGCAGTCCACTTCCCTATCAGAAAATGCCAAACAGGCGCAGAAAAGCCTCAACTACTGGAGGTATTGAAGGGGCGGAGGCGGGAAAACATTTTTTGGGTGTTGACTTGGTTGGAAGCTGAACCGAAGTGAGGTTCCCGCACAAATGCAGGGTGCAGACACAGCATGCAGACACTTGTTTTACATAACTGCACCTGATTTATTGAAGAAGGGTGCCCTGCCCATTTGCCACAAGAAACCCCATAAAAACCCTGGGAAAATATGTGCAAGGTCGCAAAAGGACCAACTGGACAGGGTTTGAAAAGCCCACCCAACATGACCAAACTAGCCAAGGTGGCACCACAACGGTTGTGGGTGTCCATTGAACAATGTATTTTATCTGCAAGTGATAAAATGAAATATGATAAAAACTCTTTAAAATTTTACATTTTGGAAGTTATAGATGTTTTTTTCCACATTTTACTGATGTTTGCACATGGAATGAATAGTTCACTGAATAAACGAATGGTTTAAAAAATTTACGTGATGCAAGCCAATTTATTTATTAATTTTTATTTGCTTACAGTACAATTATCTTGAACAACAATCCACTACGGACATTGAGTTCATATTCTTTTAACACTGTCAGCTGTAGTTCTTTGTAAGTATTCCATGCTGTGAGTAATATTTGTATCAAGGCTCGGTATTGAATTGGCTACAAATGTTCAAGAAAACAGTGGAAGTCATTGATCGTTTGTCACCATGCAGTAGAAGACTCTTAAACACAAGGTTGCAGCAGACATCCAAGGGGCCAATTCTAGTTTCATCGGCCGTTTTTGTGCTTACCGTAATCTTCGTCCTATAAGCCGCCCGGTGTATAAGCCGCAATGCACAGAAATTAATGAAACAAGATTCTGGTGTCACTGTATAAGCCGCCCGGCATATAAGTATACGCGGTCACTGCTGCGGCTTATACACCGGGTGGTCCTTTGTGATGATGTACAGTGACTGGTGGGCGGCACATCAGTCATTGTTTATCGCCACAGAGTGCGAGTTGCGTTGCGTTGCATTGAAGTAAAAATGTACTGAAGTTAACACCATCGCTCGTTATTGAAATCGATATTAGAATGATCATTGTTTTTTTTTCTTCAAAACTAGTCGGCGTATAAATGCCTGGCGTATAAGCCGCAGACATTTTCCTTAGGGCCAAAATCAACGTATAAGCCGCAGCTTATACGTCGAAGATTACGGTACTGTGCGATTTCTATTTCATAGTGCTGCTTACCGTAAGCACAGGAAAAGGCAAGCCTTCCATCCCTCTCTGTGAGCAAATGAATGGTGTAACAATGCAAAACCATTGTGAGTACACAAGCTGGCCACCTAAGTTTCTTGCTAGCAAGCGAAATACGCTTCAACTTAAAGGGACCGTGTTGTCATCATCAATGCAGGCCTGTGGCTGTTCATAGGATTATATACTTGCACTCAAAATCCACGTAATAAACTGTTCTTACAAAAATCCTTAAGGAAACAGTACTTCAATGCAACTCCTATGGGGTTCTGGTAATCAGTGGAGCCAGTTTGTGTGAAGTGGGCGTGGCTTACAGTGGAATGACGTCACATGACACACATCCAATGTTAGGTGGTTAAAATAAGTTTTATTTTGTCTACTCAGATTCTATCAGTTTCTTCCAGCTGATTTATTTTGTTGATAAAAATAATATTTATATTGTTTTGGCAGGTATTTGACAACAGTTGAATTATCAACTATCCCATCCTTTGCTTTTAGTGGATTTACTGCAACTACATTGTAAGTATTGTTCATTAATCCTGGTATTCTCTAATAGATGTTAATTAAATCGTTGCAGTAGCCGCTGCTAAGGATTCAAACTACCTCTACCCATCGGGCTAGCTCGGTGGTCTAGTGGTAAGACATCTGCTCTAGCAATGCAATTCAGTACTTAGTATACAGTGCTTAATACACATCGGTGTACGGGTAAAACCAAATTAAATCCTTGTATCCTTGTCTTCCTGATTTATCAGACGAAGACCAAAGGTCAGGTATCAGGCTTGCTGTAATCCCAAGTAACACTATCAAAATCTTTGCTGTGAAACCACCGTGAAATCTCAGTGAAGTGCTGGATTTGGCTGAAATTCAAGGATTATATACTTGTACCCTGTTACTTCACGCGCCCTCTATAGATACAATACAAAGGAGGGTGCGCGCTTGCAGTAACTGAGTGAAAGTTCATAATTCCAATACAGCCAACCTTTTTATGTAGATAAAATGAAGCCCTTTTAAACACTTATTTATTCTTGGTGGCTGTTGTGACTTTTAGCTTGCCCAAGTAAGGAGATAGAGTTTGATTTCTTATTTGTTTGTGCAGATGTAAGGATTCAACCACAGATTCAACCAAAGTTGGAAATTGTTCTCGGCCCAGGAAATTACCTAAACACCTATCTCGGTCATTTCATATATTATTTTTCTTGTCCAATTTAACACAAAATCATTCAATTTAACATCAAGCTCATTCAGCTTTGTGTGCAGCTGGATGCTCGGTTGCATTAGCATTCATCAAACAAAGGGAGTAATTCAGTTTCAACAGTTCAGAATTCACTCGGCAAATAAGATAATTCAAATTCATTGGTCGCAAAAATCATTCGGTTTCACAAATACCAACACCAAGAGGCTGGTCAATCATTCAATTTCTTAAATGGTAAATAGTTAGTAGAAATTCGACTGAAGAATAGTGAAAAATGTAGTCTTGAATGTCTACAAATGAAATAGAATGACAGAAACGATTGTGAATGAGCAGAACAAAATAATGTGTGCGCGAAAAATGAAATTAAAGGCAATAGTAGCTAAAAAGGAACATTGATTTGAATGAATTAGAGAAACATACATGGATTTGAATAAAACCAACATTTTTTTTCTTTTCTGAAATTGTTTTGGAAAACCTTATTGTTTTTTTCTTCAGGTATATGGAGTCGAATTCCATTACAACAATTGAGGAAGAAGCATTTGATGTGTCACTAAGCTCCCTGTAAGTCCATACTGTAGTTTATTCTCGTAACCTCCAATCCTCAAATCCAATCAAGGATCTATTGGGGTGTGAATGTTTAACCCCGTGTGACACCATTAAAGAAAAACTCACGGTCTTGCGCCATCGCTCACTTCTTGAGTGTCAGTTTGATATTAGTGTCTAACACATTTTTGTGGAGAACCCAATCACTTTTAAATCGCCCAAAGCATAATAGATATAGACCCTTTTTACTAAAATAAAATCAATTCAAGCACAATGCTAATATTGTGATTCTTACACCTAAAGCGGTGACACACTGAGCACGTCCTGGTCGTTCTAGGTCGCAATCCTCTTGGGCACATTGACAACTCCTAGTGGAAAACCCTGATAGTAACAAGATAAGTGGCATGCTATTTGGCTAGGTGTAGTTGTGGAACTTGGAATTTTTTAGATAAAAAAAAATAAATCGGCGTAGTACCCACTTTTTGATTAAAAACTGACACTTAATAAGTGAGAGATGGCGTCACACAAGTTAATGAGTGCAATGGTGAGGATATTTTTAGTTGTTGAACAATGTTCCAGCCAACTGTGCCAGAACACTGGGGCAAACCCCTTCTCTTAATGATAAGTGTATTGGCTTCTTTTACTGGCATGGTAAAACAAACAAGACATCTGGCTTTACACCCAGTGTGTTGTGGTAGCATGAGCATTTCTTTATATTTCATTTTACATGTGATGTGGCTTGTATTACGCCAAGTGCCAGGCTTGTTTTGTTGGGTGGTCATAGAGAATTTGGTTTTAAATCAAATAAACTATAAATAAATAAATAAATAAATAAAGAGGGTCGCAACATGTTTAGTTTCATTTCATTGATTATTTATTAATAACAAACTTTTACACCACAAATTTAAAGGCACTGTTAAATATAGAAATGTTAGTATAATGACATACATAATCATTTGTAACTCATGCATATTAGAAAAGTAAGGCCTGGATAAATGCAGTGGATATTTGAATGTGTTGATGAACTTGCATAACCATTATATTCTACTTTTGCATGTTTTATAGAAGTCATTTGAATATTATTAACATATTTACAAGGTAGCCAACTGCTTGGTTTAATGCAGTAGAGAATTGAATGTTGTAAATGACTTGCATAATCATTTTTTAACTGTTGATTATTATAAGTCATTTGAATGTCATTTACATACAGGTATTTAGAGAATAACAAGCTGTATGATATTAGAGGCAAGATGTTTGTGGATGGATCAAGTGTTGATGAGCTGTAAGTATTATTAGGTGTTCCTTCAGGAGCGCAAACACCTCTTGTGACTATTCTAGTTTTTTCATCTTCTTCTTCTTCTTCTTCTTCTTCTTCTTCTTCTTCTTCTTCTTCTTCCTCTCAACTCTTCTCTACAATATAACTCTAAACTGAAATTGAATTGAGCCCTGAAACTCAACAGATAATTGAACCTCAATATGAAGATGACATAACTTCAATGACGATATGATTATGCCATCAGGTGTCAAATTACATTAAACCAAGTTCAACATTTGGACAAATCATAACTAGTGAAACACACAATGGATCTTTACAATCTATACATTATAGACAATCGGTCCCTGGTCCCGTTACCGCCAACCAGGTTCACACTGAGTGCAGCTCTAACGCCTGTTTCTCCTTGTCCAAAATCCGGACTTGCATTTTTATTTTAGCGTTAAATTTTCCTGATTTTGTTTTCAAGAGCCAGTTGCATCTCTGATGCATATAAGCAAAAAGAAAACCTTGAGTTATGGCAGTACATAAAACTCCCATTAGCCAAAAACTCTGAATTCTAAACACCAGTTTCATCCTGTCTCTTATCAGCTGTTACAGTCAAGTAATTATAAGATAAATACTGCACCCTGGCACCTTCACTTCCCAAGGCCAGTGACCATGAGCTGGGTTAATATCATATCAACTACATTGGTAATCTTTAACAAGCTCTTTGTTTCTTATTATATTTCTTGAGACATATTTGGTAAATTTTCATGGTAGAATTTTGTGTATAGTTTTTGTCAGTAAACTTGCAGGCATTGGCTTTATAAACACACCTCATTAACTCACGATCAGATCAAAGAGATCGCATTGAAAAGTGCTCCATCCCAAACCAGAGAGCACTGACCCAAGATCATCGCAGGCAAACTTGGGTTCACTCCTAATGGGGGATTCTCATCACGGGTAGTAATCAAAGATGAGATATTTCAGATATGATGGACTCTGTTCTATTTTGGGTTGATCCCCAGGCGTCTAATGAACAATCAGCTTCCGTCCATCCCACCTGATGCTTTTGATGGAGCAACTTTGAGTAAGATGTGAGTATACTTTAACTTAACTTAAGCTTCTTCTAGACCGGCGCCTTTGAATGGTTTACAGGAAAGTGGGTCTTACAAATGCTGTATTATTATTATTATTATTATTATTATTACCTTAAGATAAAGTACAGAATTAGTATTAAATCAATTAATCAATCAATAAATGAATAAAAATGAGGTGTGTCGTGGCTGAGCGGTCCATTGCATCGGACTCAAGTTCAGGTCGCTGAATCATTGGAGTGTAGGTGCGATTCCAGGACGTGACACTTATGACCTTGAGTAAGGCTTTTAACCATAACTGCTTCTCTGAACCTAGATGTTTAAATTGGAACTTGAGAGGGCTAAGACAGTATTGTGTTGGATTAACTCGTTAGTACTAATTAAAGTAGCTTGGGGGGGGGGGTGTATGCTCCCCAGAAGTGTTTACAGTTTGAGGATTGGTTTAGTATGCCTGATGAACAGGTGATTTTAGTGCAGTTGAGGAGGGTTACATCCTGCAATTGGTGGATCAGATCTGGCAAAGTAGATTCCAGAATCGAGTGTAAACTTAAAGGTGGATCAGACACCTCAATTCAATGTGGTCTTTTCCGGAATTGCTGGCTTTTAGATTGTGTTTTTATGAGACAGCCGTGATCAAAAGTGGGATCAGAGGCTGGATCAGGCACTGGTGTAAACGCAACACCAGATCTTGATCTGTGGTCATGATAAAAATGCTGGTTCTCAATCCACCTTTCTGGATTGAGTGTAAATGCGATGTTAAGTTGCCTATCGTAAGAAGAGGGGGTATGAGTGCAGTCAACTTAAATTGCCCATGCTAAGGAAAGGGTTAACACTTTTAATACACAATTTTATACATTAGTGTAACCAGCAGGAGGGTGGTAGAGGGGTTTTCTCCCTGCTCAGCCCCCCCCCCCCTTAATGAGATCGTTAAATTACAAATACCACAAGTTATTACTTTGCCCTCTGCTTGACTCTCCCCTCCTAAATGCGATGTTAAGTTGGCTATGGTAAGGGGGGGGGGGGGGTATGAGTGCAGTCAACTGAAGTTGCCTACGTTAAGGAAAGGGTTAAAACTTTTAATAAACATTTTTATACAATGGTGTAGCAGGAAGAGGGTGGGGTAGGGGGAGGGGTTCCCCCCCCCCTGCTCAGCCCCACCCACCCTTAATGACATCAGATATTTACAAATACAACAAAATATTACTTTGCCCTCTGCTTGCCTCTCCCCTCGTTTTAAAATGAAATTGCCTAGTTATGCTTTTGTTGTTTTACTTTGTTTCATAGATATCTGTATGGTAATGTGTTGACGACCTATCCAGCCAAGGCTCTGTCAAGCCAGAATCTACAAGAAATGATTCTCAATGACAATCAGATTGGATCACTACCAGACAACGCTTTTGAAGGACAAACTAACTTGAGAATACTGTACGTAAAGTAAAGTATAGATTGTTCGAAAAAGATGACCCAGCATTAAAATTCAAAACTGATAGTAAATGCTAGACATCCACAGCTGCCGACTCTCCCCTGAATCTCCAGAAAGGTCCCTAAAAATCTGCCAATCTTTCTTTGTTCTGGTGAACCAATATTGAAAACCTCTCTGATTATGGAAACTTTTTCCCTATTATGCTGAATGCAATTCTAAATATTTCCCTGATTGCAAGATGTAAATGTTGGCAGCTCTGGACGACATCTGTGTGATCCATCATAACAAAACTTGGACAGAGTTGCAATTTTTCAATGTTAAGATTTTATTTTAATTGATGAGCTTCTTGGATGGTTATCTTGTCGGGGTAACCCTACTCAATAATCCACTCTGTGGAGACTAAATCCTGGTTTGATATAAAATGCAAAGTTACGTGACACTAACAATCAGTACGCACCTTTTTCCCGCCATTCATGACAAAATGAAAAGGGGCTAACCCCAGTGTTTCTGGTTCACACAGAAATTAATTAAGTTCACTTTTGAGGCATCCTTGGTTTCTCTACCAGAAATGTGTAACAATAAGGGAATAAAAAAACATGAAGTAATAAACCACAAGGAAAACTGACTGGCTTCCTTAAAATATAAAACAGTTGCATCCCCTTAAGGTGATCCTATGGCTTCCACTTCCCAGGTTGTATCGTAACTTGGGTGTGACCCCTGGCTACAGGGCTTGTATGGCTTCTGACTGGCAACCCCGAACAAAGATATTGACAAAATAGGGAGACCGCCAACATAGGGTGAGATACATGTAGCTCAGTTGGTAGAGCGCTGGCACGTTATTCCAGAGGTCGTTCGTTCAAATCCCGCTCAAGTAAATTTTTCTTTGTTCAAACACCAAATTATAAAAAAAACATCCATGGTACAATGCTTTGACTTCTGACGGTATATTTCTGTCGCTCGGGTGCAATTCAAAGAAATATAAATCAGAGAATGATGTGCGTTTAGTTATCTGTGCATATCTGCTTTGAGGCAACTGCTGCTGTTAAGCAAATTTCAGCTTTCCCATTGGTTGGTCTCGATTGCTATTACCATACAGGCATGTCACATGGTATAGATGCCCTCAGCTGACATGGGGGTGTGCCCTTTAGACAAAGCTGTCAATTGAATTGTCTTTGTGCTTGTTTAATGTTTTAACCCTTTCAGCCCCAAGTTCTTTTGACATAAACAAACAACTGCTGCAGCCCACGTTCTTTGACCACTCAAGCGTGAAGCACACTTCCTCACACAACAGGAAGCTGGTGTTCAAAGTTTGATTTTACAAACTCTATTATTACCTTGAAGATTTTATTTAAGAGCATAATGAGTAATAAAAATTGTCTTACTTATTGAATTTCCTTTCATATAATTCAAAAATCATTGAAATCAGCAAAAAAATGTCTAAGTTCTTGGTCCTTGCTTCCTCAGTGTGTTTTGAAAACCCAAACACTCTTTTGCACACAACCTTATGGCGCTCCATAGGTGTTTGGCATTTCGGATCTTTCTACTCTAATTTGAAGCGATTGCAAAATAACAACCCTATTTTATTTTACCGTCATTGGAAAGATCCGATCTTTCTCTTTCCAATGATGGTAAGCTTGGGTATGGAGGGTGAACATGGACAAAACTACAGTTTTTTAACAAATGGCCTTTGTGCTTAGGCTTGAGTGCTTTGTTGTGTGTTATCTTGGGCGACTATAGTCGCCCTTGGGGCTCAAGCAGGGTATAGTGCACAGTCGACTATAGTCGCCCTTGGGGCTGAAAGGGTTAAGGGAATACATTTTGTATTCTTTACACATATTGATTTTTTCTTTTTTTAGAAATTTGGAGAACAATCGAATCACTGAACTACAAGCTGATTTACTGGCACCTCTAACCAGCTTACAAGAATTGTAAGTCAAACATGTTAACATTAAAAAAATATATTTATTTAAACATTTTAAGACATTTAAAACATTTCAAAATATTCTTTAATTGTTGCATATCTGTTATTATGGTGTGATGATGTTATTGCTTTTTGAATTTTGCTTATTAACATTTTTAGATTCTTACAGTGTACATTGCCTTCATGCATATTCATTTTTATTTAATGCTGTCAATGCTTCTTGCATATTCATATTTTATAAATTTACATTTTTGGTTCTTTCGATAAAATTTGCATTTTGCACGGCTTTTATTAATTGCATATGCATCATTTCTTAATTGCATTATTCAGTGCTTAGGCCATGGCTACTTTTGTTGCTTAATTGCATGATTTTAAGGCTTTCATGCCTTGCTAATTTATTCATGATCATTTATGCATTACTGTATGTTGCTTTCATTTCATTTCATGCCATTTGCTTCCGTTTTTTTTGTAATGGTGTCGTCCAACAATTTAATAAAAGAGGTGGAAGGAATTTCCTAGTACATCAACTCTGACAGATATATGTAAGTGTGCACAGCCACAATCATGGGTACACTCTTTGTTGCAAGAACACCAAATGAACAACACATAAATTTTGAGCAACTCTTCACAGATCTTGTGTTCGTCAAACTCAAGTACTTTCTACTCTTCATTCACACAGCGCTGGTTAATCAATTTACAAACAACATTGAAATAACTGTTACATCACTGGTTTTCAAACTGTTG